>CM052439.1:71047911-71071251 GCA_028533085.1 Varecia variegata
AAAAAAAAAAAAGAATATTGAAAATTAAATAAAATAATTAAAAACTGAAAAAAAAAAAAGACTTGACTAAATTAAAAAGCTTCTGCACAGCAAAGGTAACAATCAATAAATAGATGATCTACATAATGGGAGAAAATATTCACATGCTATACATCTGATAAAGGGCTAATAACCAGAATCTACAAAGAACTCAAGCAAATCAACAATAAAAAATCAAATAACCCCATTAAATCGTGGACAAAAGACATGAACAGAAGCTTTCAAAAGAAGATAGATTAATGGCTAATAAACATATGAAAAAAATGCTCAATGTCTCTAATCATCAGGGAAATGAAAATCAAAACCACAATGAGATATCACCTTATTCCAGTGAGAATGGCTTTTATCAAAAAGTTCCAAAACTATAGATTCTGGCATGGATGCAGAACAAAAGGAACACTTATACACTGTTGGTGGGACTACAAACTAGTGCAAACGCTATGGAAAATTGTATGGAAATTCCTCAAAGAACTAAAAGTAGACCTGCCATTTGATCCAGCAATCCCACTTCTGAATATATATCCAAAGGAAAAAAAGTCATTTTATCAGAAAGACACTTACCCTAGAATGCTTATTGCAGCACAATTCACAATTACAAAGGTGTGGAATCAACCCACCAATTCATGAGTGGATTAATAAAATGTGGTATATGTATAGCATGGAATACAGTAAAAAATGAATTAATACCTTTTGTAACAATCTGGTTGGAAATGTAGACCATTCTCCTAAGTGAAGTATCACAAGAATGGGAAAACAAACACCACATGTACTCACTATTAAATTGGAACTAACCAATCAGCACTTGTGAACAGATAGAAGTAAAACTCAATGGAAATCAAGCAGGATAGAGTGGGGAGGAAGAGATGGGTGAAATCACACCTAATGGGTACAAGGTACACTCTCTGGGTGATTAGCACACTTATAACTTTGACTGAAGCAGTACAAAAGCAGTACATGTAACCAAACATTTGTATCCTTGTAATATTCTGAAATTAAAAAATAAATAAGTGCCGGGTATAGTGGATCATGCCTGTAATCGTAGCACTCTGGGAGGCCAAGGTTGGAGGATTGCTTCAGGCCAGGAGTTCAAGACCAGTCTGAGCAAGAATGAGACCCCATCTCTATGAAATATAGATCCAGGCACAGTGGCACCTGCCTGTAGTCCTAGCTACTTGGGAGGCTGAGGCAGGAGGATCACTTGAGCCCAGGAGTTTGAGAGTTTGAGGTTGCAGTGAGCTATGATGACACCACTATACTCTAGCCGGGGGGAAAGAGCTAGACTCTGTCTCAAAAAAAAATTTAGAAGTTTTCTGAGTTTACAAGGTAATATGTTACATGTACTATATAATATTAATATATAATGCTTCCAATGGGGTTAGGGTAGCACCACTTAAGTTCATTAATATACTCACAGCGGAACATATGAGTATTCATACTAGGGATAATAAATAAAAAGAATGAATAGCTGCATGCCAATTCTTATCAATGACTTTAGGCCAGATCAGATTTTGCCATCAGATGAGTGAAGAACACCTTTAATTAGCATGTTTGAGTCTTCTCTCCATCTTACTCTCAGTTGCTTTACAGCACTTTGGAGCAACAGAGATTTATTGGGGGTGAGGGGGTACAAATGTAATTTTTTTCTCATAGAATTGAGTTGTAATGTTTAAATTTTTACTTTTCCACCAAGTCATACATTATCTGGCAATTTAAGGCCTTTTTCATCCCCCACCCCGCCCCCATGCAGTCCATCAACTTTGAGAGTTGTCATTGTTGTGATTATCTCTCTCTATTTAACAAATTATCCCAAAATTTAGAGGCTAAAATCAACTCACCTAAAAATTTTGATCTAGAATTTGAGTAAGGCTTGGCTTAATGATTCTTCTGCTCTGTGTGACATCAACTGAGGATACTCTGTTGCATTCAGCTGGTAAATGTGCTGGTCTACAGGGGCCAAGATTTCTTTAGTCACGTATCTCCTACTTTACTGGGGATGGCTGGATGGCTGGTATCTTAGTCCATTTTGCATTGCTATAAAGGAATATGTGAGGCTGAATGATTTATAAAGAAAAGATGTTTATTTGGCTCATGGTTCTGCAGGCTGTATAGTACCAACATCTGCTTCTGGTGAGGGCTCCAGGAAGCTTTTAGTCATGGTGGAAGATGAAGGGGGAGCAGGAATGTCACATGGTGAGAGAGGGAGCAAGAGAGAGAGAGGGGAGGAGGTGCCAGGTTCTTTTAAACAATCAGATCTTGAGGGAACTAATAGAGTGAGAACTCATTGTCATGAGGATGGCACCAAGCCATTCAGGAGGGATTTGCTCCATGACCCAAATGCCTCCCATTTTCCTCCACCTTTGGGGATCAAATTTCAACATGAGATTTGGTGGGAACAAATATCCAAACTATATCAGCTGGCTTTACCAGGGTCCACTGATGGGGATGCCTAATTGTGCCTTCTTCATCATGACAGTCTTAGGGTGGTGGGACTTCTGACATGGCAGCCAGCTTCCCCTTAAGAAACCATTCTAAGAGACCAAGGTGTAACTGCAAGGCTTCCATGACAGCCACAAGAGACCCACATCCTGTTGGTCAAGGAAGTCACTAGGGTCAGCTCAGATTTAAGAGGAAGAGAGTTAGATTCTACTTCATAATGGGAAAAGTAATCAAGAACCCTTGACCACTTACTTTCATTTAAATTAAGAAAAACTCTGATGATACCTTTCTAACAATTGCTTTTTGAAATTCAGTGTTTCCATTGTTACTTTATTGTTTATTAAAAGGGTTAAACATTATATTCAATATTTGTTGATCTTGTGTACTGTTTTCATGTATGTATGTATTGCCTATTTATGTTCTTTGCCCTTGCCTTTATTGGTTGTTTATTTTTCCCTTAGTGATTTATTAGGGCTCAATATAGTTTTTATACCTTTAGAAATTCTCTTTTTGTTCATATGTTGCATATAGATGTGGTAGCACTAAAATGAACCCAGACTAAATCATTTACAGATAGATATAGAGGCATGGAAAAGATCTGGTTTTATTTAATCTCTGATTCTTTGGAAATTATTTTGATCCTGGTGTATGAATAAGAGGACTTTGAAACACAACACACAAACACACATACAAAGAATTATGATTTTGCATGATTAAATGATTAGAGATAAGAAAACTTCTATTTTTGAAGGTCTATAATGTATTTTTCTATATATTAACCTATTTTTTTTCAAAATAATTTAAAGAACAAACACAGGAGATAGCAGATAGCAGAAGAGAGGTGCTAACATTTGTGGGACATTCATTGAGCCAGCCACTTTGACAAGTGACTTATGAAAAACTGTGTTAGACTATTTAATCCTCATAGCAACTCTGCAGAGTAGAAACTGGATGATTCCTCACTCCCCCTACAATGATACCAATTAGAAAATTAAGTCACAGATAAGGTTAAGGAAATTGCCCTAAATCACAAAGCTATTAAAGTCTTAGAGTAGGAATTCAAATTCTGTATCCTTTCCACTTCCCTATAATGCCTCACTGGTATTCTCCCCACAAAACCACTCTGCCACTAAATGGTTTCTATTTTGAAACTTCATTCAGATCATTATGGAGAACATTTAGAAGACACTTGTCGAAGGATAGTTTTTGCATTTTTAAATGGTGAAAAAAATGAAAAAAAAAACATGACACATAAAAAATACATAAAATTAAAATTTCATTGTCAACTTATTTTTAGAACTCAGCTATGCTCATTCATTCCTGTATTACTGTCTATGGTATCTTTCACGCTATAATATCAGAGTTGTGTAGTTATGACAGACCTTATTATCCACAAAGCTTAAGTTATTTACTCTATTCCTTTATAGAAAAAGTTTACTAACATTGCCATTAAAACATGAGTTTCTTGAGGCTATGTTAGTACTATGTTAATATCTATTCCTATTCACAGACATATGGTGAAAATGTAGCAGCAGACACCAAAAAATGAAGATTTCTAAAAATTTGTTTTGTAGGTATCGTAAAGAACATTTATTAATACAGAAAACAAAAGAAAATGGTAGAGCAAGCAGTATAACAGGAGGTGAAATCTTTTCAGTGAAAATGCTGTCTGCAATAATGCAATACATTTTTTTCATTGACATACACTTACTAAATAATATGTAAAATACTGACACCTAATGTTGACTTTTTGTATTATAATTTCAATTGCCCGAAATAAACTTTAGGAAGCTGTTAATGAATTAAGGCTAAAAAAAAAAGGTCAGGTACGTTTTTAAATAAAGGCATTTGATTATCCTGTGTGTTAATGGGAAAATATTCCTGAAAATTAAAGGTAGAAAAAGTAGCTCATATACATTTAAAGCTTATAATAAAGGCCATAAGCACACAACTGAATTGAATATTAGTAGCATGAGTGTGTTATTGATAATACTTCAATAAACTCATACTTTAATGCAGATGTCAGTAAACTTTTTCTGTAAAGGAACAGAGAGCAAATAATTTAGGCTTTGTGGATGATAAGGTTTGTCACAACTAAACAACACTGATGTCATAAAAATACCGCAGACAATACATAAATGAATGAGCATGGCTGTGTTCCCCCAAAAAAGTTGACTTTGAAACTTGAATTGCATATAATTTTCATGTGTCATATTTTTTTTTAACCATTTGAATATGTACAAACCATTCTTAGCTTGAGGGCTGAATGAAACAGACAGTGGGCTGGATTTGACTGAGAAGACACAGTTTACTGACCCTGTTTGTAATGACTTTTAGTTGCATGGTTAGTGTAGGACAAAATGGAGGAACATTTCTGTCTTTGAAGTGATAACAGATTAAATAAGAGGAACATTCAAATATCAAATACATGTTTTGGTTCATAACGATCACTGCTGACCTCAGACTGATGTCACTAAGCATGGTTTTTTATATTAACTGAATTAGCTGCCAGAACTAATTAGCTAACTTTTAAAACTGCACTCACAAATTGATGTTTTTGTTTCATCAGATTATATAATGGTCAAATTGGAAAGGACCTTAGAAAACTTAGACAAAGTTTTTGAACTTTTAAATGGGAAATCTTGACTATGAAATATGTTTCTAGAAAGCACGAAGCTCATTTCCATGTAAAGCCCCCTGGCACCATATACTGTGCCCACGAAGCTCATTTCCATGTAAAGCCCCCTGGCACCACACACTGTGCCCACGGTTAGCATTTGTCATCCTTTAATATCCACAGTGTGTTTACACTGTGGTTCTCTCCCCGCTAGACTCTGAACGCCCTGCAGCTAGGAAGACAGTGCCATTTTTGCTCATCACTCTATTATCTGTGTCCAGCACAGGGCAGTGTCTGCATCCAGGGCTCAGTAAATATTTCTGAAGGAGGAGTATGGAAATCAGAGGAAATCAGATCTTCTTTGATTGAAGTGCGGTGATAAGATGCCTGGCCTTCCACCTGCTCCGATCCTTGCCCTTCCCTCAGTGATTTTAAGGAAATTGCAGAACTTTAAGATGAGAAGACTGAAGTCCAGTAAATCAATGCCTATTATTCAGTTGCATAAATATCCTTTAAAAATATGCTTGCTTTTCCTTTTAGGGAGGCAGAGTCTGAAAAACTTAGTATAACTAAAACTCCCTTAACTAATATAAAGACGCTCAAAAAGACATTAGGCAGGGAAGTAGCAAGATGACTTTAAGACAGAAAAGAAACCAAAAGATATCACTGATCTGCACAAAAAGCCTCACTATGAAACTTTAGAGTTTACAAAATGCTTCCTGGTATGTTATTCTGAGACGTGAGTGGAGTAGTCATTTTAGCTTATTTTACATTTAAGAAGATAGATGTGCAAAATTAGTATTTTATGAGTTTACCATGTACATTGTGAAAGGTGGAGGAAGTCGTGAGCAATTAAAATGAACCAAATTCGTACTGTGTTCCCAAGAGAACGTAATCTTTGGGAGAGTAATTTTTACACAGTGGTTAAGTGTGTGGGTCCAGGAGCCAGCCTCACAGGTTTGTATCCCAGTTGTACCACTTTCTAGCTGTTTGATCTTGGACACATGACTAACTTCTCTTGCTTTATCTGTAATATGAACATAAGACTAATCTTTATCTCAAAAGGATAAAATACAAAGTGCTTAGACAAATGTCTGTCACACATTAAATGCACAACTCTAGCCATTATTGAGCTATTATTTATCATAACAAAACATCTATTAGAAAAATACTTGAGGTTTTTACCTTCTAAAAATTTGATTGAAATGAATTATAAAGGAGCAGAAGTAGTCCTTAGACAAGAGTTTATTTCTCTTGTAGAATTCTAATTGTTTCAAATATTCTCAGAATGTGGTTATCAGTCCTAAAGTGGTTCATTTATCCATTCAAAATGTTAAACACTGTGTTAAGGTTTGGGGATATGAAGATAATCAGCTGTGATTCAATAGTTAAGTGAATCAAAATTACAATAGAAAATAAAAGCACTAATAAAAGCACTAATAAAGATATCCTCAAGTACATGAATGTATTGTGGAAGATACTCAACTTGGCCTAGAAGGGTCATGGCATCTTCCATACAAAGTGAAGACTATTGATTCATGAAAGTTTATTGAAATTAACTAATAAGACAGATGTGGAAGAGCATTTCAAGCAGAAGGAACAGCATGGAGATAGTAGACTGATAGGGTAGGTACATGTAAAGTGTTAAAAAGGAGTAGGGGGAAGTTAATAGTCATGGGTAGGAGAATCGCATGTAGAAGGGCTTTGAATTTTATTCCAAGGACATGGACATTTTTCTGAAAGTTACAGAGTGGTTGAAGCAATTTGTAAAGTAAAAATTCATTTAGAGACTTGTATTTTAGAAGTATTCCAGTTAACTGTTTCTTTGTAACATACCAGGATGTGAAATAATCGTGTTCATTTCCTGGATGTTGAAACCAACCTAGACTTCTTCTCTTCTGAAGCTCTGAATCCTCTCACTGTTAATTATTCACAGGCTTCCCTTCTCTGAAGCCTTGTCCGTGCCCGGCCAAGATCAGTGAGACCGGGTAGGGATAAGCATACTGAGCTACCACCTATTTCCCCACCAGGAAGAGAGTTAATGATATTCTCCATCGCGGTGAGCACCTATGCTCATCAGAATCTGAACAACTAGAATCTGCTACTCCTAACTTTATAGACGTCACGACTTTATTTAATTCCTAAGAGTTCTCAGAAATCCACAATTCTCTTGAACTCCTAAGTCAAGAAGAGGTCAAAATGTCCTTCTATTGTTGCCAAAGCAGCTTTAACTGAGGAGGCATAGAAACTTGCTTCAAAAGAACCCCCTCGCAAGAGCACCATGTCCACATATTTCCGTCTACCCAGAGCCCAGAGGCTGGAAACTCAAGTTCCAATCTTGAGAAGTCTGGTGAAGACAAATAGGTGGCTGCCTGCTCTAGATGCAAGTCCGAAGCCTACTGGAAGCCATCGGGAGGTAGGCTAAGAATTCTCTGTTATGACGGTAATAACTAGATACTTTTTTGGCCAGTGCTTCAGTAGAGATATGACCTGAAGAACTATGTATATAAAATCTGACACCAAAAAAGACACAGCATTAGACCTACCAGGGAGTTTTAAGTAGTTCTAATACGAGTCAAGTGTGCAGAAAATGCAACAGATTATTGACCAGACTTGAATGGGCAAGTGCATGTGCAGACAACCCTACCCAAAACACACACAGTGTACCTAGGTCATGTGAGTTGCCTACTATTTTATGCATGGCTCAATCTATTCCTGCCATGCTGTCTCCTGAAATCTCAGCATGCTCTGTAGCTGCAGAAGTTTAAATTCCAGCAGGGAGCTTAGGATCCACAGTTTCATTACTTACATCTGTCTAGGACCAGGACAATGAGTACTTCCAGAACCAAGACCACATAATCATTCTAAGTAGTGGTGTACTGGTAGATGTTTAACCAGCAATCTGAGAATGCTGACACAAATGTTGGTTGATTGTTTATTTACACTAATGTGTCAGGTGAAAGTGAAACAAGAAAAATATAATTAACTTGTTTCTCAATGCTGTGAGTGACATTTTGATGAAAATTACAATAGTTTTTGAATGCTGGAAGAATTTTTTTCCCAATTTCTTAAAATGTTGTTCACAATATGTCTGCTGCAGAAATGACACACTTACAAGTTTTATCTAAGTTGTTAATATTTTCCCCTCAAATCCAGAAAAGCAATAAAACAGTTTATCAAGTCCTGATTTGTAGTGTTTGCCAATTTCTATGGTATAAATACTGCCACCATGGCTGATTTGAGGCTACTAATGTAATGTTAGTGAATACAAAACTGGAAGGAGATATGCTATTATATAGTATTTTTCTATTCAGATATAACAGATATAAATAAATTCAAAAGTATAGATAATTGTAAAATGAGTAGGAAGTGATAAGTTTTGAATATTTATTACTATCTCTTAAAAAATGTTTTATTTTGAAATAATTATAGATGTAGAGGAAGTTGCCAGGAAATGTACAGGGAGATCTGGTGCACTCTTCACACCTTTTCCTTCAACGCTGATATCTAACATAATTATAGTACAATAACACACCAGGAAATTGACATTGGTACAATACACACAGCTTATTAATAGTTCACAATTATACATGCTCTCATTTGTGTGTGTGTGTGTTTGCGTATAGTTCTATGCAATTTTATCGAATGTGTAGTACCATAACTACCACAGAACTCTTCTATCACTACAAGGGTCCATCAAGTTACCCCTTTATAGCCATTTCTCTCTTGACTGCCATCCTTTAACTCCTACGAACTACTAATATGTTCTCCGTATATATAAATTTGTTATTTCAAAAATGTTATATTAGTTGAGCCAAACAGTATGTAACCTTTTAAGATAGGCTTTTTTTCATTCACTATAATTCCCTTGAGGTTCACCCAAGTGGCTGCAAGTAATAATAGTTTGCTCCCTTTTATTTAGGAGTAGTATTTTATGGTATAAATGAAAAACAGTATAACTATTGAAAGGTATGCAAGTTATTTTCAGTTCTATCTATTATGAATAAAGCTACTATGAATATTTGTGTACATGTTTTAGCATTAGCATACATTTTTATTCCTCTGGTATAAATTCCCAAGAGTATAATTGCAGGGTTCTATTGCAGGCACATTTTTGGTTTTAGAAAAACTGCCAAACCACTTTGCAGAGCACATGTACCGTTTGACATTCTAACCAGCAATATATTAGTGATCCAGTTTCTCTGCATCCTCACCAGTATTTGGTATTATCACTATTACATATTTTAGCTATTCTGATGCGTATGTACTAATATCTCATTTTGGTTTTCATCTGTATCTTTAGTGGCTAATAATATTAAACATGTTTTCATGTGCTTATTTGTAATCTGTATGCCCTCTTCAGTGAAATATTGCTTTATGCTTTTTGCCCATTTGCTATTTGTATTATTTGTTTTATTAATGTTGAGTTTTGAGGATTCTTTATATATCTATATGTTTGTATATTCTATCTAATATATATGTAAGTGGTTTGAAAACATTTTCTTCCATTGTTTAGGCTTCATTTTCTTCCTTTTAATAGAATCTTTCTTGGAGTAGAAGTTTTTAATTTTGACAAGGTCCAATTTATTAATTTTTTTCTCCTCTTGACTATATTTTTGGTATCAAACTCTTTGCCTAACCCTAGGTTCCAAAGATTTTCTCCCAAGTATTTTTCTAATAGTTTATAGTTTTATGTTTTACATTTAAGTCTGTGATTCATTTTTAGCTTATTTTTCTATAGAGTTGAGGTTTAGGTCAAGGTTCATTCTTTTGCTTATGGGTGTCTAATTGTTCTCATACCATTTCTTGAAAAGGCTACCTCCTCTATTGAATTGCTTTTTCACCTTTGACAAAAATCAGTGAGACACTTTTGTGTGGGTCTACATCTTGGTTCTGTATTCTCTTCTATTATGATCTGTGTATCCATCCCTCTCCCAGTACCATACTATCTTAAATATTGTAACTATCTAGTAAACTTTAGTGTCAAGTACGGTGATTCTTCTGCATCATTTCTCTTTACAATATAGAATAGCTTTTGCTATTGATCTTTTGACATTCCATATAAATTTTAGAATAGGCTTGTCTATGTCTACAAAAATCTGGCTGGGGTTTTGATAGGAATTGTCTTAAGTGTATAGATCAATTTAGGGAGAACTTTAAATGTATAAACCAATTTATACATTTAAATTGTATAAATTGAAATTTTATTCTATTTAAATTAAAATTAAATGTATAGATCAATTTAGTCATCTTTACTAAGTTGAGTCTTCCATCCATTAATACAGAATATCTCATTTATTTAGATATTCTTTGATTTCTTTCATTAGCATTTTATCATTTTCAGCATACACGTCCTGTTCATATTTTGTAAAATTTATAATTGAATATTTTATTTTCTTTGAGCACTTGTAAAGATTATTGTGTTTTTAATATTGATTTCTACAAATATTCATTATTTTGGTTTCCATGAATGTTCATTCTTAGGATGTAGAAATGCATTTGATTTTTTGAGTGTTGATCTTGTGTCCTGTAACCTTGCTGAAATTATTTATTTGTTCTAGGAATTTATCTGGAAATTAGTCCTTGGAACTTTCTACATAGACAATTATAGTCATCTGAAAAATAGGGACAGTTACATTTCTTCATTTTCAATCTGTATGTCTTTTATTTCTTTTTCTTGCCTTATTGTGCTGGCTAGAACTTCCAGTACTATGTTGAATAAGAGTGAGGAGAACAGACATCCTTGCTTCCTTCCTGATCTTAGGGGAAAGCATTCAGTCTTTCACCATTAAGTATGTTGGCAGTTGGTTTTTTTGTAATTGTTCTCTTTGAATCTATATCCCTAGTAGGTATTGGTCTGTAGTTTTCTTGTGATGTCGTTGTCTGGTTTTGTTATCAAGATAATACTGGCATCACAGGATGAATTGGGATGTGTTCCTTCTTCTATTTTTTAGAAGAGTTTGTAAAGTGTTCGTGTTATCTCTTTAAACATTTGGTAAAATCCACCATTAAAGCCATTTGACACTGGACTTTTCTTTGCCGGAATTTTTAAATCACTAACTCAAACCTTTTACTTGTTTATTCAGGTTTTCTATGTCTTTTTGTTTCAGTTTTAGAAGTTTATTTCTACCTAGGAATTTGTTCATTTGTCCCTTTTCATCCTTTCATTTGGATTATTTAAATTGTTGGCACATAATTGTTCACTGTTTTTCCTTCAAATTATTTTTATTTCTGTAAAATCATTCATCATGTCCTTTCTTTCATGGTTTTAGTAATTTGAGTTTTATCTCTTTTTTTCTTGGTTCATCTAGTGAAAGATTTGTCAATATTATTGATACCTCAAAGAGCCAATTATTGGTTTAGTAAATTTACACTGTTGTTTTCCTACTCTTTATTTTATTTATTTCCATTCTATCCTTTACTATTTTTGTCCTTCTGCTTTCTTTGGGTTGATTTCACTCTTTTCTAGTTCCTAAAGATGAAAGATCAGGTTATTGATTTAACTTTTTTTCCTTTTTCTTATTATAGGCATTTTTAGCAGTAAATTTCCTCTTAAGCACTGCCTTTGCTATATTCCATAACTTTTAGTATGTTGCATTTTTGTTTTCATTCATCTCAAAGTATTTTTTAAATTTGCCTTATGATTTCTTCTTGGATTCATTAGTTATTGAGGAGTGTGTGCTATTTAACTTCTACATATTTTTGAATTTTTTAAATTTCCTTCTGTTATTGATTTCTAATTTTATCCCATGGGGTTGGAGAACACATTTTGTATGATTTCAACTCTTAAATTTAATGAAGCTTGTTTTATAGTATAACATATGATCTATTCTCAAGAATGTTTCAGGTGCACTTGAGAAGAATTTATATTCTACTGTTGTGGGGTGGAGCCTTCTATAGACGTCTATAAGGTCTATTTTGTCTATAGTATTTTCTAGTCTTATATTTACATATTAATCTTCTGCCTCATTGTTCTATCAAGAATTGAAAGTGTGATATTGAAGTCTCCAGCAACTATTATTGAATTTTCTACTTTTCATTTCAATTCTATTTGTGCTTTATGTGTTATTGAACTTTGTTGTTAGGTACATTCATATTTACAATTGCATATCTTCCTGATCAACCCTTTATCATTATAAAATGTCCCTTTTGTCTTTAGTAACAACTTTTGTCTTAAAATCTATTTTATCTAATATTAGCAGATTTGCTCTAGATCTATTTTGGTTACTGCTTGAGTGGTAAATTTTTCTCCATCTATTTATTTTCAACTTATTTGTACCTTTAAATCCAAAATGTGATACATGTGAATCATTTGAATAATATGCAACTGTTATAGACCTATTAATTGGAGAATACAATGAAAGGTTCGTTGACTTTGAGACTCATGATATCACACTCAAATTAGCATTTCAGCTTCACCTAGATGATATTACCAAGGCACATAAAGAACTATAGATGCAATTGATTGAGCTCTCAGTAGATGACATTTTAAAGTCATTGTTTGATGCTAAGAAATATCCAATTGAAATATGGAAAAATGCAGTAGAATACCCACACCTTTGGCCGTATGCCCCCAAAATGCTTTCTTGGTTTTCAACCACTAATTGCTGCGAATCTACATTCTTCTACCTAACCCAAATCAAGATGCCCTTAGGGTCACAAATTACTGATACCTATTTAGAGGATCAGCTGATCCTGTGGACCTCCATGCTGAAACCAGATATCCAAATGCTTTTCAACAAAAAGTAGATACAACAAAGTCATTAAGAGGTTAGTTAACTTTAAAATTAACAAATAGTTTTCATTTTTTGAAATTATTAAGTACATAGTAGTTAGATTTTTACAAAATAATTTGTACATTTTTAAGTATATCTAATTAAAGTTTCTTGAATGCATCCTTATTTATTTACAGCTAAATTAATGCAGCCTTCCAACATGAAAAGGTTCTTCACCCCTGTATTAAATAGATATATTTTTCAATAAATATGCAAATAGACAGTGTGCCATTTTAGTTCCCTAGCTGTTTCTTTTACTATTTTTTAAATAGTAACTTTCTTTTTCAAAAGAAGATAGACAAATTGCCAAGAAACATGTGAAGAAATGCTCAACATCACTAAACATCAGGGAAATGCAAATTAAAAACCACAATGAGATAGCACCTTACCACGTTAGAATGGCTATGATTAAAAAGTCGAAAAACAACAGATGCTGGCATGAATGGAGAGAGCAAGGAACACTTATACACTGTTGGTAGGACTGCAAATTAGTAAAACCTCTATGGAAAACTGTATGGAGATTCCTCAAAGAAATAGAAATAGGCTTACCATTCGACTCAGCCATCCCACTACTCGGTATCTACCCAAAGGAAAAGAAGTCATTTTATCAAAAAGACATCTGCATTTGAATGTTTATTGCGGCACAATTCTCAGTTGTGAAGATGTGAAATAGTCCCGTAATTCATGAGTGGATTAAGTGGATTAAGTGGATTAAGAAAATCCACTTCATTAGTGGATTTTCATGAGTGGATCCATTCATGAGTGGATTAAGAAAATGTGGTCTATATATACCATGGAGTACTACTCAGCCATAAAAAGGAATAAAATAGTCTTTTGCAGCAACTTGGATGGAATTGGAGATCATTGTCCTAAGTGAAGTATCTCAGGATGGAAAGACAAACCCCACATGCACTCTCTAAGGGCTGGGAGCTAATCGATGGGCACATATGGGTGCAAAGAAATGTAAAGGTCATTGGAAATCAAGAAGGGGGAAAGGGGAGGGATAAAAACTGTTCTATTGAGTACAATGAACACTATTCAGGTGATGGCACACTAAAAGCCCTAACTTAGGCATTATAAATGTATCCATGTTAAAAAAAATGTAACACATTAATATTTTGCAATAAAATAAAGACAAAAATTTACTTTCTTAATGGTTGCCCTGGAAAATGCAAATAAAATCTTAACTTAAAAACAATCTAGTTTGGATTAATAGCAATTTAATTTCTATAGTATAAAAAGCATTACTTTAATGCAGTGCTCTTCCCTCCTCCCTTCTTTGTTCTATTATTGTCATACAAATTATAACTTTATACAGTTTTATCAACAGAGTTTTATAATTACTGCTTCATGAAGTTGTCTTTTAATTCTTATAGGAGTTAACTCAGGAGTTACCAACAAAAATACTCTTCTACTGTCTCATATTTAACTTTGTATTACCTTTATTTCTCCCATATGTCTTGTCCTCTAATTTGTGAAGGCAGTCTTTAGAATATGCATAATTTACAAATCCACAGTATGATTTGAAGTGGACACCACTACTTTATATTTTTCCATTGTAAGGCAGTGCATGAGATAGTCTTTAGGCTGACTTTTTATATGAAGGGTCATGAGTAGATGAAGTAGAGTTAGATTTTCACAGTCTTCAAGAGAAGTAACTTGTTTCCTCTATAACCATCCAAGCAGCCAAAATTTTATGTTACACAACTTGGGCCCTCAATATATAGCACATATTTTAAAAATACCTACTATATGTAAGATTCTATAATAAGTGATTTTCTATTTAATTCCTAAATATTGCAAATAAGATGAATTGAATTTTCTTTGTGGCAAAAGTTTCAAAAGGAAAGCAGCAATTTATCTTCTCAGACATACTAATCCATTCATCTTTCTGTCTTTCCTTTTTTATTCTTTTCTCATTGTTCATTTTCTCTCATTTAAAAAAATACTATGGATAGAGCTGGAGCCTATTCTACTAAGTGAAGTATCACAAGAATGGAAAAACAAGTACCACATGTACTCACCATCAAATTGGTATTAAGTGACTTAACTGATCAACACTTAAGTGCACATATAGTAGTAACATTCATTGGGTGTCAGGCAGGTGCGGGGAGGAGGGGATGGGTATATACACACCTAACGGGTACACTGCACACTGTCTGGGGGATGGACATGCTTGAAACTCTGACTCAGGTGGGGCAAAGGCAATATATGTAACCTAAACATTTGCACCCCTGTAATATGCTGAAATAAAGAAAATTAAAAAAAATAAAAACTTAAAAAAATCCTATGAAAGTAATTTTAAAACGTTTTCTAAGCTGCACATAACTTATGAATAGCTAAATACAATGTTACTTGGATGAACAGGGCACAATGTAGATAATTTTTTCTTTATCTTATGGTTTCTCTGTACCTAAACTTTCCTGACTAGAAATGTCCTTAAATGTTGTTAAGTGTCTGGTAGTAATGATTGGATTAGACTTTGTCCTTTGGATAACTTATCCTTTCCTTCAGTAATCTCTCTCTCTCTCTCTCTTTCACGAGCTTTATCTTTTCATAAATTGTACATTATGCAAAATTTCTAGAATGTGGTGAATTTTGTAAAGATGAACATATCTCATTGTGCTCCTTTCCTGAGCTTCGAATACTCAGAATAAAAACACTTCAGGGTCTAAATTAAATGTATGATGTTGTGTATTATCGTATCTTCCTGCTTTTTAAGATTATATAGGTTAAAAGGAATGAAAATTTTATTTATTTATTTTAAATCAGCCTTTATTTCTTCATATATAAAATGGGGATGATGGGTAACCTTTACTTCACAATATTGTTATGAGGATTATATGTGATATTGTGTGTAAAGCATGTGACACAGTCTTTTGAATTGGTAAGTTGTCAATAAATGCTATTTCTAATTATACCTAATTGGATCTTCATGTGTAAAGAAAATTAATTAATCAATTAATAATAGTAATTTTAAATATTTTATTCTTTGTTACTTGGAAACATAGAAGATGATGATATAACTTATTTGGCTCTATAGGATTCTAATCACCAAACATTTATTAAAATATGAATTTCTATATAAGATTTAAATCATGGAAATGGAACTTTTCTTTATTTGTAGAAGAGCTCAGTCCATGTGGTAAACCTTCTTTATGTATTAGTCTATGAAAATTGGCTCAGCCACGGCGTTCAAACCTAGCTCTTTGGGTTATAGCAATGTAACTTGAAAAAATTGGCCAAAGTATGGTTGCTTTTGTATTTCTGACCTTCTAAAAGGTTAATTATGTAGTGATCAATTTAATTGACAATAAAAGGACAGCTCAACATGGCATTTAAGACACTCAAATTAACTGGAAGGAATGTATCATCTTTTTTTTTTAAGTTTGGAGACCTGGCTTAAGTTGTAAGCATGTCATATCAATTACAAATTGAAATAGCTTAAGGACTTATGCATGTCAAACTGACTACTAATTAAATTGAACATGTGTGTGCATTCCCCAACAATGCTCTTTGCTCACTGTATGTACCATACAGTTATACTTGTCTCTCCAATTGTCTCGTACTTCCACATAGAGTGTGTTGTGCATGAGGACTTGAGGCAAAGATTTGGCCCACGTGTGGAAGAGCAGGTTTCTATTTATACGACACCATTCCTCCTCAACTCATTCAAGCCTGGATTACAGTATGTTGTCTAGCTTCTCCAGAAATCTTCCTTTTTCATTTACAATAATAAAAATTCAATTTTTTGTCCACATGTTTAAAATGTTTTAAAGCTGCCATTCACTAACAGCCTTAGTTTAGTTACACACAAACTGTTTGAATGCCATCAGAACTTCTTAAATTACAGCTTTCTCCCTAATTATGAGCCATACATTATTGTGTATATCATCTGTCGAATAAACAGCTTTTGTGCCTGCCAAAAGAATATCTGGAGGTGTTCTTATTTACATTGTATATTGAAAATACAAATAAAAACACAAACATGGTTTACTGCATGTTGTGATTAATAAAACCACCATGATCAAAACATTACCTGATTTCTTCCCCCTACTTAACAGTATCTCTTTATACAGAGTTGGTATTTGGAAAAAAATTGTCTTTAACCTCTGTTGAAGAGAAAAAAAATTCAATATGAATTTTGCTAAAATTTTGGATTCATTACATATGAAAGAGTAGACATGTGTTAAAATATGTTGAGAATTTAGGATTTTGTCAATGTTAAATTGAGCTACAGAGGACATATCTGCTACTATCTGAGCACATCTAAAGCAGATATAATACTAATTTTCACCAGAACAGAAGAAATATTAGCATAAGTATTAATTAACCTCTGAAAAATGTTAGTTATTAATTTGTCATCAATTGTACTACCTTTATTCCTTTCAGTGAATGAGATTCCTATTTTTTAGATGCCTATTTAAAGTCATATCTTAGGCAATATATTCACATACTGAGTTACAATGAACACCAATTAATTTTTCATGATTAAGTATAATTGATGAAATATTTTTGTTTAGATATTAGACAATAAGAAACACACTTTAGTAGTTTAAAATGGCTTTATTTTATTATTGAATATTCATCAACTTTCAGTTTTTAAATGTAAATAGTACCAGGCAATATTTAAATAATTGTATGTATTAACTCACTTAATCTGTAAGACAACACTTATGAGGTAGTACTATTGTTATCCCATTTTCTAAACAGGGAAATAAAGGCATTAAACACTTAAGTCACAAGATCATAACTAGTATGTGGTAGAAACAGTATTTGAACACTATTTTGGTTTTAGGGTCTGTGAACTTAACTCCTATAGGGTAGTTCTTTGCATATGTCAACTCATTCCAAAAACAATGGTCCTCTGACCCATCCACATCTACCCTTAATTCCTACTAACAGAGAAGCAACTGCTTTCAACATTTTAGCTGTTTCTACTTATATTTAGCTTCATATTTTTAAATAATATGAGTTGATTGCTATTTCTTTATCTTCAAATTCATGACATTATTTTTTTCCTGCTATGGAAATTGCAAATGTAGCTGTTATAGAGCCCCTTCTCCCACACTGTGCATGTGTGCAAACACACACATGTACACACACACTTTCTCTCCGCTCATCCTCTAAATATACTGCAATCATTACTTTGATTACATCAATATTCATTGTTTGCATGTTTATGATTATGTAATTATTATTTGCACCTATTTTTGGTATATATGAAAAAGTAAAGACATATATAAAATACAGTGAGAACTTAGCATTTTTTTAATAATAATTATAGTATATTTTGTATACTACATGATTTACTCTGATAGTTTCTTTTACTGTACAATTTATTTTTAGAGTTAATAATTGCATTCTTTCACATTTGCTCCATATTTTTGTCTTTGTATTCCTTTGGGTACTCAGATTAGTTCCTACAGAGCTTACAATTTTCTCAGAATAACCAAATGTATCAGGCATTAGGCATTTCATCAGTTCGGGTGCGTGTGCATGTGTGTGTCTGTATGTGAGATGGAGAGATGCACCCCCCAGAGCCCTCCGATCCTCTGCTCTAGTCTGGTAGGGCTCCTCTCTAGGGCTGATTGCTGTTGTCATAGGACTTCTGTTTACGCTCATTTTGGGAATTCAATTGCTATTTTTTTTTTTTCCTTTTTTCCCCCATGACTCAGTCTTACCGTAGCTTTCTGAGAAGGAGTACATGGGAAGGAAACATTCTGAGACCTTGCTCACCTGAAAATGCCTTTAGTCTACCTTTACATTAATTGATAGTTTGGCTTGCTGTAAAATTCTAAATTAGAATTCATTTTCCATCTATTGACTCTTTGTATTAATCTAATTATCTAATCTTTTTGTTCTAATTTTGACACAGTTTCTCATTTCAAAATTTTCTTGAACTTTTTCTCATATTACATTTTTGATTTTTAGGAGCTCTTTTTTTGTTTTCCATATCCCTTTTTAAGTGCACAGTTTTGTTTGTTTTTATGAGACAGAGTGCAGTGACGTCATCATAACTCACTGCAACCTCAAGCGCCTGGGCTCAGGCAGTTCTCTTACTTCAGTGTCCCAAGTAGCTGGGACCATAGGTGTGTGCCACCACGTCCAGATAATTTTTCTAGTAATGTTTTTTTGTAAAGATGGGGTTACACTCTTGCTCAGGCTGGTCTTGAACTCCTGGGCTCAAGTGATACTCCCACTTGGGCCTCCCAAAGTGCTGGGATTACAGGTGTGAGCAACCACACCTGGCCCACAGTTTTCTTGATCCATATTTTTTTCTTTTCTCTTTGAAGATATTAATTATAGTCTTTTTTTCTTTTGCTTTCTCTTTACCATTTCCATTGAATTATTTGTTTCCTGTTTATTCTTTTGGACTCTTTCCTGCATTTTAAATGTTGTTGTTGATGGTCTGGTGATACTTTGTGTCCATTCATTTTTAAAATTGGAACTCTAAAAACCAGGTGCAAGCATTTTGTGCAAGGGCAGAACTTTTTGATTGGTGGACACCATTGTACCACAATGAGCCCCATGTAAGGATTTGTAGCTCTTATCAATTGGACTGGGCAGTTTTCCCGGAGAGAAATCTATAATCATATTCCTGGGGTGGCCTGGAGGGGAGGTGGGTATGAGCCTGGGTATATGATATAAGTTCTTGGGAGCCAAGTGAGGAAAGGGAGTTGGAGCTTTCACCATTTAGAATGCTAGATTCTGCTGAATCACTCTATTTTTCAGTCAAATGGCTCATCTGCCTCCTTAGCTGTACTCACGTCCCTAAACCCAGAACTACACTAGTTCATCATCTCTAGAGAGTAAACTCCTGCCATTGTAGATGTGGAGAAGATGCAGTGCTCTGGTTGCACAGGCTGGAGGAAGGGATCTGGGCTCCAACTGCTAATTTTATAGGTTTTCAACCACCTGTTTTCCACCTCCCCTGCATCCTGCCTTTGGAGGTAACTGGTACCTCCATTATGTAAACATTGCAATGGTTCTTTCACTTGGATTACTTTGCTACTCTTTGATACCCTCCCCTTCTCAAACAGGCAATTATATTTCAGCTTTTCTGCACCCTGCTCAGTCAGTTCCCTCCCAGCTTTGAATGTGTTGACATCTCTCACATGTTCTTGTCCCTTATCATTTTGAAAAGGATTTTTGTGTTTATCCCCCTTCTATTCATTTACTACCATTTTTTTGTGAGTTAGATGATAAATATTAACTGGAAATATGGATTATTATGCAGTAATTTTGCCACCCCAAGATTATTGTAAGTTACCCAACTTTGTCAGAGAAGGTACTTTAAAACATTTGTTTTTCTTGTTGCCTTATTTCATTGTTACTTTCTCTGACACAAGTACATAATTAGACTAAAGATGTGATTTTCTAGTGGATAGGTAATTGCACAGGTACTGAATGTTAACCTGTGCAGAAGTGCATGAAATGATCACAGTGAATATACCAATCTTGGCTGGGATGAAAGTCACTCAAATGCAGGGTTCCTTAACCTTTAAACCTGTTTTCCTTCAATTCTAAATACTGTTGAGAGGAGTAAACATAAGAGGAAGATATCAAACAGCGTATAAACATATATGCAACAAGGTGGTTATGAAATAAGTTAATATGGACACCAATATAACCAAGTGACAGTTACTAGCAATATTATTTAGCATTCAGTGAAAAATGTGACATTTGGAGTCAGTTACCAGTTTCAAGCAGTCTGGTTCTGTTGTTGCCACCTAAAAAAAGACTGTCTGTGATTCTCTCTTTCTGTTCTTTTTTTCCCCTCTTAATTGCCATTTTTTCCCAGACCAGCTGTAGCATCTATGTCCTGACTTTGATCCAACAACTTACTTTAACCCATAGAGAAAATGTCTCCCATAGACTCTGTGTATATTGCTTTGCTGTCTCCATTCTTGACAAGCTTGCTGTTTTAACACAATAGAACGGCAAGGAGAGCTGCATGAAGTGAAGCTCCCACATACTGGGAAAGAGAAAATTAAGACCTTTGTTTAGTAAATATTGGCACAAAGATGCAATTCTTTTCACCTAAAATAATATTGTGAGTATGTGAAATTGAAATTTCAACTGAGGCCAAGGAATCCAATGTTAGCTTATTTGCCTTTCCTGAGGAACAGTGCTTTACACATTTTTCTCCTTTGATTTAGGACAATGAAGTCATTCTCAATGTTGGTCCTGTGTGGGGCACTGGGAGACAGTCTTGGAAGAGGCTGCAATGTGATAGCAGATTTGATATAACCAGTACATTTAGATGATCTTTTGTCTGAAAAATTTAGAATTATCTTTAGACTGGAAAACAGTAAGATTGAATTTCTACATGTAGAAAAGTGGTATCTGTCTAAGGTACAGATAGGTAAGCATTCTAAATATCATGTATATTTCTGACATGTTCTAGTGGGCTCAGGTCTGAACCAGATTCAAACATAATGGAGTTTCTATGACCTGCTTTTTTTGAGGCAAAGGCCCCACTGTTAGACTGAAGGTAAATGTCTACAGCAGATATGACTTGTTAGAACTGCACATTTCTCATTAATTACCTGCTTATGAGGGACTGCCTATATGTTCAGCACAGTGGTAAGTATGGAGGGGCACACCAAGAAAACCAAAAATATTAACCATATTGTGGAATAGGTTACATTAAGGGTGGGGAAAACACATTGATCACAAATACAACATAATATGCAATGTTCCTTTCAAAGTTCATATAAGAAAATTACAGATAATAATTTTTGAAATATGGAGGCAGAAGGGATTGTTTCCATCATAAGAATATGTGATGGAAAAGATTATGTACATGATCTTATTGAAGTCATGAATTTTGAGGCATGTGTCATGGCTTCTCATCCAAGTCATTATTGTTAATTTTTTTTTCTTAGTTTTGAAACATCAACAAAAGTAGAGAAAATCCCAAATATTATCACCGCTTTTCAAATTTATCGAGATTTTTGTGTACCATTATTCTCTTCCTTCTTTTCTTTGTTTTCATTCCTTTCTTCTTTCTTCTTTCCTTCCTCTCTGTAGTAAGATGACTAAGACCTTCAAAGGTGTCCTTGTCCAAATCTTCAAATGTGAATATTTTACATTATATGGCAAAGGGGAATTATAATTGTAGATGGGATTAAAGTCACTGATCAATTGACCTCAAGATAGGGAGATAATTCTGGATTATCCAGTTGGGCCCAATGGAATCACAAAGGCTCTTAAAAGTGGAGGAGGGAGGAAAAGGAGTAGAGTTATAGAAAGATATAACTATGAAAGAATGGTCAGAGAAATGCAATATTGCTGTCTTTGAAGATGGACGAAGGAGACTATGAGCCACAGATTGTGGGCAGCCTCTAGAATCTAGAAAAGGTAAGGAAATGAATTGTCCCCTTCAGCCTCCAGAAAAGAGCATCACCTTGCCAAGACCTTGCTTGTGGTCTAGTGAGACTCATGTTGAACTTCTAACCTATAGAACTATAAGATAATAATAAATATGTGTTATTTTAAACCACTATGTTTGTGGTAATTTTTTACAGCAACCATAGAAAAACTGATACACTTCCTTAGTTTGTCATAATTCTTTTTGATATTTTTGCAGAGGAATTTTAAAGCAAATTCCAGACTTCGTATCATTTCATTCCTATGTGTTTGGTATATATATCTAGAAGTATGAATAGCTTCTTACTCCCACAGTACTATTATCACAGCTAACAAATTGAATAAAAATACATTTCTCATTCAGATTTTCTCAATTCCTTCAACGGTATCTTTTTATAGTTGGTCTTTGAATCAAGATCCAAACCAAGTCCACACATTGCGTTTGTTTATTATGTCTTTTCAGTCACATAGTCCTTCTCCCTCATCATCCCCTGATTTTATTCATGCCATTGACAAGTTGAATGAATGCAATCAACTGCTATGTTGAATGTTCTGCATTTGCTTCTTCATGATATCATTGAATTTGTGACTCTATTCGTCATAGTTTTTAAAAACTGGAAGATAGACCTAAGAGTTTTGTTGGACTCAGGTTTATTGTTTCCTGAGCACACTGCATAGTGGTGCTGTCTACTTCATATCCATCATATCAAGCACATAATTATGGGTTGCTCCATTTTTATTGATACTAGTGTTGAGTTTCGGTAGTAGCAACCTGATACCTCCACTATATAATTTTTCAAAACTTTTCCTTTAACATTAACTATAATTTTCCATAAAGACACATTTGTTCCAAAGTAAATTATTTATAATGTGCTATGATGTCAAAGAAAGGAAAGAATTGTGACTATATATACATATACACACACAGATATATGCATCGTTGCCCATATTACCTCTAGTATACATCTAAAAAAGTGGTAGAAAGATAAAGCAAAATATGGGAAAAATATACATAGTAGAAGAGAATAGAATGAAGGAGTTAGGGATGGGATCTAGACTTTTATCTCACTTTGCAGATTTTTTTTTTTTTTTTTTTTT
>CM052439.1:71071351-71084918 GCA_028533085.1 Varecia variegata
AGGCATGAGCCACCACGCCTGGCCAACTTTGCAGATTTTAAGTTGAAATTAAGCATTTTACAGAATTCTGAAATAAATTTCCAAATTTACAGACACTACCTGGAGGTAGTGGCAGGTCAGATCCCACAGGTTCAGGGTACAGTCCCACAAGACTTCCTGCTACGTCCAGTGCCAACCACAAGCCCTAGGTTGTTTTACCTGGGTTTCTTGCCAAGCAGCCAGAAACCAGGGTTTCCAGGACTTCCTCCTTGGGTTTGATTAATTTGTTAGAGTGGCTCACAGAACTCAGGGAAACTGTTATGTTTACCAGTTTATTATAAAGGATATTACAAAAAATACAGATGAACAGCCAGATGGAAGAGCTGCATAGGGCAAAGAAAGTATGGGGGAAGGGGCAAAGAGCCTCCATAGCCTCTGGGGCACGCCACCCTCCTGGAGCCTCCACAAGTTCGGCTGTCCAGAACCTCTCCAAACCCAGTCCCTTTGGGTTTTTATGGAGGCTTCATTATGTAGGCATGATTGATTAAATCATTGGCCATTGGTGATTGACTTAACCTTAGCCTCTTTCCCCTCCCAGGAGGTTGAGGGGTGGTGCGGAAAAGTCCCAAGTCTCTAATGCCTTGGTCTTTCTTTTGACCACCCTCTTCCCTAATGCTACCTAAGGACTGCCAGTTACCAGTTATCTCCTTAGCACACATACAGGAGACACTCTTATCATTCCAGAGAGTCCAAAGATTTTAGGAGCTGTATGCCAGGAAATGGGGACAAAGACCAAATATGTATGTGTGTGTGTGTGTGTGTGTGTGTATAAGAATCTTAAAATGTTTTAATCATATCATTCACAATAACTTTGATATTAATATTCTAAAATTATATGCAGCCATGTGTTAATTAACAACAGGGATACATTTAGAGAAATGCATCATTAGGTGATTTTGTCACTGTATGAACATCATAGTGTACTTATACAAACCTAGATGGTATAGGTTACTAAACACTTAGGGTATATGGTATAGGTTATTGTTCCTAGGCTATAAGCCTGTATAGTATGTTACTGTACTGAATACTGTAGGTAATTGTAACAGTGTTATGTACTTGTGTATTTAAACATATCTAAATATGGAAAAGTTAATGCATTGCCCCATGATGTTACAATGGCTATGAGGTCACTAGGTGATAGGAATTTTTCAGCTCCATTATAATCTTATGGGACCACTGATCTATATGTGGTCCATCATTGATGAAAACATTGGTATGCAATGCATGCCCATACATAATAATTATATGAGATAAAACCAGTAATTAATATTATTAGAACCAAGATTTTCAGCATAAGAGAAGAGACAAAATTATATAATCATATAAGTTAAATTTAAAAATCATATTATCCTAAATTGAATTTAACATATCACTGTGAAATAAAAATATAATTTGTCTTTTAAAAGTGTGTATTTCCTGGTTTTTTTTTTTTTTTTTTTTTTTTTGAGACAGAGTCTCACTTTGTTGCCTGGGCTAGAGTGAGTGCCGTGGCATCAGCCTAGCTCACAGCAACCTCACATTAATGGGCTTAAGCGATCCTACTGCCTCAGCCTCCCATGTAGCTGGGACTACAGGCATGCGCCACCATGCCCGGCTAATTTTTTCTATATATATTTTTAGTTGGCCAGATAATTTCTTTCTATTTTTAGTAGAGACGAGGTCTCGCTCTTGCTCAGGCTGGTCTCGAACTCCTGAGCTCCAACAATCCGCCCGCCTCGGCCTCCCAGAGAGCTAGGATTACAGGCGTGATGTATTTCCTGTTAACTAAAAAATCCTAGAAACAATGATCAGCCCAATTACAATGAGCTCCCTTACTGTTAAGATTATGGTTTCTAAACACCACTTTTCTCTGAAAGGAACTGGATATTCTTAGAGAAACAAGTGATAACAAGTGAGGTAGGAAATACATGAGATAAGCCTACATCTTGTCATACCAGAGACAATGAAGCTTTCAAAAATAGATGGGGTCATGTCAAAAGGGCTCAAGAGCCACCCTGAAGAGTCCAAAAATTGGAAAAACAGAGAATTAATCAAAACAATTATTGCAATAAACCAAAACCACATCAGAACTATTTAAATCCATTAGTTCATAATGATCTCCTTTACTACTTTCTTCTTTGAGATTACTACTTTCTTCTTGCTGCGATTAAACATTTTAGTGGGCAGAGAACATATCAGACATATTCTGCTAATGGTCCACACAAGCACCAAATGCCTAAACTCAATAACAGGGTTTGCTAATCCAGTGATTCCCAGTTTGTGCTGTATTGATGTGATGTTTCCAGCATGTTTGCAGGTATTTTTCTTGAGGTTGTACAAAAATCCATTTACTTAAAAAAAAAGTCAATGTTCTAGCAACTTCAGTTTTGGGAATAGATACACTACAAAATTTGAATGTAAAACCATACAGTTTTGAATTTAGGAGTAAGTAGAAAGTTATTGAGCAGAAAATAGCTGTAGAAAAAGTTTATTTAATTTGAAATTCAGTTACTGACTCCACACCCAGTCTTTCTTCAGTCAGTTTCTTATCAATTAAAGCAATATGAAATAAGTATAATTTAATGTTACTTGAACAGCCTTATATATTATAATAGCCCCACAGCCCTATATATTATAATAGCCCCAAGGCATCACTATAAAAGAAATGGCATTTATAAAAATTTGCATGAGTTATTGAGAAACCATAACTAATTTTCCACATATTCTACTAAAGAAAACAGGAAGTACATAATATTTTTTGTTTTCAGTCATAAACCATGTCTTGATAGTTTGACAAGTTGTAAGGGATTAGATACCAAAAGAATATATTTTTTAAGCCTTTTAAAACAAGATGGCATAAAAGTAGGAAATTCTCGGAACCCCAGGTGAAATGAGAGCAGGAATGTGGGAAGGAAGCAAGGATCAGAACTGGCTTTCATCTGAAGAGGTTCTGCCAAATCCTAGAGGCATTGAGCTTCGGTGTTGAGAACTAAGTTGCCCATGGAAAAAGCCTAGAGCTGTCCAAGGTAAATAAGCTAATAGGAGACCCCTATATAAAGTTGGCAAACAAAGGAGTATGTATGATATCAGCAAGAAAATGGTATCTTGGGAGAATTTGTAACTAACTACATGTTGGCTCTCACATGAATTAATGTTCATGCTAGTCATGTGGTCTGAAAAACCTGGAAACAAGAAATTAAACTTATTTTGTCAGTTACCGCAGGCAACCGGCAGAAGCAAATGTAAACATTCTTTGGAAAAACAAATTTTAACCCAGTTCTCAAAGAAATCAAAAAGATAAATGAGTAGTTCAAAGTTAAGTCACAAAATACACATGAAACACGTTGTTATAGGTGAAAACCAACAGAAACAGAACTATATTGTATATTATTGCATATTAGATATAGAATATAAAATATTTATGATTAAGATTAGATAAAGGAAGTGTTGCCTTGGATCAGTTTCTCTAGACACAGAGCTTGAGACGGGGACTTGGATGAGTATGTTTTGTTGGAGAGCTCACTAGCTGGTATAGGGGACCTTGGAGGGGCACCAGGAGGTCCACTACTAACGTCTGAAAACATAAGCAAGGTCAAAAGCAATTTTAAAAAACCTAACTAAACTTCTAGAAACTGAGAAATGTTTTAAAATCTTTAATCAAGAATGCAGTCCAGAAATTCAAAGAAATATAAAATATGAAGACATTCATGAGAGAGTGAAAAAGTCCAACATGCATCTTATTGGAGTTTCAAAAGGAAATAATGGAGAAGAGGTAATATTTGAATACATGATAACTTAGAATTTTCAGAACTTAAAAAAAATTAATCCTCAGATCTTGGAAGCACCGCATATAAAAAAATAGAATAAATACAATAATAACCACCTAGACATATCATAATAATACTGCAGATCATTAAAGGAACAGAGCTCTTAAAAGCAAAGGAGTAAGTGGCTGAATGCTGAATAGCAACAATGGCAGCCAAAAGATGGTGACTTAGTGTTTTCTATTCCCTGAGAGAAAAGAGCTATCAACATAAAATTCTATAACTAGAGAAACTATTTTTTAGGAATGAGAAAAAAAGAGTATTTTTTCCCTAAGGACTAATAGCATTTACCACTATAACATCCTCGTCAAAAATAAATTCTAATAAATTCTAAATGTATTTCATCCATAAATAATATCTGAGCTGTAGGAAAAAATGGTGAGCAAAGATTTGAGTGTGTGTGAGTGTGTGTGTGTGTGTTTGTGTGTATGAGTGTGTGTGATGGAAGGAAGCTAGACCAAAAATGCTATCCTGAATAACAATAATACCTAAGTAGAGAAGTAGCTGTTTGATGTTAATGCATTCAAATTTCTTCAACTGGTCTGGATGAAAGTAAAAAAAAAAAAAAAAAAAGACTAAATTTAAACTTTGCCATGTATGCATCTCAAAATAGCCAGGGTGATTATTAAAATAACAGAGAATAAGTGTATAACTTCCAGAAAAGTGGAAGGAAAAGACAGATTGAACACTCCCACACACATGCCTCAATTCAAAAGAAGAAAAACAGAGGAAAAGAAATAAAAGTCCTAAGAATTAAAAAGAAAATGAAAACTATGCTTATATTTGCAGATAATGATTTCCTACATAAAAAAATCCTTTCTATTTAAATGATTAAAATGAAAGATTTTAGAATATAAAAAAATCAAAATCAATGTCATATCAATTGCATGTCTATATAGTGCTATCGGTTAAACATTAAATTTTACAGAAAATAACATGTGGGTAGTAATAAGATTATAAAGTACTTAGGAATATGTCAAGCTATAAATGTGAAGTTCCATAATGAAAAAAATAAAACTTTTTGAAAAGCATTAAAGAAGTCATAAATAAATGGAGATAAATGTCATAGTCTAGAAGGCTCTACACTGAAATGAGTCAATGCTTCCAAAACTGATCTAAAATTTAATTGCAATTCAATTGAAATCCAGCCATGGGTTTTTATGGAACACAATAGATTTATTCTAAATTTACTTATATGTATTATAAAAAATAAAAAATAAAGGATAAAGGGGCCTGGGATGACCAGGACAAGCCTAATAAAAAGAAGCTGGGAGATTTAATCTAGCAGATGCCAGGCCTCATTGTAATATATATATATATATATATATACACATACATATGTAGTTATAGTATTAATAATTAAGGCAGGGTGGTATTGATGAAAGAATAAACAAATTAGTCAATGGGAAAGTACAGATAACCCAGAGAGAAACTTAAAATAAGGGAATGATAAAATATAATTCAGTGGTTATGCCTGGATTTGTCAAGGGAGTGGAATGCAAGCTGAAGAGTTACTCATGCTCTGTTCCTTAACCTAGGTGATGAGTACATGGTGCTTTGAACAATTTGTACATAAATTTGATATACTTTTAATGTGATTAGCATGAAATATTTTAAAGCCTGAACTTAGAAGCACCTTCAAAGACTTTTCCTTACTCAACCATCTATTTAATATCCCTCAGGGTTTTTTGCTCATAGTATCATCTATTTGTCTTTCATAGAAGTTATGATTTGTAGTTATATATTTACATGTTTAATATGTGTTTCTCCTACTAAGTAAGCTCATGTTCCATGAGAACTGGAACCACATCTGTTTTGTTTACCACTGTGAGGTTCAAAAGTGATTCCTTCTATATGAAGCCATATATGGTTGAGTTTTAAGGTTTTGAGAACTCTTCCATCGATGAAGATGAATGTTAGTGGGAAGCTTTATGAAAGCAATTATGTAACCACTCAATTAAGCAAGATACCACATAAGTAGCACAGCACAATACATAGTGCGTGATAAGTACTTGATAAATATCAGCAGCTGCTGGTGGTAGTAGGTGTTGATGTCAGAGTTTCAAATTTTACTATTTAGGTCTACCATCCAAAGAGGTTGTTTAAGTTAGTTTAATTCAATTCAAATTTGTTTAATCAGGAGCAATAATTATGTCATAGTCACTCTTACTTGCTGGCTATGTATATAAATGCAGACTATTCTGCCAATTGATAAATAATGGCTGTGGCATCAACAACTGAAAACTAACAAAGTCCAACAGAGCTGAGTGTAACTTTAGTTATCATAGTGGATAAGTAAGGTACACAGATTTGACATAAAAAGGTCCAAGGATAAAAGCATTCATTTCCTAGTTCTAATCTTCAAAAAATATCTCGGGGTGATTTATTCACTACTTTTGAAGAAAGAGTAATATCTAAGCTCTTATCTCAAGGGAAGATACCATTAAAAAAAAAAGAGATTATGATAACATTAAATAAAGGAACATTCTTGAAAGTGTGGGTCAGGTCCCAAGAGTGAGGGAGGAAATCAATTTAATGAGTTTCAACCAACATTTCTTATAATGAGATAAAAATAGAATAATAAATATCAGAGCACAGGCAAATAATTTAGAAAACTTTTACTTTTGCTAAAGTACCATTTCTTTAAATCAAATACAAGATGGCACCTACTCATTATGAGAAGCATGCTAATTTCAGAGATGGTAATGTGAGAGAAAGGCCAATGGTGCTTGTAAGAAGCTATTGATTGAAAATTGAAAGATATATCGTCTTTCAGAGTTGTTAAACTATGACAAAAATATCTTAGAATCAATAAAATTTGACATATACACACTTAAATACCAGTCTCTGATATTAGAGACCAACAGTCTCTAGATTGATACTAGAGATCAGCAGTAATAATGTAGATTCTGGCCAAAAATATTTGAAGCCACCATGCCAGGAAATGTCTTTTCTTTTCCTTGGTTAAGTTCAAGCTAAAGTACTATTTTCAAAACTAACACAAGAATTCCACATACATTATGAATTTGTCAGTCAAATTATAAATTAAACTAACATGAAACATTTTGATGACCATGAAATGTGACAGCTAATTGAGACTCTGTCCATAATACTTGGACCAATATAGTCTTTGATCCCCCACAAACCAAGAGACTAGACAGCCATGTGGACTCCTCAGGGCCATAGACTGAAAAATTATATCAGATTTTTCTGTAAAGTATATGATTTATTGCCAGTTACATGCAGTCAATTTTAAAATACTTTCAATAATTAAAAAACGAATACCAGTAAAATAAGCACAGCACCTTTCAGTATAATTTGTCTAAGTTATTCTAGAAAACACTGCTAGTTTTTTGTTTGTGTAGAGTCAAGTACAGAAGTGAGCAGATTGATAAATCTATAAACATCATGGAAAGAATTGTAGAGAGGAACTGGAGCCACTCGAATGCCATTTGGTTCCCGCTTGTCACACTGTGGGGGCAAACATAAATGAAGTCACAATAATGATAGCATTATTCACACATTGAAAAGCTACATTCAAGACAAACTTATGCAAAGCATTCATTCTGATTTTCTTAAATATTAATAGGTAAGCAAATTGTTTTCATGTTAAGTAAAACATAGGGTTTTTATGTTATTTGAAACTTTCCTTTTCATAATAATTAAAATAAGAATGGGTTGGTACATGAATATCCAAAGTACTTTCCTGAAGTCCACTCAGCAGTTAGCTTCTTTAAGCATCCAATAGATTATAGAGACAATTTTTCTGTGGGGAAATCCTGGAGGGACTGGAACCCTTGGACAAATTTAAATGAATGAGAACCTCACTGGGATCTGGAGAATTTTAGCAAATGATCCTTAAATTTAATTCTCTGATCTTTGACCTTGCAGGTAAGGAGTGGGTTACATCCCTGGGAATGCTGGTAGATCCTGAAGTAGCACCAGACCATTTGAGCTGGCCTGAAGATCACTATGGCTAACTTGGAGAAATACCCACCATAGACAAGACAATATATTAATTGCATATAGTTTATGTATGCTGTTCCATTTAATTCCCATAGCAACTCTTTGAGGTAAGTATTTTTACACCCAAAATACAGATGGGGAAAAGCTCAAGCCAGTGGATCTTAATTAACTTTCCCAAGAGGACAGGCAGAGCTTGGAAATGGCAGAGCTTGATCTGGAATCTTGATATTTTGACTTGTGTCCCTGAAGTTGGAGGTAACCTCTCCTAAAGGTTTGAAGGTCCACATGAGTAGAATAGTGCTTAAATTACATTATGATGAGAAATACATGTGCTATCAACTTTTTCCCCTGAAATTACTCAGTTAACATTTATTACCAATGGTTCTCCAAGAGATTAAGAAGGCTGCATAAGCTCAAGGGTTAAAAAAAAAAATTATTCCTTGCAATGTTACCACTAAAGAGAAGTGTCTATATATCTTTTTGACTGAAGTCACAAGGTTGAAAATAACTTAGTTCTATCAAGCAATTACATAAGACTGATTTCTTTTATTTTTCCCTTCACTAAACTGATATGCTCTTTAATTCCATTTATCCAATAAATATATATTGAAGTTTCCACTAGTACAAACTAGCGAAAACATGTCCTGATCAATTATGAAATAATTATTTCCTGCCCAAACTGTTATGAAAAGGATGAATAAGTTACACAAAACTATTTCCTTTCACCAAAATTTGCGGTTCCTTCCCTTTTATCAGAAGTGACAGATCTCTATGCCCTTCAGTTAGCATGATGCTGACTGCTTACTTGGCACTTAATTTATCCTTGACTGATCCATGTGAAATAACATGGAACACTGAATAAACCAAAAGATCCAATTTTTGTCCTCAACATGCAGCCCATAAAGAAAATCTGGGGGCAAAGTAAGAGACATACTTACAACCACTCCTCTTTTTTCTAGTTCTTGGAAAACATTTTTCTTAGAAACAGAAAATGTTAGTGTCAGCTGGCAACCCCGATCCTCTACAGGGGATGGCGTAATTATGTTCACCATTGGTTTCTTGGTGTCTGCTTTATCTTTGCTGTAGTAATGCTTGATCAGGTATTCCAGATAACCAGTTAGCAAAATAGATTTTCTCCTCAATGCTTTCATAGTTGCCTGCTTAAAGATCTGCAGAATGAGAAATAATCGGATTAAAGTGTTATATTCATTAACAAAGATGCAAAAATTAAGTGTAAATCATACATAAAAAGGAAATGTCCACTTTTTCCCATTAAATATCCCCTTTACATAATCTTTTTTGTAAAAGCATGTCCTCTTTTAAATGCTTTGCCATTAAAAACTGAAGGTGAATTTTCCATGACAGAAAAATTGTACAAGTATCACTTAAAGAATATTTTCAAAAGAAAGTATTAAGTTAATATCACATACCTTCCGAGTTATTTTAAATGAACTGAGTAAGTAAAACCTACCTTAATAAATGCATTTAAATATTATAAAATTTAAGCTTTTCCCCCAAAACTCTTTTATAGAATCATATCCAAAAAGGCTTTTTCTATTCTCATATAAAGTTTGTGTGGTCCATAAAAAGTGCAATATGAGTCAAACACGCATGCATATGTGGAAAGTGGTGTTATTAATGTTATTTATAATTGTTTTACTGACTCCTAAATCTCTCTCAGTTGAACAGTAAGAAAACAAGCAGTTAAATAATAAAGCTAAGTTTTCTCAGACAGGGATGCAAATAATGTTAGAAAATACATTTATTATTATTGAAGCATTTGGTCCTTTCCCCCTCCCTCCCTCCCTCCCTGCCTTCCTTCCTTCCTTTCTCTTTCCTCTTTTTTCCCCCTTCTAAACTCTAGCATTGGTGTGAAAATACTGTCTTTGCTGCCTGAGGTGTCTTATATTAAGATGAGTGACAAGGGCACACAATAACTGCTGTTGGAACATTAGGGGTCCGTACAGACTTGCTTTTCTGGCTTATCTCTTAAGGTCAAGTAGAGTTTAAAAATATATCCTATGTATAAGAACTGAGTGAACTGCAAACAGAGCATGATGCACTGGCCTGCCACTTAATGTCCCTTTTCTGTATTATGAGCAAAAATATCAAGAGCAAGGATAGGGTCATTTGGTGATACCAGACTTTATCAAGCCTGTGAAAATATTTATTTTTGTATGTACACGTTGCCTGAGTGGGCAGGCATTCTGAAAGGACTCAAACCATTCAGGCATTGTATTTTCAGGAACTACGTTGTATGGAGGCTGTGGATTTGGCTAAAGGAGAGGATGGGAGTTGCATTGAAGGTAATGGTATCTAAGGAAGAGAGGAGAAAGAGAATAGAATGGTTCCTGTCTCTCTCTCTCTTCAACCAGACCTCAGACTGTGTCTGAAGCCTACAAAGGTATCAGTGGCAAGTGGAGGCTAACATTTTTCTTTCATAAGCCACCGAGATCTCGGATGCAAACTGCTTCAGGACTCAGGTGACCTGAATTTACACAGAATTTGGTAGGAAGTATCTCTTCATTTGCTCGTGTAGAACAAAATGTAGGTAGACTTGGCACACTGAGGACTCAAGGGAAGCCAGCCAAGTTGTGAATCAGGGCCAAGAATCAACATTCTCGGAGGGCAGGGACAGGCAAGGCATGGGCCACTGGTGGTTTGGCTGTGAGGTTTAGAATAAAAAAAATTATGAGAGGAATCTTTCCAAGATTCTCTCTGGAGATTAGTAATATTCTAGGAAATTCTAATTAATAAGTAATTCTAGGAAATTTTATGGTTCTGCTATAGGTGGTATAATATGCAGGTAGAGGCGATGTGTGACAAATTACTTTTAATTCATCACACATTTTGGTTCATTTGCATTCATAAGTTAGTAAGACTTGGAGGAACATTACTTAAGTCTATAATTTTTTAAAGAGGTTAGAGGGTCTTGCTCTTGCAGATTTCTCTTGATAATTAGAAACCAATTTTTTTATAGTTTCAATTTTAATGTATTGTGGAATGTTGTTACTCTTCATTAATAAAATAACTTAAATATAAAACTATTTCCCACATTACATCCACACCAAGGGCAGCCTCATTCCAAGGGAATCTTAGATTCTTCTCTTGGGGGTAAAAGTCTCTTCTGAGGCCTCACATAAAAATATTAAGAGGATCTAATAGCAGGAAAGTAGGATAAATATCCTATTTTATTTTTGTATATCAGTTTTTATGCTTTCAATATTGAGAAAAATAACTTTAAAATAAGAGTTTTAATTACTTGGAATATTTTTTCTTGCTGAGTAAAATAAACACAAAGCTAGGAAAGTTATATAAGATTAAATAGGAAAAATAAGTATAGTATGATGTTTTCAATTGTCATATATATTTTTAATTTATAAAAATGGCTTCCTAATAACTTTGTGAGGAAACACGTAGTGCACTTTTGTGTTCTGAGTCTTTTGACTCTTCCATGTATTGAATTGTAATTGAATGCTCTAATTTTGTATTTTGAAGCTATTTATTTTGTGATGAACTTGTATACTCAAAGGGTCTAAAAATTGTCTACCTATTGCTACATATAAATATGAACTTTCAAAATACAATATAACTGTATTATTTAATTTCAAATAAGTAATTGGAAGATTGAGGGGATTTCTAAAGTAATCTAGTCCAAACATCTTCATTTAAAAATCAAGGCAAATAAATTTAAGAGTAGTTGTTGCTTGTGTGAGATCACACTTAGTGTCCAGAGAGAGACACAGTACTTGCCACCTGAGTCCCAGCCTCATGCTCCTTCTCTTAATCCAGACTATTTAAGAAATTATTGTATAAATGACTAAGATCCAATAATATAAAGAAAAGGACAGTTTGAAACTGATTATAAGGTGCTATTTTAATATCAATCAATCATGTATTCATGCAATTATAAGTAAAGCCACATTAATATCTTTTAAAAAAAATCATTGCACTGAAAATGTGAGCTCTTATTTATGTGCAATTGATTCTCAAATATAGAATCTCTCCTCCAGTTGGCATTTCACTATGCAGAATATTTTTTGAAAGAAGAGACAATAATGACAGCAGTTTGATTCATACATTTATTTCTTTCATTTATTCAAACTTCAACTCCCTATCTCCTACAATGTAATGAACTATTTAAAATGATAAGGTAAGTAATACCATGGCTAAATTCACTGATGCTTACTCATATGGCAAGCTCTTAAGTGTCTAGGAAGTAGGACACTTACACAGTTAGATACAGAATGGGACACAATTATTATAAATGCATTATTTTGTAATTTTAATTTTTTTGTAATTTAACAGAGGGAAGAATTTTGGAAAACACTTTGACCTATATAAGGCTTGATTAACTCAAGATTTTGTTTAGAATATAGCCTCCATAGTGAATGACTTCAGTAAGAGGCTCTAGAGAAATACTTAAGTGACAAGAAGCTCCAGAGAAGTGTATACCTTCCTTCTCTTGGCTTTTAGGGTCCTTTTGCTGGGTTTAAATTTAGACATGAAAGGGAAAAAAATAAATGAGTCCTCAGATTGTAAATGAAAATAAAAACTTTGTCTAGATGACTGTAATACAGTTTGGAAGGAAGATAAAGTGATAGGAAAAATAAGAATCTGCCTCCTTTTCCACAAGGAAAGGGTGACTATTGAAAGAAAAGCCAGCCTGCCCGTTGCAGAGAGCGTAACAAAATGAGAGTGCCTACAAGGAAATCTCTAGATACCTCTGAGAAGTCACTTGCAAAGATAAGGAAAATCAGAGGAAATTTCTTCAAGTACTAGCTCTTCCATAGATAGTTATGTCATAGTGCTGTTCATATTGTCATTCATCTTTCCTGGATATAAAACTTGCAAAGAAAGCAGGAACTTTGTTTTGTTTTAAAAACAAAATGTTTCTTTGAATGGATAGCATAAAAACAACTCAGATATCATCATCTGATTTACTAACACATTTTTGCTCAAAGAAACTTTCAAAAAAAGGTATCACTGGCTGAAAAATCTCGTTACTGGGTCTACTTTCCAAGTTAAAAAAAAAAAAATTCTGCCAAGTGAAAACAGCACAAGCTCCATCTAGTGGTCAAACTGAGGAGGTGCTCTTTAAATCTGGATGGAATGAGAGTATCACTATGCAGTGAAGTTGCATAAAAACAGAGGAACTTGACACTGCCATCCAGTGGCCAGAATGAAGAACTGCTATAATTGTTCACAGAATTCTAGAATTTTAGATTTGGAAGGAATTTTGAAAGTCTTTATCCAGTCACTCATTTGATGCTGGAATCCTCTACAACAGAATTTCCTGAAGTATCATAAACTAGATGATTTGAGTCAGAATTAAAGAAAAAAATTCAAATTCTTCTTTGAATATCTATATATATATCTATATAAACATATATAGCCTCTGTTAGAAATATATATGTATATTTACTTAAAATATATTTTACTTAAGTATATGTATATAAAATATATATTGACTTAATATGTATGTTAATATTATTAACTATACAGTATATAATTATTAAACAATATATTTACTTGAATAAATTTAGTCTAATACTATCTAAGGAATCAGTGTATTTTCTAGATATGTATATCTGTCTATATTTATCTATTATATATGAACTAACTGATTTTATGGATATTAATTTCAGGGTGAGACTAAATTTATGTAAAAATAGGAACAAATTTAGAGGAAAATATTGAGTTAGTAATTATAGAAATTATATGTGGACATAAAGGCATAGAAGCCTTAGTAAAAAAAA
>CM052439.1:71085418-71121394 GCA_028533085.1 Varecia variegata
GGGGTCTTCTTCATAAATTCTTTGCCTAGGCCAATGTTTATAAGAGTTTTTCCAACATTGTCTTCTAGGATTCCTATGGTTTCGCATTTAGGGAAATCGAAGGGGCAGCACATCCAGAGTGCAATGGATACATCTCACCCTGGGAAAACCACCTTCATGATCATGGTGTCTCCCCTGCCAGGGAAATATATCATATGTAAATTTGAACACATGACAGAGCCATAGCAATGAGTTAAATTGTGTGGAAAAACAAAATCATCTCACAAAGTGATTGCTTATTTGAGGTGCTGATATTTATCATGGTGTATATTTATTCAAAAACCATTCTTTTGGCAAGCATGGCTGGGTACTGAGGTTAAATTATTATGACCCCTTCTATTGAGGCAAATAAGATTCATGTTTACATGAAAAGGAGGATTTAAGGAAGTGGTTCTAGCCTAAATGAATTAGATCCATTCACCAGAGTTTAGAACAGGGCCATTGACTATTATTTTATTTTATTTTTTATCTTTTTTTTTTTTTAAAAAAAGAATATTACTATTTGTTAAGAAGAATTGTTCCTTGGTAGCTACTTGTCAAAAATATAATAGATGTAGCCTTATGTACCTAATACTTTCTGTGGAAACTGATTCAAAATTTACCTCTTGGCATTTTCTTTTGTAAAAATCTGAGGCAAACACAGTGGCTGAGATAGGACGATTAAAAACATAGCAATGTGTTTTTTCCATTTCTTTTCAACGGAATCAAAACAAAAATCAAGAGCAGTGTTTCAATCTTTTTTCTTATTTAGCAAACTCTTCTTTCATTTTTATGTATTCACTAAAGGACTGGGTATTTATCATTTCTGTTTGTGGAGTTGATATTAAAAATTCAAGAGTATGAATTATGATGATTGCTGGCTATATCTGACAGACACATCAAAGAACTAGTGCTCAAACAGAGTGTCACAGGAAAAAACAATAACTTGTACTTGAAAATACTGATGACATGTTCATAACCCAAATATGAAGGAAACAAGGGACTCCACAAGGGGTAAAATGTGTTCTTCTTAGGAAAAAAGACAACTCATAAATGATTCTGTAACTGAGGTCAAGGCACCATTTAAAAAAAAAATTCTTTATTTATTGAAGCTATAAAAGTACTTTATCTGAAAAGGTATAAATAAAATATGATTGCTTAAAAAGGAAGAATTTCCAAGGTGTCTAACTCATTATTTGATGATGATATTCCTCTTTTGCATTTATTCACTAAAGAAATTATATTTTCTCTCCAACAGCTTAATATGATGGACACAAGGAGACCACCTGACCCTGCACCAGTTTCACTGAATATTCTAATAGTTTGCCATCCACCCCTTTTCTCACCCCTACAACAGGTAGATCCTTTACCTCTGGATGGAAGTCATATAATCCCATAGAACATTTAAGAATAGTCTAGTTAATATTTGTTCTCCTGCCAATAAGAAATCTTGTTCAAAAGACATAGTTGAGCCAAACTTTTGCACAGATAACTGCTGAGGAAAAAAGGATGGAAACTAAGACATATTTGGTAGGAAATGGGCACAGTGATTTCACATATTCTCACTTAATCTTTGCAACAACACTCTGAGGTAGATATTATTTCTACCATTTTAGATTTGAGAAAAGTAAGACTTAATGAGGTTGAGTGACTCATCTGAAGGGACACCAAGAGTTAAGCCAATGTCCTCCTCCATATATAAGCAGGAACACGGACTCCAAGCATGAAGCTGTGGTCAACATGGCACCATCAGAAAGAAGTTGAAGGAGAGAGTTGAATATCTTAGCAATCCAATAAGCAAGTGGAAGCTGAGGTGCCCAGACCCTGGGAGCTGAGTAGAAGAGCAGAAGCTAAAGGTAGACCTTGGTAAAGCTTTAATACATGCAAAGTTGATACTGGTAACTAGGGGCTCTATTTCTACTGTTTATGCTCTTAATTATATTATACTTCTTTTTTGAAGCATATTAGAGTTTTTCTATATTTCAATCATTAACTCTTCAATAATATTCGTTAATGAGACTGTTTGCTAGAAGCTAGAGATAGAGATCACATGGTAAGGTAAAGCAGAAACTGTCCCTTGTCACAAAGTTTAAATTCTACTGGGGATGAGTGTGGCTGAGGGTAGGGGGTAATTAAACAAGTATTAATTAAACAAAAGGGTGGTGGGCAGACTCTTAAGGTGCCCCCATCCCTGCCTCTTGGTGTTTATGACTTTGTCTAACTGCCTCCCTGCTTGACTAGGATGGGATCTATGATTCCACACCGAGAAGCAAGAATCCAGGAGACAAAGTGAGGCAGAAAGAAGAGAAGGAAAATGGACTCAAAGCTAAATGTCTGTTATTAGTAAACAGTACTTAAGAAAGATGAAATTGCTGGCATATTCCATGAGGAGTGAGATATTAGTTGAGTGGATTGAAACACTTAAAGAAATGAAACCAGAGACTCAGGAGGATGAGAAGTTTCAGTTTCATCAACATGAATATTGAAGTTATTAAGAGAAGGAGAGTATAGTATAAAAGTTGATTATACAAATTGGATCATTTTTCTCGTACCCAACTAAATTAGCAGTGGAGGGGCCAGGGGAGAAAAAGTACTCGGGGTACACAGCATTGCTTCCAGAGTTTAATTCTCTGCAAACCCAGCTGCTGAAACTACCTACTGTAACCCAGTGAGCAGTTCTACCTAGTAACTGCTGAAACAACCTGCCATGACTCTAAGACTAGTTTTATCTATCGTTGTCACTCACCAGTTAGAGACTGCCAGCTCCCCAAGCTTCTCTAGCGCCAATGAGCTTTTTTTTAAATTCAAAATAATACATTTCTCTTTTGGAAAAAAACGCAACATTTCTTTATTCTTTGGACATATATGGAAGACCACCCAGTCTGTGTGTATGCCCTGAATTACAATCCTGTGATTCCCAAATAAAACGTTAAATTCAAAGATTTCTGTATTTTATTTTGACTTCAATAGGAGTAAAAGAAATAGAAAAAAGAAAATAACAGCTCTTTATAGAGGCTATTGATACCATAATTCTCTAACAATTAGTAGTAAATGGGGTCAGAGTACTCCATAGCTAGAAAATAATATGATGTTTTCTATAAAACATGGTACAAAGGCTAATATCTAGATGTGGCAGTGATGTCATTGTGGTCAAAACCATTATTTAAATAAAATATTCATCCAAACAGCTCAGCTAATCATAAGTACAGACTCTAATACATAGTTTTCTGCCATGTAGCCATAAAAAAGTCAGGAGATGGGTTATTCCATGCTATAACATATGTGCTGTGTAGTCCTGAGGCCTTTCGTGGTTAATCATTTCATACTGTCACTGGTTTTTCATATGATGTTTTCCTTCCTTTGCCTCTTTATTCTGATATCAAGTATTAATAATTACCTTGCTATTTTAATCATTGGTGGTTTCTATCTTCAATCTTAATGAAATTCTAAGTGTTATTTCTTCTGGAAAAAATTGCAACATTCTAAGATTAATTGCTCTACCCCTTCACTGGATAAAAAGAAATTTAATCATTTAAATGGTATATTAGAACAAGAAGATGACATTTCAATCTTATTAAAATTTATTTTTACCCATACCTTTTGTGAAATAAAGAAGTGTTGGGATCTCTTTTTTGATGTGTGACATTTTTCAGGTGATTCTGGATATTTTCATGAAGAGCAACATCAATGATATCACATTTTTAATATAAGAGCCCATACTAATGTGTGGTTAACTAGCTAAAAGTTTTGAAAAATTACCAATTTAAACAAAATAAGAAAAGAAAAAGGAATTCTATTTAATAAAAGAACATGTTAGAGATAAAGTCTGCCCCTGTATTATCTTCCAACTGATGGAAAATCAACAACTTGAACCTAGGTGATTGATGACTCCCCAAGTGTTTAACTAAGGGCTTTTAAAAATAGTCAAATAAGTTTAACTTAAAGGAGGTGTGTTCTTTTTTTTTTTTTCCTGACTTAGGTTCTTATAGTTCTTTTAATAATTTTGATAGCAACAAAGACAAATGTTAGTTAAGATTTTATTATGAACCAGACATTGTCCTAAGCAATCACTTAATCTTCAAAATAACCCATGACATAGAAACTATTATTATCCACATTACACAAATGAGTAAATTGAGGCTCTAAAATCCTTAATAAGTAATTTGAGATTCCACAATTATTAATTGTTAAGGCCCAAATGTAGATATAGACCATTATGACAAAATATATTCATAAAAAATTGCAAAATTATCTGGGGCAAATTTTTAAACTGAATCCATGATTCTACAAAAGCAATAATCCTCAGGTTACTTAAGTACTGCACTTAGGGTTTTGAGCTGGCAAAATGCTTGGCTAAATGACAGACTAGGATAGCAGAGCTGCTACATTCTTTTTAGCATGTACAATGTCCCCCCCCCAGAAAAAATGTATATGTTCTTTTGACCTTCTTTGTTCTTTTAGAATCTCTGTAGTCCAGTCACCTTTCTTCGAAATGCATGGTCTTACCCATCTGATTTAGTAAACTTGAATCAGCATATCACTCATATGATACACTTTGAAGTCTTTACAAATGGAAATGGGGGCTATTTAGAGCCTTTTAAAAAGCAAATAAAGAAATAATTATTCAAAAAAATATTCAAACTCAAAAATGCATTACACAGAATCTAAGAGAAAATTAAAGTGATTTCATGAGCCCATCATTTGTAACATTGGAAAGGTAAAGTTAGAACACAAAAGAAATCTCAATGAAATCTTGGCATAGATTCTAAGAAAATAAGTATTCTAAAAACATAAGTATTCTAAAGCTAGTGAAGTAAAATTAAAAACCATTAAATTAGTTTGTAGGTAGCTATTATCACAACAGGCTCATAAATCATTCCTACAAACTGAATTTGAACAATAACAATTAAGATATAATCTCATTGAATGTGGACTAGAATTTCAAATCTTTTCTCATCAAAAATTAAAAATCACATAGGGAGTTAATTACTTAGAATGAAAATATTAACTGAATTTTGAGAGAAGTAAGGTGTTGGAAGAGATGTAATAAATACTAAAAAGCAAAGATCTTAATATGCTTTTTGTTCTTTGAAAATCATAAATTTCCTAAAATCAGTTTCAAATAAATGTTATCAAATGGAAAGCATCACTTATTATAAAGGCATCTTTGAAGCATGATATTTAGATTCAGTGAAAGAAAGCCACCAGGGATCCATTTAGTATCATTTTGTATGTTAGGAGTTTTGAAATGAAATACCCAAACTCTCCTTGATCTCTTTAACAAGTTTTTAATGGCAGAATCTTCAGTATAAATCCCCACTATATCATGCATTGGATTAATTTAACTTATCCATTAAGGCCCTTACCTCTCCTCACCCCAAATTTCACCAAAACTAAACAAAAATAAGCCCAGTTTTTAAGTTTAAGATAAATATTCTGTTCACTTTTGGTGCAAAATAAAATGTATTGATAAATCAGATCACAATCTTTTTAAAGAACATACATTTTCATGAAAGACTACTGTCATAGGGTCCTTTAATTTGACAATTTATTATTACATGTAATAATTTAAGTCTATATTTGAGAATGTGAACATGACTAGGAATGAGTTTCTTTTCCTTTCCTCTTTCTTATGGTCACAACTTAAAACTAAATAATATTATTTTACTGCTTTCATGGCTTTAAAAAATGTGTTGAATCAGATAAATTGTTATAGCATTGCAAACACATGGAACATGTGGGGTACAGCATAATTGTTTATTTTTGAAATAAACAAAATCTGTAATAGCAATTTGGGATAAGTTGGAATGTCTATCATCCTAGCGTCTTCTATAACCTAATCTCAAGTACATTACTTATTTTCCTCATCAAATAATCATGTTTCATAGAGTCAAAAGTTCCACAAAGGTTTTTTTTCTTGTTCAGAGAGTAATCAGAAATGTATTTATTCAAATAACCTTTATACATTCTTGATTTTCATAGTAAAAACTTTTAGCAGTTGAACCTGACGACATATATACTGAACTTGATGACATATATATGTAGTTTTCTTTCACACTTGAGAAAAGGAAAAAAGATGAGAAAGTTATAGTAGTTTGTTACCAAGTTGTCTGAACTTATTGTGCTTTATCACATCCACCTGCTATAAAACGGTGGGGGCAAGAGAAACTAACCAAAGTCATCAATTATAGCCACCGACACACACATTTCCATCAAGCTGATTTTAGTACCTGACCTATAACTACCATTAATTCACCTTATTCTGATAGATACTTCATTTTTATCACTTGAGAATCAAGAGTTTAAAAGCCAGAGGGAACCCCCCAGAGATCCCCTGGCTCTATTTATTTTTCCCATGAGCAAACCAAAATTAGAGAGACGAGGAGACCTGAATTTGCAATCTTGTTCTACATGAACAGCCAGTGATTCCTTTTTTTCTTTAAAATAAAATCGAAATTCCTTATGCGGAACACAAGGACTTCAGTGCTCCGTCCCCTGACTAGGGTGCATGGAAAACCACCCTGCCTAGAACACTCCACCGCTGTTTTCCCTCGGTTTGCCTGAGAGATAGAGGTATTTCTTCAGTCAACTTACATGTCACCTTGGCAAAGTTCTCCCAGCCTCTCTCCTTTCTCTGCTGACACTGAATGGTAAGTTCAGGACAATGGACTCTCATTCATAGCCGTATCGCCAATGCTTTGTATACAGTCCTGCCTATAGCAGATGCTTGAAAAATATTTCTTTCAGTGGGTAAATGAAGTAACCGTGTGGCAATGGGCTAACAACTTAGCATTCCTTTGCTCAAACATCAAAATCATATTTGATTCTTTCCTCATTCTCACCCCTTTATCCAAACTTTTCTCTGTGTCCTCTTGATTAAACTTCTTAATAACTGTTAACTCTGTCCTCCTTTCTTCATCCCATTTGCCATTGCCAGATTTTACATAGCAAGAAGCTCACGTTTGTATCATTGCAAACATCCATTCCTTAACTGACACTCATATTTCTATTCATTTTTCCATTTTAGTGTTTTATTCCTTTTTTGGAAAAAAATGTGGTAAAAACACTTAACCCCACTCCCTAGACAAATTTTTAAGTGTACAATACTGTATTGTTAACTGTAGGTATAGTGTTGTGCAGCAGACCTCTAGAATTTAATCTTATGTAACTGAAACTTTCTTACATTTCTAGTCTTCAACCCTTTCAGGGCACTGCCATCTATCTTTTAGACGAGATCTAGAACCCCACTACTCTCATCATCATCTCCCCTGCTACTTCCCTGAGTCGAGTTGTTATTACCTCTTGCCTGCTTGTTGTAATCCTTCCCTAGCAGGTCTTCCAAGGTCCACCCTTACCCTCTTACAACCCATTCCAAACAAAGCCACCAGAGGGACCATTTTCAAAGTTGTTATTTCACATCAGTCTTCTGACAAAATGGGCAATGGATCCAAGTGTTTATAGTGCCTTACGTGGGCCTGCATCGTCAGGATGTCTTTACCTCTCTCATTTCATCCGCTAATCTCCAGCTCACTCAATCTCTTTCAGCCATTCCAGCACCTGCGATATAGCCATCTTAAAGCCTTTGTACTTCCTTTCCCTGGGATTCTCTTCACCAGGTAACTGTTTGACCCACTCTCCCCTTCCTTCAATTCTTCATCCAAATCTTGTCTTCTCAATATGGGCTTTCCTGAATGGCTTTTTAATATTGTATGTTGCCAAGGATCCCACATAGGGTGATACTATATCTCTTTTCCTGTTGTACTTTTTCAGTCATCTATAGGACTTATCAATTTCTAACATATTAAATAATTAAGCTCTCTATTATGTATATAGTCTGTCTTCCCCTGTTGGAATGTAAATTTGGTGCAGACAAGGATCTTTGCTTTTTTGGATGATATATCCTAAATACTTTTAAAATTACCTGGAATATAGTAGATGTTCAATAAATATTTCCTTAATGAGTGAAAATATAGCACAGGGGCATTATTAACCTATGCCTTCAAGGAGTGTAAGTCGAAATCCTTCCACAATGTTCAGTGAACACATTAACTTCTTTTCATAAATAATCATAAACTTCTCTGCTCTTCCCTTTTGGTTACTCCAAGCTCTATTCATCTATTATCAGCCAAAATGTTTCTTCCAGCCTCTACTGACAGTCTTTTCCAGCCAATCAATCCAATTAGGATGACCAAATGCAAGCAAGCTTGGTTTTGTGCATACTAAAACTCAGTTTTGTAGGATTTGGCACTGTTGCATGGGTACACAAGTCCCCCAGTCAAGTCCTTAGGCCGTGTCCTCATAGCAGAGCATTAATGCTGATAAACTATCATATGGAATAAGAAGAAAGGCTTGGGAAACAGAAACATACTTGTTACAGTTCAAGCAGATATTGGACTTCAGAAATAACCGTAGTTCAGGCACACATGGAGAAGATAGCGCTAGTGCATAGGAATAAGGAACAGAGAAAGCAGAAAATATAAACTAAAACAAGAAGTCAAAACAAAATAAAACAAACACACAAACAAAAAAAAAAATAAAAATGAGAGAAAGAGCAAGTAAAGTTTAAAGTCCAGGTAGTTGGTAATCAGCATGTTGGTAGGAAAAGTAAAAGTGTGACTAAGGGACAAAAACAGATTCAAAGACTCTAATGACAAAGAAAAAATATTGAAAACTGAGAAAATAGGTTGCTTTAGCTCATAAATTGTACATTCATACCTGGACGCCAGCAACCAGTCCCCGAGCATGCCTGTTATAAGGCTCGACATGGCATGCCATGAAGCAGGTAGAATATTACTAATACATTCTTAAGTAAAGAAGATCTCTATCAAATCCTATTTTCTACAAAATATTCATGTATCTACAATTGCTCAGCTCTGTTCTAATTCAGCTGATTTTATGCTGTTCTAGAAGTGGTTTGAAGAGGTATTACGAAATTCAATTCCTTTCCTTCCTCTCTTTTGTCCACCCATCTGTAACTACTGGTGCTTCACTTGGTTGTTATATATTCAATTACTTCTTCAAATCTTACTCTACAGGAGGCTTGTTCAAATATGTCCAGTGAGCTAACAGTATGATAAGTATAGTCATAAAAATCACTTCCTGAAATGATGAGTTTTAGTTAATAAAAATTGTTTTCTGAAGTTTCAGGATAATATGTTGTTCTTATGAGAGCTAAGTCAATATTTTTTTTTTTTTTGGTGTGAAAGCAATATTAACTAAAAAGCCTTTGAACATTTTCTGAGTATACTTTCTCAAACTATCTTATTATTTTGAAAGATTGGTTTATAATCCTTTGAGATAATACTGATGTTCCAAGCACAGAACAGAAAGAAGATGTCTGGATTTAGGACTTTAGAAAAAACTGTCTGAATTTTGCTCATCAATGTTGATTAAAAATTCATGAAGGATTTTTAGGTTGTCTGTAGCTAGTTTTCATGGATATATTTGGTCTTCATAGAAGCATATGGAAATACATATTTAATTTGACAGTATTTTGCAAATCATACCCACGTCAGAATAATTTGCAAAGTGGAAGTGCTTCCATATGCTAGAAGATGGTTTGTCTATTATGCTGAGAGTAAAGAAAGAGCCATATATTCAACAACAATATTTTAAAAATTATTTCGGGGGGACACTAAGGATTATGAAAGTAAGGAAGGATTAACAGGAATGTCCCTGTGCCCAAACAATTTAGAATTAAGATTTCAATTTATAATAATTTTCTCAAGCAATCATGTCAAACATACTGACATGAAGCCTCCTAAGGATCACAGGCATCTTAAAAAAAAAAAAAAAATGCCACATGGCCTTTTTCTGCTTAAATTGCCATGGCTTGTGCCAAGTCTTCTAGACCTCGACCAAAGCTAATTGGAGCAGGGATTAATATGGGAACCAAGGTAACCTCACTATACATGAGCTGGTCATGAGGGCAAAAGGTGCTAGTTCTAGACAAAACGGTAATTCCCACTCAATCAAATTCCCTCCTCTGGAAGAGCAAAAACAAGTGAACAAAGATGGATTGCATGGTGCAGACATTTGTCTTGAGCAATAAATTTCAAGTATTCTTGTAGTCTGTGAAGTTAGCCTGCCCGAGTCTTGGAAGTACCAGGACCCACGGGGGGGTGCCCGTGTGATGAGGCAGTTCCCCTGCTGCTTCACCCGGCATGTATCATGCAAACACACTTCCACCCTGGCTGTTTGGAAATAATAAGGAGCCAGATGGACACAGGTATGTTCTAACCAAGGACAGATAAAAATGTAGCAATAGCTCCTCATAATTAATAGTAAAAAAAAAAAAAAAAAACCCTGCAGATTTCAAAGATCACTTTAGGGACAAAACTTGAAGTAATTAAAACAAGAGCTGAAAGCTCTTTGATAAGTTTTACTTTTTTACCTCTGAAAGGTTCATTGACCCTATATATCTTCAGAGACACTAGACTGCAATTTTAGAATAGAAAATAAATTTTGAGGTTTCAAAGGACTTCAGTGTTCCCAAATTAATGATTATGTCATCATTATCTGAGAGTAGTGATTTGTAAGTAAGAATGGCTTTAATGTATCTTTTTATACTGATGATTATTTCAGCTTTCTTTAAGAGCCAGAATTACTTTATTTCCTGAGATTAAAAAAAATGATTATTTACTGAATTTATTTTTAAGTGCTCGTGCCTCAATGCATTGAAGTTACGTTTATGATCACAGGTTAATTTCACCACATGGGAAAATTATCTGGAGAATTTGGCACAGTAAAAATTGTCATGCCAAGAAAATAAAAAATCCTTTTAAATAAAATTATTGATCTAAAGTGGTTACAAAAAAAATAGATTTAAAGACCTAATTCTACCACATGAATATATGGTATGTCATGATTCCACAGAAATTTCATGATTTCTTCAAATGATTTGTCTACTTTAGTATCCTGTACGGTGACAATTTGAGTACTAAGAGTAGGAGTAACCCATTTCATGAGTGTGGTTCCAGAACTGAGAATTCAAAGCAATCATGATTTTACCACTGTTTATAATTTCTAAAATGTTGTAGAAGAGGGATAAAGAACAATTTTATGATAAGAAGGTGGGCTTTAAAATGGTAAGGCGGTAACTCAGATTCCATAAAAATTCTAGTGAAGAGACTAAAAAGAAAAGATCACTTGACATATCCCCTTAAGAAATGCCATTTGAGTAATTCTTTCTTCTTTTATACCCCCTTAAATTTATGAAACTTATGAAGCGAATCTCATAGGCAACAATTTCAGCTTTCAAAGTAACAGAGTGAATTTATTCACTTAGAGGATTCTCTGGAAGTTTCCCCACCTCCTTGCTCAAGCTTTTCCCAAGCATCTCGGAGTTAGTCATCTATCCCTCCACTGCTCCTATGGCAAACTTATTCTCAGAATTTACCCAGCAATTAATCAGAGATTGCCTCATGACATATTCTAATGTGGTATTGCCTGTCATGTAAATCCTTTACTTCACTATTTAAATACTATCTCTCCAAACAAATTATAACATTTTAAAATCATAAGGAATAGCCTCTATTTATTTCCATTTTTGAAAGTTTATTGCTCATAAATATTTGTTGATTACATTTGTTTGGGCCTCTTTAATCAACTCAAGATCATTCCCTTTACATGAGAAAGCAATGAACACCTTCAAAAGACACCTCTGTTGGAGTAAGATAAAACGCAAGTTTTACCATATTTAGTTTCTGAGATAAAGATGTGTGTGTGTGTGTGTGTGTGTGTGTGTGTGTACATACAAACATATTGAAAACCCTTATTTTCTGATGACAAATGGAAAATGTGGGAAAATTCCACTTAAACCCATTGTAAACTTAATGGAGGAAAAAAAGGTTTGATTGAAATGCTATTTTAAAATATAAAGTTAAAAATTAAAAAAAAATATAATTTGTTGACAAAATATAGATTAAAATTATAATATCCTAATTCTTAAAAGGAACAAATAGTAAATCAAGTATTGATCTTTTGGTATATTTCTTGACAAAATGCTATGGCAGCAAAATATAATCCCTTTCATATTATGTTTAACTTTTTCAACATGACCTTAAAGGTGACAATTTTTATATAAAGATTTATAAGGCCATTTCTCTTTAATCCTTGATATTCAAGTTATTTGCTTTTAAAGTACCTTGTCAAATTTCCTCTACTTCACTTGTTAACAGCTCTACCTGACGTATTTTCATTGTCCATAATTTTGTAATTCAAGAGTTTTCCAATTTCACTTTCATGATGAAAACCTAAATCTCTTGAAAAATCTTTTTTTACGATCATTTTTTCATCATTTTTTTACTGCATTATCTGATATTTATAACATTCTATTATATAATCTAAGACTTTCTAAAGTAATTCATCGAGATAGATGCTAATACCAATGGGGAAAGGGTGCTCAGGTAAGGACTATAATAAGTGGGAAGTGTATTAGTGAATATTTTCCTATTAAGACAATTTTGCTTTCCTTGTGTCTTTGGGGACTAGGATAATTTTGGATAATGAGGAACTCTTGGAATATGCAATCAGATGAAAATAAGGGTTACAAATGGTGCAAGTGGTAAAGCAGGAAATGGAAATTGGTGTCTTCTACAAATGTGTATTGTTGAAATTATGATAACTGATAAGATACTCTGGGGAAAGAGAACAAAGACTGAGGCTTTGAGAGAATCAACAAAAAATAAGAGTAAAACTTGTAAAACACAAAAGAGCACTCACATCCACGGGAGTAGAAGCAAGAGAAAGCAGCACCACAGAAGCTTGGAGAAGTGGGAGGCAAATACTACAGTCAAAGGAGATGGCCTTTATATATGGCTGAGAGGTCAAGAAGTTGTGGCTGAAAATTCATCCATGAACACCTAACTTTAGAAATAGGCTAAAGAAATAGAACAGATGCCTCAAGAGGCCTAGGTCATATTTCAAGTGGGGATTCTACAAGAACTCTCACTGAGAAATCTATTGATATTGATCTATGCCGATATTAATAGAATTGAAAACATCGGGAATCTTGTGAATCCACACACAGTGCTTCTGCCGTCTATACTTCCTTATGCTCTCAGTCCGTACTCAAGGAGACCTTATCCAGGTTCTAGGCAGAGATTTGATAAGCAGTAAGTCAGAAGAAAGCACTATACAACTAAAAAAGGATTAAAGGATAGGTAAGTTTCAGGCTATTCTCAACTATTGCCTGGAGAAATATGTGGAACTAAAATATATTAAGTCAGTGTTCCCCAGAACAAATGCGCATAAGATGATCTCCCTATATAACCTTAATTATACAGTTGGGTCAAGAATGGTATAAGCTTATAATTTTTAGTCTTTTTGCTGAATTTTCTTGATGTTTATTTTTATTTTTTCTTGGACTTTCTTAAGAATTGTTTGATGTGCATTTTTTTGTTGTTGTTGTTGTTGTTGCCAAATAATAACCTGCATTTCCTTACCCATGCGCTGAAGTCAGCCAGCCTCTTCGACTGGTTCTTTTGAGCCTGCAGATTACTCGTAACAATAAAGGAGATGACTCAAGCCCTTAAGAAAGCTTTAAAAATGTCATTGCTATTTAAAGCTTTCAATCAAATGCCTCTAACTGATTATGGAAATGTTTGGCAGGATTTAAAAGTTGAGCATTTTTATCAAAATTGTCAGTTGACCCCATTCTTGGCCACTCAAAAAAGCTGAAAAAAAAAAAAAAAAGCATGGGAATTGAGCATTTCAAGAAATCTAATACAATGTGGGTATTTGGAGGTTTGTTATTGCAGAGTGGAAAGAGAAGATCAGCATGTATATATATAGGATTTCACTGGATAGGGTAAAAAAGTAAATGATAGATGGAATCTTAATAGCTCATATGATCCACTCTGGTTATCATAGTAGAGTTCCTTTTTTTTTTTTTTTTTTTTTAAGAGGGGCAATATCTTGAATTGTAGCCTATGGGCTGATACAGAAGAATCTTTTGATAGGATTCAGATATCTTTGAATCCCCTAAAACCAAAAGGTTAAATACTGCTCTAAAGTGTGCCAGAACAGCTTGCATTTGTAAAGATAAAAAAAATTCAGGGTTATTAAAACACGTTTTTTAGTGATACATTTATGATAACCAAATTTGTACAAAGTCTTTCCTTTTATATCTCACAGCAATAATTAACTTTTTCCACTGAATTGAAGTCTGCTCTGAAATGAGGGAAAAACACCCAAGAAGGCACTTATTCATAACCCATCCTAATTTACTATAATTCTTAACTTCAGACAAGGTTTAGAATGACATTGCAATGAGAAAAGGTGATGATGAACTAGGGAAAGGTTAAATTCTAGTTGAGAATAGCAGCTTGAGTTATGATGCTTAATGCAGAGGTCTGACCCTGGCCTCTAATTCATTCATTCTCTTTATGGGCAGAAGGGTCTTGGGAAAAGTCTTAGGTCATCAGTTTTGAACAATGGCCAAAATGCCTATTTAAACAGAAAAAGGAAGTGAAATTTCTTGGTACTGATGTAATTTACCAGTGGCTAATGAAAACATCATATAAAAGACTGTTTCAAAATTATATACTGAATAGTAAGCTTCTAGAATGCACTGTAACATTTCCTGGGATTCACTTTCTACACCAGGTAGCCACCTACCCCTATCATGCTTTGATGAATGTTCAAGCATTCTTTTTAACCACACACCTGGAATGCCCCTCACCTTTACTTCCAAACTTCATTCTGTTCCAATTCTTTATTGAATTTTAACTACACAATTATTGTACTATAAATACACAGTCAAATGATTAAAAAGAAAAATAAATAACTAATTATATACTTCAAAATACTTGTTAAAGAGTGAATGACTGGACGAGAAAAACAAACATTTGGATTTACTTATTTGAAATAAAACGCTTAGCCACTAGATGTCACCCTTTTTTAAGCAACAAAAACTACTTCACCAATGTGCAACATCAATACCAGTGATTCTTTGTTCCACTATATTTGATGTTCTCCATATGGAGAACATATATCTCAGCTACATATTGAATATGTTAATAGCGAAAAACTCTTTAGTCTCTCTAAATGTCTAAGAGAACAGAAAAATATAGGTAACAGAAGGCTCATTAAACACAGTTAAACCAGCTGATCTTGGAGCCCTAACAACTGAAATATAATTATTAATTGGCAACAGAATCAGTATTCACACAGGAACTTTGGAAATTCAAGTCGGATTTGACCTTTGTGCTATAAACATTATTATTATATTATTCACAAAAAAACTCCCCTCCATCTTCAAAATACTTTTATTTATTGAACATCATTGTAACATCTACACAATTAGCCTTAGACAATGTGGTATTTTAGGCTTTCATGTCTTTTTCATTGCTTGCTCTACTACTCTTCCCGCAGGTGGTGTCTGATTTGCAGATGCATAAAGGAGTAAGATACACTATGGGACATAAAATTAAATTGTAGCAAAGCATTTCTTTTCCTATCAGGAACAATGAACAGATTATCTGAAAATAGCTTGTCCCTGTCTTGTACAAATCTACTGCATCCCATTCCTAATTAAATAGCTTCATCCCTAACATGCATTAAATACATGATACCTAGTACAGAAGAGGGTGCTAAAGCTAGAAGTTGGCAGCACTGAAATTAGTCACGCTAACATCATTTAAAAGGTTTTAAGAGTGTGAGAAAGCAACAAACAGGAAAACAACTACCACTAGAGTTTCTTTTAACAGGGTCTTCACTTGTCAAGCCTGATTCTGAGTCCTGTCAGTTTCCAAAGCTAGATAGTTAAGATGCAACAATAGCTAATAACATGTAAGTTTCTGAAAAATTTAAAAGCTTGGCCCTCATACACATGCAAAATGAATACACGTGAAAGATCTCATTCAATTCACTGATAAGGGGGAATTGGTGCAATGGTAGTAAGGCCGGTACAAGAGAATTCAGGGAATGGAGATTTATACAGTCAAGCCCACCAAGGCCTGCAGAAATAAACCTGGTAACAGACACAAACTAATGTCCTACAAGGTCACAACCATAACCTTTGGGGTAATCTTTCCTGCTTGAGAAATATGATTTCCACTGGGCGAAAGTCTACATGTTGACATGGAAATTCGCAGTGAGTCAACAAAGATTTTAGGTGTAAATACTAAATAATTACCAAACAATACTTGGGCAAGGCTGTTAAAGATGTCCCAGTGACATTTTAAAAAGATGTCCCCCATCTTTTTCTCTTATTTCTCAAATTTTGGATATATAGTTTTTCATATAGCCCCATACAGAACAATCACATATAGTACTTAAGTGGCTATGCTAAGTGCTTTAAATGCATCATCTTATTTTATTTTCACAATACTTGGTTATGAGGTAGAGGCTGTTATCTCCATTCAGAGACCAGAACACTGAAGGGTCAAGAAATATTCTTCAGGCTACAGACCACCAAGAGTCTGAGCTGGATGATCTTTTTCCTGGGAGCATAAACTTAACATGTACTTAAACATCAACTAGAAGATTTTGAGATTCCACAAAAGGGGTACATGTGAGCACACTCCAACCGCTTCACCCTCTCCTGTTCCTCATCCACGGTGAGAGAAATCTCAGCCGCGACAGCCTTGTGTGTAAGGTCAGAGCTGAACCCCTAACACTGGCATTCTCTAGAATTTGCGTAGATTATTCCATCAACCCCGCCACCACCTGCTTCCCCTTTGGATTGATATGATCCATCAGATGCTCTGTTAAAATTTAAATAAATTGAGAATGAAAAATGGCAGGGTAGTGAGTCATCACACAAAAGCAAGCAATATCTTGCATGCTGTCTATGTGGACAATTACACTAGGTAAAATGTTTTATCAACGGGATTTGTTAAAAATGAAAAAGAAGACTTTTAAAATATATGTGATATTGTTATAATATATGCTTTCTATTCTTCTCAGAGAGTTTGGGGACCTGGAGAGAAATCTAATGGACTGACAACAATATATTCAAGGAAGATGTCTGCTTGACTAAATACATGTCTAAAGAAAACGCTCTTTTTAATTTTAAAATCTTGAAGAAGTTTTAGACATGATTAAATAAACTATAGAAAATCATCTTAAATTTCTGGGATTTATATGCAGAGAACTTCAGAAATATGAGGTGCTCCAAGCTCTATTGCTAATTCAGCTTCAATTCTTGGAGAGATTATACCACTCAGCCAGTGCCTGAGAAGATTCAGAAAACTAATCAAACATTATTACATTGTCTATTAGGAGTTCAGACAGTCTCTTCAGCACGCATATTCCAATACAGCAACTGTGAAAAGGTTTTTTTTTCTTCCTGGAATATTATTTCTTTATCTCCATACCAGATAAAAATAAAAGGAACACTTATGAGTTCCCCAGTCAAATAAAAATGTGTAAATTTGTTGGTGTATTACATTTGCATTTATACTTGCTCTAAAAACGTAGAGAGTTCTATAAAATAGAAAAGTATTACTTTTTATGTAGTCAGTCTGTTGTTCAGTGTTCAGCTTCCCCAGGTTTCATGGATTATAAAGTCTTTTAGGACAGAAGATACTCCCTATAAGCCATCATGTAACATTTATAACTTTAAAGGTAGAGGTAATTTTAATAATAACATGCCATATTTAAGGCTCTATTAGGCACAGCTCTGGTTGCCTTTGATTTATTCATCAATTTGAGGACTCTGAAATTTTCTAAAGCCTAAATTTTGAAAAAAAAATTCAAGTGGTCTCTTTGCATTAAACCATGTGCTCTACATGATTGCAGTGACTCATTTTTGGCACTGAAGCTTTCCTTTTTTGATTAAATTTCTTGTTCGACCAATTGAACTCTTTGGAAAGCATTTTATTTCTGATAAAGTATATAATTACTGATAGAGTAGTGAACTAATTATAATCTAATCCAGATTCCTATTGGATAGCATCTTAAAGAACTCATGTAAATTTAACATATTGTTAATACAAATTAATTTGTTCATCATTAAAGAAGAATATGAAGATGGTACTCACGCAGGTTTAATTTTATGGGTGTGCTTTTCATGGACAAAGGCACCAGCAAGACCTCCTGCTCCTGAATTTAAATACTGGATTAAAAATAAATTAAATTGTATGGGTTTACCTAAATATATGACAAAAAACAAGCAATGTAATCATTTGAATTTTTTTAAATGCACCACAGCTTTTGATCAGTTCAAAATGTGTGATAATTTGAGTTTTTACAACAAAAGAGAAGCTTTGGACACCTCTTTCAAAGAAAAACAAATGAAAAATAGTATTATCAGGCTGAGAATAAATTGCTATTACTTTTTTGGTCAAATTTTGAGCCAGCTAGTAGATAAGAGTTCCATTGAGGTCTATGTGATTTCAAAATTGATACATTTAAATTATTTGGTCATAAAATATTTAAATAATAAAAGTAACATATTTTAAAAACACCTAAATTAAAATTGGTTTTATTTTCATGGGCCCTGTCAATTAAATTGTCTTCACATACCAATACCAAGTTGATTCTCTAAGAATTATCTTATGTATATAGAAATTTCACAACTTACCAACAAAAAAACCTAAGACCATTTTAGTTTTTTAAGTGCAGGGCTTTTTCTCCAGACCCTCCTGACTTTTTCATGGCAGCTTAGGAATTGAAGGATTGAGTTCTCTATGGTCATGGAAATACTAGATTCAATTATGTATCATACTCCTCTACAATGTGACTCTACTATTAGCTAAAATTAAAAGATGCAGTAATGAAAGAAATAGGAAAGTCAGTCAAATCCTTAAAATTGACCCATGGATCCATTTTTTCCTTCAGGTTAATGTCAATGTGAAATAAAAGGCTGTAAATATATTAACTAGTTCGTACCTTGTAGGAACACCAACAGGCAAAATCCACTCCCCAGTCGTGTAAGTGGAGTTCAACGTTTCCAACTGCATGAGCTAGATCAAAGCCAACAAAACAACCCTGGGGAAGAGCATAATAACAGATTGTGAATTTGCTTAATGGTTAGAAATAGTAAATACAAATATCTTTAAGAAAATCTTTGACAAACCGCTGTACCATAAATAATGGCTTGTCTTTTGTGCAGTGATTCACAAACTGGGATTCTCAGTTCCCAAGACCCTTCCAGGAGGCCTGCCAGATCAAAGTGCTTTTCATAATATCAAGATATTCTTTGCCTTTTCACTGGGTTGGCATTTTCACTGATGATGCAAAAGTGTCATGGTTAAAACTGCTGGCACCTTAGCAAGGACCAAGGCAGTGGCACCCAACTGTAGCATCAGTCACTGCATTTGTCCCAGCCATTCACTCACAGGCTGGTGGGGAGGGTGGGGGGAGTTTTACTTAAAAATCTCTTTGTTAAAGCTCTATAAATGATCAATTTTTATTAAATCTTAACACCTTAATTCTAATATTTTTAATGTTTAATGTAGGAAGTATACACAAAACTCTTGACCACATTCTGCAGTAGACTGATTGTTTCAAAATAATGCACTTGTGCAATTATTCCAGCTGCAAGGTGAATTAGCTACTTTTATTCTATGGAGAATTATTTTTGTGTGAAAGAGCACCTGACAGACAAACAATGGTAATTCATACCTGGGTATTTCATAGACTTTTTTTTTTTTTTAAATGAATAAAGTGTCTGTCGCTTCAAGGAGATCAATTCATGGTATTTGTACTCAATGATAAAATTAGAGTTTCCAAGAGAAATTAGAATATTGGAAAACTTGTATCTACCTCCAACAGTGTGACTACTTCCCAGTATTAAGAGATATTTCTGATGAGTTTAGTAGCAATATATATTTTTTAAAATATTGTATCATTAAATATATCAGTATTTGGAAAATAGGCATAATTCTATGAACTGATATTTTCCAAAAGACCAATGCTTTATGTTACATATCAGGCATCAATAAAATCTACTCAAAATGCAAGATCAACCAATGGATTTTAATGTAACAGTACAGAGAATTCAGTTACTTGGTTTCACATTCCATACCACAACTCCTAGGAAGTTCTCACTTGTCAAATTCTGGTGTGATATCAAAGAATATACACAATGAACTGAAAAGGTTATTAAACTATCCCTGCCTTTTCCAACTATTTATCTGCATGGGTACCAATTTTCTTCAAATATTTCACCAAGAGGAAGAAGAGAGATTGGACACAGAAATGGGTATAAAAATCCCAGCTGTCTACTCCTAAGTCAGATGTTAATGAGATTTGCCAAATGTAAAACAATGCCACTATTTTTTGTTTGTTTTAGAAAACATAGGTTTTTATAACAATATATCGCTTTTAGTGATATGTAATGAGTTTGTTTTTATTCTAAAATAAATAAATAAATACATTTTAAAATTCTGTTTTAATTACAAATATAATAAAATAGACAGAACATCAAGTCCGTTTTGCAATCCATGATGAGTTTTAAGAGTGGAAAAGGTTTCCATTTCTAAAACGTTTCAGAACTGCTGCTTTAGTGTATCCTAGTAATCTGAAGGAGTTAACAGAGATTTTTTTTATCGCTTAACCTCACATCATGCCCATATTTAATTTAATCAGTTCACGCAGAAACACCATGGTAAACTGCACTCATGGTTCTGATTCTTTGCTCCTTCATGTACCATGTCCTTTGCCATGTGACTGTTCAGTTCCTTCTACTCTGGGGATTAGAGTAGAAGGATCTGGGGATCCCACTGGCAAAGTGGGATTCCCTGCCACTGGGCTGAGTCGGGTGACTTGTTTAGACAAACAGGATGTTAGCACACACAATAAAAGCAGAGTCTCAAAAACACACTTGAGTGACTAGGCTTGCTCTCTTGCTCTCTGCCACCTCTATAAGAAGGATTTGCCTGGGCCGACCTGCAGGCGCAGAAGAAAGAGGAAAGAAAAAAGGACCAGAGTCATCCTCACCCCAGCTGCTCACCCACACCCACAGATGCATGAGTGAGTTCAGCTGAGAGCAGCAGGACCCTTCCAGCCAAGGCCTGCCTAGATCAGCTAACACCAAGGTTATCCACAAATAAATGATTATTGTTTCAAGCCAAAAAGTTTTGAGATGGTTTGTTATACTGCATTTTTATGGCAAGAGCTAACTGATACATATACTCAGTCCAGAAAGAGCAAGGCATAATTTACATAGTCTTAGGAATTATAGTTGCCATTCCACTCAAAGAGTCCAGCTACAGAATGATCACAAGATGGAAGGTTTGGATCAGTTATTGCTTGAGTCCCCTTAGTTCCCGTGTCAGAATAAGAGTATGTATCCATGCTCAGTGCTATTCTGTAAGCAAAGATGGATATTTCTGATACACTACAGATCCTTAATGTCAGCCAGCTGTTTTATTTGATGTTGAATTTTTAAAAAGTATTATTATCCAATAATAGAGGGAAAAATGATGTTGTTTATTAGAGAATTTCAAAGTTAACATTGATTCTACGGTCTTCTCCATATACATTGACTTTAAACCTTAACAGCCTCTTTGGATCTGACTCCATTCTACCTTATTTACTTGTCATATGGATTCAAGTGTCTTGTATGTCTGCCTAATGGAATTCACAATGTTATTGAGTAGAAACCAAGCCTCTGTTTTCACTAAATTCCCAAAAGGACAAACCAGAGCAATGAATAATTATCCAAATTGTACCCTAGTAGTAACTTTCTTATTTAATGCTTATGATCAAAACTATTTACCTACATATAAAAATGCTATTTTTTTTTTTTTTTAAAGAAAAGTTTTCGCTCTGTCTCCTGGGCTAGAGTACAGTGGTGTCATCATAGCTCACTGCAATCTCTAGCTCCTGGGCTCAAGTGATCCTCCTGCCTCAGCCTCCCAAGTAGCTAGATTATAGGCATGCACCCCCATGCCATGATAATTTTTCTATTTTTTTGTAGAGATGGGGTCTTGCTCTTCCTCAGGCTGGTCTCAAACTCGTGGCCTCAAGCAATCCTCTGACCTTGGCTTCCCAAGTGCTAGGATTACAGGCGTGAGCCACCATGCCTGGCCAAAATGTTAAAATTTTTACTTAGAAAATATAGTGATTCATTCCACATGAAAACAACTTCGTACATGAACATGACTTTAAAAACTCATCATTAAATGAGGTGATGGAACTTTGTAAAACATTTAACCTCTGGGTTTGTCTATTATTAGTTTACCAAGTGTACGTACAATAATTTTATGCCCCAAATGTTAGATTTCCTGTAACATTGAAACAACACATCTCTCGACCGAAGTAAAGTTTCTGAAGTAAATAATCGCAGTGGGATGATTTTAGAATTGTTCTAACACCTCCTAAGAATAAATAACCCCGAACTGCTATTATGGTGTTTTCCCTAGAGCAGAGAGACGCAAACTCTGAGATGTTTTTATAAAGCTATATTGGAACTTGACCAGGCTCATTTGTTTAAATATGGGCCATGGCTGCTTTTGCACTACAGAAACAGAACTGAGTAGTTGCAACAGAGCCCATATGGCCCATGAAGCTTAAAATATTTTCTACCTGGCCCATTACAGAAAAGATTTGCTTACCTCTACCCTATAGCATTAATTTCCACATAGAAATCTCAGTATATTGAAAAGTAATTAATTAAAAATCCCACTCACTAAAATGTGCCTGGAACTAGCGTCTCACAAAAAGAAAAGTTCTTACTAGTATTTTATAATTGAGGGATGTGTGCTTTGTTTCTCACCAAAATGAATAAGGTAGGTACTCTGTGCTACTATTAAGTTTGAAGAGTGACAGGAAAAGAATACAATTAATCTCCATCAAGTCTTAGAAGTTATCAAAACCTGGGTTTGCAGACGAATGTTTAGGTTTCATAGATACATGCACACATTTTTTTATTTGTATGTATGATACTGAAATCCTATTTGGGAAAAAGTAAAAACTAGTTATCCTAAATTTGAAGCCCTCTTTTTCTCACCAACATTTTGAATTAAAGCAATGATTTTTTTTCATGAAGCAATTTTTACAGCTCAACTTTTCACAGATATGCTTTTTTTATAACTCAACTTTTCTTAGAAAACTCAAGGCATAGAAAAGGCAATACTTCTTTTATTTTATTATCAATTATTTATAAAGAATGGCACATTGAAGAAACCACAAAACTTCAACTACTATGTCCTGTTATTAAAAGCCCTGTGGCCACATTTGTGGCACCACATCAGAAAATCAATTGCGGCTTCTACAATATGTTTTAATGCGTGCACAAGTCTTTGCCCATGGAGGGCAGTAAATGTAAATTATTAAAAGATGACTGTTTTAAGGAAAGGATTTGGAAGATATAAAGATCACCACGAGGTGATTTTATAAAAGTGTCACTAGATGGCAGCATCTTAAAAATAATAATAACAAACAATTACTCGTTCTCTAAAACCTCCCTAGAGTCATCCAGTTAGGTATTTTCTTTATTTTACCTCTAAGAGTAGGTAACATAATATGTACAGGTAAAAACATAAACTCTACACTTGAGTGCCTATTTTATGCAATCTTTAATAAAAATCAAGTATTTTTCAACACATTTTTATTCAAAATACTCACAGGTGCTCACACTCATATTGACACAACCACATAGCAGCATGACACTGTTCAGCCACCATGCCACCTATTACAGTCAATCCCCAAACTATTGCAGTCATCCTCTAATCATCCTGAATACTCCTCAGCCTGCCTTCTTCCAGCGAACTTTCTAAATCACGTATTTGATGACAAGACTCCCTGCTTCCCTTAAAGAATCCTCATTAACTTCAGAATATAATTCATATACCTTAGTGACCTGTTCCTTTCTAGCTCTCCTGTCTCAGATGTCCCCAAACTTACCTCATTTTATTTACATAAACTTTTTCCAGGGTGTTCTTTCTCTCCTCCTTTGCCTGGCTAGCTCACGTTGTGATCACAAGATAACTTCTATGGGAAGGTTCTTTTGCCACCTCTCCCCTCTCTCATCTTACAGCCCTATTTGCATATCACTTTTGTAGCAATTTGCCAATCTTACTGTCTTCTCTCACATGATATGAACCCATATAATTACTGAATAAATAAGTGAACAAATAATAAAGTCTTACAGCTGTCAATAGTTAATCTCTATAGTGATGTTAAATATTAAAAGAATATTATTTGAGGTTCTCTGTTTCTGATGATATTTTGTTGCATATGCTATTATTCAGACATGGCATCTTTTAAAAGGAAGTATCTTGGGAAAAATAGTAGTTAATAATATGCTCAAGATTCCCCTCAATTAAATAAGGAATATCAGTGTGTTTTTTCCTTGCCATCTTCACTAACACGATGCAAAGAATTTTTTATCATCAGTGGAGTAATATGATACACAGGGCCTGTGTTGAAATTTCCAGGGAAAGAGCTGGCTCTGTCTCTCTCAACTCTGATTAATTATTTGTTTATTTATTAGAATGAAATATGGAATGGTACACCTGAATTATTTTCCGAATAAAATTAAATTGTTGATAATTTTATTGATTAATTTTATAATAAATTGACTTTGGGTTATTATTGTTATTGTGTTTATTCCCTCTTCACCAAAAAAAAAAATCTATGAATCATGAAGATCATTAATAAGTAGCAGATTTAGTATAAAAAATATAATTATACAAGATAAGTTATTTGTGGCTATTCCCAGGGCTGATATTCAATTGATAGGCATTGGTAGGCTTTTATCGATTGTTAAAATAATGAAATACTTAAGGTAGGTAAATAGCCTTTGTCCTAAGCCACCTGCATAACCACCTATTGTTGCAGCCCTGTGGTCCCTGGGAGGTGCCTACATAGGGTGCCTGTGGCTAATCATAAATACCAGCCTCTGAATGTGCACTGCTAGGTGCTGGCCCAGACTCCAGTGGCTGAGACAATGCCCTTGGTGGTGCCACTATCACTATGGTGGGTTAACGCTAGGTGCCTATCAGTCCCTCAAGGCTAGCAGCAGGTACTAGCTGGTAGTCCCACAGAGTATGACCTTCTCATGCCTGACTACGGGAACTGGGACCTCCATATCATATCAATCAGGCCTTTAAGTGTTTTGAATATCATTTCTTGCTTGACACAAAAGTAATAGGAAACAATCCAAGAACTACAATGTTATAAATTTGGACAATATTATCTTAAAGAGAAAGAGTATGACAGGAAATTTGAAGAAAATGAACAAAAAAAGAAAAAGTTATAGGAAGATGTGTGTGTATGTGTGTGTACGCACATGCTAGTCGACTCTACTTAGACGGTGTGAACAAGTGGTGAATGAACAATTACAGGTTGGCTAGTGCACTCAGATCTTGTGCTTTCCCAAATTAGTTCATAATTAGGGAGTTGCTGAATAGTACTAGCGAAAGCTGGGAATGGAGAGGAGGATGAAAGCTGGTAGATTTTCTTGCCACAGTCTTGGAACATTCAACTTTCCAAAATTGATTCAATGTTATAATTCAAAAGCATACATAGACGCTAAGTTAAAAACAACAACAGTAAACATCTCTAGAAAAGGGGCCTCTACCAACTCTGTAAATACCTCATGGCAGAGTGAATTTTTATTCTGAAAGTCCTTCCTTTTATCCAGACTAAATCTGTCACGGTCTTCAAAAATTTTTCTCACTCCTTTTTCCTTTTCTTCCCACTCTCTGGTTATGAGCAGGAACTAAGTATTATTTTGTGTAAAATATTCACTCTGTACTTAAAGTCAATAAATTATACGTGTCACAATTTCTTTCCAAAAATTATTTAATACAGTTATTTACTATTTTTAATGCAGTATGCTAAGTCTTCACTTATTTATACCAATAGTTCAATGAAAATAGCAGCTCTTCACTGATAAAATATAAAACGATACAAAATGAAAACAAACACACAAATAAAAGGGAAAAAGACAGTCTTCCTGGGAAACATTTTAGAAATGAAGTAGCATGGCAACTGGAATCAAAGCTTAAATTTTCTACAGGGCAGTACCTGAATGCTACTCAAAGTTATTTTAATCTTATGGCTCTTATAGATAATGCAAGACAAAAAAATTAAAAAAAGAATAATAAGTATATGTATTGAAGGAAAGAAATCCACGCAATATTCTATCCAGGCAGCTAGCCACTTGACAATCAATTCTAAATGCTCCTATTGAAGTTCAGCAACAAACAGGAACAGAAACAAGAAAAACGAGGATAGCAGACAAGATTTCACCTTCAACCTTGTGATGAATTACCTAAGATTAAGGTCTAATAACTTCCAATGTATCTCATCAAATATTACTTTAACATGTAAATATATATATAAAGGTGATAATCACAAATAACCCTTACTCTGCACAATAAAGTAATTGGGAAAACCTGCATTGTCCTAGCGCAATTGATTGATGGTACCTAATGACAATATGCATACACTGAGACAATGGGCGCTGGTAAAGTGAACACCACTCTGTGCCAGTCACGTGTGCTGATGCCAGGGAGCTGGATGCCATGAATATACTTGGGAATTTCCAGAGAGCTTAATTTTGAAGGTAAGAAATCCAATAAGGGAGTGTTTCGAATCAAAAAAGCGTATGTCATGACAAAGTGTGCACAGAAATCAAGGGACTTATTAAACCAAAAATAAGTACCCTTAACTTGGAATCAGAAGGAAATCAGAATGAATATTTTTCCCAGGTGATTTAAAAACTCTACTTTGGATAAGGATAAACTAAAAAGTGCAAAATGAATTCATCGGGAAATATTCACTTATTTGTCAACCTGTGTAAATTAGGGTAACACAGGGTTAGGATTTCATTGCCCACTTATATCCAAGCCATACCTTGATATTTTTTAAAAGTGTAGTAACTTACATCTATAGTTACCCTAAAGGAAAATTTGAAGGACGTGTCCTTTTGGGACAGTAAAGCAACACAGGATGGATGTTGACTAGAAGGGGGTGGACACAATTAAGCCAAAGTGCTTGTCTTGGGTAAAACTCCTGGGTTCCTGAATGGGAATGCTGAAACCTTACTCAGGCGTTGAAGATGGTCAAGCTATCACAATTTTTTTTTAAGTCTTCTTGGCTTTCATTTATTTCACAAGGAAGAGAGAATTTACATTTTTTGAAATTAATATGTAAACCAAATTATTCTTTGTTTAAGTGCCAGAAATCTTCCTGCAATTTGATTTACATAGCTAACCAGTTACCCTGTGGGGAAAACTGATGAAGGAGTATCTGGCACCACAGTCACGTCCTCTAGTTATGTGAACAGACGGCAAATGGACATGACAGCTTCTGAATGCAGTGGGACTGTACCTCCTAACAACCTCAGTGTGCCCCTGAGCCAATTCACATTGTGTGGTTTGGCCCCCTGAAGGTTAAATGAATTTGAGAAAGCATAAGTGTAGTTTCTGCGGCGTTAGAATGGCTTGTTTTTTCTAAGACACCTGAGAGAATCTGTCCTTACCTTTGCGGAGTACCTAACACAGTCTACAGCAATTTTCTATTTGTATGTCTCTGTGCCCCATCTGGTTCTGAGCTCTTTAAAGACAGAGACAGTGGAGTTTTTCTTAATAATCTCTCTCTCTTTTTCTCCCTTTTCAAACCCGGTGCATGACATAAAGTGAGAGATCAATATACACATGAAAGAATGAAGCTTCTTGAGAGTACTGTGCACCCCAGCTACCATTCCACAGTTTGGGGGACTTCCTGCTGGCATTCTCTCCAGTGTCAGGAAGTTCATTTCTCAATCATATAGAAACTTGCAAGTTCTTTTAATGAGAAAGAGAGTTTCTGCAAACACCCCAAACTTCACTGAAGAGATGCTAATGGTACTGACAAAGGTGCCATCCTTTTTGGGAACTGCTGCCAATGGAACAATGGCCTAAGAGATTCACCAGAAGGAGGCATGGAGGGGCCAGTGTCTCGGGGCCTCTCTAAAGGAGAGTAGCTGGGAGGAATGGGTTTGAGGCTGTGAGAAGGGGCACTGCTGAATGCCGGCATTGAGCAGAATCTAATTCAGAAAGACTTCTGGTTCCTATTCTTGATATCTAGGAGCAAAGCAAATATTGTGGGTTTTCAGTATTCTCCAAAGAGCCAACTACATCACCTACAAAGACAGAGGTTTCAGATTCTGAAGAAAATAAATGACCAAGAAAAGAGGATTATATATTGTTTCTTTGAGATCTCTAAATGCTGAGACCTCTTTATCATTACATGATGAGTTCATATATATATGGAAGGAGACAATATAGTGGAAGGAGAGTTTTGGTATCAACCATAGCTAGACTCCAACTCTAGCCTTTACCAACTGGGTAAGTCACCTTGGGCAAATGCTCAACCTCTATCAGACTCAGTTTCCTCGGCAAAGTCATCGTGAAAACTTACTGTTAGGGTTGCTGGGAAAATTGGAAACACTACATGTCAAGTGCCTAGAGCTCAGTGTGCCATCAACGGTAGCTACTATTATTCACATTTTTACAAAACATCATTTCAGAAACTAGAGTCATGATTTTAGCCCTGCTTTCTTAAAGAAGACATTGATGAGATTGTCAAATTCAAAGATGAGAAATGAGAGGAGGGGAGAAAAGGAACATTTTGCTAATGAAATTTAAGGGAAATGTGTCAGTTGCAAAGGTATGAGACAGCACTAACATGGAAAGCAAGCAGAAAGGATTTGGGAGAGAGGAAAAGCAAACCAATCTTGAGACCCTAAATCATTGTGTAATTTGCAGGTTCAGACTTCTTACTACTTAACAAAGTGTGTGCTTTAAAGAGAAAATTTCATTTATTTCTTTCACCAGAAAAAAAAATAATTGTCATGCTCTATTTATTCTCAGAAATACAAAACCAGGAAAAATAAAGCAAATTTAGTGGTATTATTCTCTTCTATAGTCTTTTTCCAGCTGGCAAGGACCTCACACAAAAAGTAGTTTGTTTGATTTATTTCAGAGACCCAAGATGAGAAAAATAACTTAAGGTAATTTTTCAAGCTTAATTTAGTTCATTTAATATTTAATGACTTAATGGAGCAGTCTGCATGTTTTAAGTGTGTCAAAGAATAGAAATGTAATTTGGAAAAAAACTCAAAATTTGCAAAAAGTTACTTGATTTTTAGAGTACTTAGCCATTATAAGTAATTCTGCAGAAATTTCTGATTCTATTTAAATAGGAACATACTTGTGTTTTTTATGCAATTCTGTGATCCATCAAATTAACCTGACCCACTCTATTCCTGATGTATACACACTTACCCATTCACTGGTCTAACAGGTATATATTTAAAGATAAATGACTATGTGCAAAGCACTCTCAAGAGCCTGTGCGATTTGCAAGGCCCACACTCAGTCAGTCATCAAACACTCTACTGACATCAGCTTCCTAAATTTGAGAGCTAAAATAGGCATAGAAATAATGACAAGACAGTGCAAAAGATGGCCAGTGGTACATTTTCCATCATGCTGTGGAAGTACAGCAGGAAGGTAGATTTATCCTGACACAGAGAAACAAAACAACTTTGGTAATAAAGGTCAAAAATTTAGCACTCAGGTTTCTATGAAAGTAAGTCAAGGGAGAGGGCTCAGGATGGCTGACTGGAGACATTGGATGCCAGTTCTCAGAAAGAACCAAAGTTACAAGTGAAGAATCACAACTTGAACAGAATATTAAGGGGAGAGTGTGGAGCATAGCAGAGAAGAAGCAGGGTCACAGAAAAAGAAGGAAGCAAGAGGCTGGCAGAGATGGGTTAGGCACCCTGAAGGGCTTGGTACTGTGTGGAAAGGGCAGGTAGGGGTGTTTTGGCTCCCCCTGCCCCTGCAGCAGACTCCTGGCATTTGAACTGTCACAGAGCTCCTCTGCCCTCATGAAACAAAACACTAGTGTGGTTGGTGATTTGGGGATTTCTTGTGGGCATTACATGAGACTGAAAACTCACCCCAGGTCACTCACCCTCCCCCTGGACTCAGGCAGGGGTGGTAAGGTGCCATACTCAGTCCACGGCCATCAGGGGACTGTGTCCTGACCAGGGAAGAACTTCAGTCTTTGTGTCTCCACATCACAGGAACCCCCAAGGGCTGCACAGGGCTGGCTGGACCAAGGGGAGCCGAGGGTTCCCCGCAGTCTATCCTTCAGGGAGTGCTGCTCCTAAAGGAAGGGAGCCATGCCTTGGGAGGAAGGAAACCAGACCATATGCTCTCTAAGGCCGAGAGCTCCCCACTTGTGGGTAGGGTTCGGTGGCACCACTTCCAGCAGATACACAAAAGCTGTGCTCGGCTTTGCAAGGGAGGAGTGTAATCCCATCCCACTGGGTGAGCTACCTTAGTGCTCAGGCTTGATGTGGAGAGAGGGAATTCCCCTCCCCATCCATATACTGCTGCAAACACACCAGTCCCTGCTTCCTACTGGAAGTTGGAACAGACATGCCAGAGAACTGCCTTTCTGGGGCTCGTAGGGGCACCTGAGTTCCCACTGGAGTGTAGCCACCAGGCTCAGACTTAAGCAAAAGGCAGGGTCCCTCCTCCTTCTTCCCAGAGTAGCAGTGTCTCAGGAGAGAGCAGGAGAGCTGGGGAGCTCTGTGTTTTGAGCTGAGGGAGGAGGTTTTGCACCATAGTCATTCTGGTGGTGAGTTATGGAGCAGGGGTCTATTATGACCTTTGGCTACATTGCAGCCTGGAGACAGACAGCAATATCTAAGTAAACCGAGTTTTCTGAGCATCAGGATAGGGGTGCTACAGGGAAACAGATTGTGTTCCAACCTGCCAAAGTTGTGGTGCTAGGGAAGCATCTTTTACCCTTGCAGAGACCACAGTGCATTCCACCAGAAGCTCCCTGTCAGCCCCATCAGGGACTATTATTTGTGCTCATCATGTGGGATCTGAGGACAGGCTCATCCAGTACAGCTACACCCAGCTTCATCCTCCACCTTCCAGGGCTTAGCAGGGAGCTCAGACCACTATGCATTCCACAGACCAGCGCACTGCCTGCAGCAATTGAGAGCTTCAGGAAGATCAAACATAAACCCAATTGCTACTGCCACAGCTGGCTTTACTTTTAAGCATCACCTAGTGGCCTTGAAGTCAAACTGCAGAACTAATACAAAATCTGCTGACACAGGCACACAGTGTTAAGAATGAGATAAGATTCTTGAGATCTCCATTGGCCCCTCAGGAGCTCATGAGCCTACTCACATGCCCAATGCATTGCTACTACAACCAGCATTTGAGAAAGCAACCACACTACAGCTATCTATAAGCAAGGAATACATACAGAGTCAATGCCACTGAACACACCCAGAAGCAAAACCAAACAACCATATACAACATACATTATAGTCACCCTTAAGGGGAAAAAACAAACAAACAAATCCTATCCAAGTGAAAGTAAATTCAAAAATAAGAAGATGAGATGTTCTCCAGATGAGAAGGAACCAGCATAACAATTCTGGCAGTAGAAAAAACAGGGTATAATGACATACCCTACAGATGACACTTGCTCTCTAACAATGGATCTTAACCAAAATGAAAAGTCTGAAATGCCAGATAAAGAATTCAAAATATAGATTGTAAATAATCTCAATGAGATACAAGAGAAACCTGAAAACCAATACAAAGAAATCAGAAAATTAATTCAGGATATGAAAGAAATTACCAAAGAGATATATATTTCAAAGAAAAAATAAGCAGAAATTCTAGAAATGAAAAATTCATTAAAGGAATTCCAAATTACAGTTAAAATCTGCAGCAATAGTCTAGACCAAGCAGAGAAAAGAATCACAGAACTTGAAGACAGATCCTTAGTATTAATTCAGTCAGATAAAAATAAAAAAAAAAGAATTTAAGAAAATTAACAAAACCTTAGACAACTATGGGATTATGTAGAGTCCAAACCTATGAATCATAAGTATCCCTGAGGGAGAAGAAAAAGCAAAACCTTTGTAAAACCTGTTTGAAGATATAATTGAGGAAAACTTCTTTAGTCTCACTAGAGATTTAGACAATCAGATACAAGAGGCTCAAAGAGCTTTAAGGAAATACACTGTACAAAGGACTTCATCAAGATTAAAGTCAACATGAATTTTAAAAAATCCTAAAATCAGCAAAAAAAAAAAAAAAGCATGTAGTCACCTATAAAGGAAATCTCATCACACTAACAGCAGACATGTCAGCAGAAACCTTACAAGCAAGGGAGCGTGGGGCCCTATTTTCAGACTTTTTAAAGAAAAAAGATGTCAACCATGAATTTTGTATCCTGTCAGCATACGTTTCATAAATGAAGGAGAAATACAGTCTTTCACAGAAAAGCAAACTCTGAGGGAGTTTGTTACCACTAGATTGGGCCTACAAGAAATGCTGAAGGAAGTTCTAAACATAGAAACTTGATACTTGCCATTATAAAAACACACAAAAGTATAAAACTCAGAAGTCTTACAAAACAATTATACAAATAGGCTACAAAAGCAACTAGGTAACAATTAACATGGCACACATCAATATTAACCTTGAACATAAATTGATTAAATGCCCCACTTAAGAGATATAGATGGACAGAATGGTAAACAAAAACAAAAACAACAACCACAAAAAAAAGAAACCCATGACCCAACTTTATGCTGCTTAGAAGAAACCCATCTTACTATTAAAGACACTTATAGACTGAAGATAAAGAGGTGGAAAAGATATTCCAAGTGAACAGAAACCAAAAGTGAGGAGAAATTGCTATACTTATATCAGATAATACAGACTTTAAATTAATGACAGTAAAAAATGACAAAGGAGGTCATTATATAATGATAATGAGATCAATTCAATAAGAAGACATAATAATCCTAAATATATATGTATCTGATACTGGAGCAACCAGATTCATAAAACAAATTTTAGCAAACCTAAGAAAAGAGATAGATGGCAATGCAATAATAGTGAGGGACTTCAACACCCCAATGACAGCACTAGACGGATCATGAAAACAGAAAATCAACAAAAAAACACTGGACCTAATTTAGACTTTAGCCCAAATAGACCTAATAGACATTTACGGAACATTCTACTAGACAACCACAGAATATATATTTTTCTCATCAGTGCAGAGAACATTCTCCAAGATAGACCATATATAGGCCACAAAACAAGTCCCAATAAATTTTTTAAAACTGGAATCATATCAAGTATCTTATTATATCACAGTGGAATAAAACTAGAAATCAATTCCAAAAGGAACTCTTGAAACTATACAAATACATGGAAATTAAACAAACTGCTCCTGAATGATCTGTGAGTCAACAATGAAATTAAGATGAAAGTCAAAAAATCTTTTAAGATGACTTAAAAAGCAGATACAACATACTAAAACCTCTGGGATACAGCAAAAGCTGTGCTAAAATGGAAGTTTATAATGTTAAATACCTACATCAAAAAAATAGAAAGATCACAAATTAACAAACTAACATCACACCTCAAGGAACTAGAAAAACAAGAAAAAATAAAAAAACTAAGGTGTCAGAGGACAAAAAATAACAGAGTAGAGTTAAATCTATACAGAGACCACAAAACAAAACAAACAAATGAAAACAATATAAAGGATCAACAAAACAAGAAGTTGGTTCTTTGAAAAGATAAACAAAATTGATGGGTTGCTGGCTAGACTTACCAAGTAAAAAAGAAAGAAGATTCAAATAAACACAATTAGAAATGGAAAAGGAGACATTACAACTGATACCAAACAAATACCAAAGATCATCAGAGACTACTATGAACAACTCTATACTGACAAATTAGAAAACCTAGAGGAAATGAATAAATTCTTAAAAACATACAATGTCCCAAGTTTGAACTGGAAATAAAAACAAATCCTGAATAGACCAAGAATGAGTTGTGAGACAATCAGTAAAAAAAAAAAAATTTCCCAACAAAAAAATCCAAGGACTAGATGAATTCACAGCTGAATTCTACCAGATGTACAAAGAAGTAGTACCAATTTTACTGAAACAGTTCCAAAAATATCAAGGAGGAGGGGATTCCTCCTTAACTTGTTCTATGAAGCCCATATTACCTTGTTACCAAAGCCAGGCAAGGATATAACAAAAAGAGAAAACTACAGACCAATATCCCTTATGAACATAGATGCAAAAATCCTCAACATATTAACAAACTTAATCCAACAGCACATCAAAAAGATAATATACTACGATCAAGTATGCACATCAATAGATGTGATCCACTACATAAAAAGAATTAAAAGCAAAAACTATATGATTACCTCAATACATGTAGAAAAAATATTTGATAAAATTCAGCATCTCTTTATGATAAAAACCTTAATAAAATAGGCATAGAAGGAATATGCCTCAAAATAACAAAAGCCATATATGACAAACCCACAGCCAACATCATACTGAACAGAAAAAAATTGTAAGCATTCCTTCTAAGAACTGAAACAAGACAAGGATATCCACTGCCACCACTTCTATTCAATACAGTACTGGAAATTCTAGCCAAAGCAATCAGGTAAGAGAAGGAAATAGAAGGGATACAAATTAGAAAAGTAGTCACATTATCTCTGTTTGTTGATGATATGGTCATATACCCAGAAAACCCTAAAGAATCTGCCAAAAGACTCCTAGGTTTAATAAATGAAGTCAGTAAAGTTTCAGGATACAAAATCAACATACAAAAATCAGTAGCATTTCTATGTACCAACAACAACAAAATTGAGAACCAAATCAAGAAGTCAAGTCCATTTATAATAGCTATAAAAATAGCTAAGAATACATTTAACCAAGGAGGTGAAAGATCTCTACAAGGAAAATTACAAAACACTGATGAAAAAAATTGTAGATGACACAAACAAATGAGAAAACATCCTATGCTTGTGGATCAGAGGAATCAATATCGTTAAAATGACTATACTGCCCAAATCAATCTACAGATACAATACAATTCCTATTAAAATACAAAAATAATTTTTCACATAAATAGGAAAACACAATCCTAAAATTCATATGGAACCAAAAAAAAGAGTCAGAATAGCCAAAGAAATCCTAATCAAAAAGTACAAAGTGAGAGGCATCACATTACTCAATATCAAATTATACTACAAGGCAATAGTATCCAAAGCTGCATCGAACTGGTATTAGTATAAAAATAGACAGATTGATCAATGGAAGAAAATAGAGAACCCAGAAATAAAGTCCCATATCCTCAAGCAACTGATCTTTAACAAAGCAGACAAAACATATTCTGGAGATAGGATACCCTATTCAATAAATAGTGCTGGGAAAATTCAATAGTTGTATGCAGAGCAATGAAACTGGACCCCTCTCTTATACCATATACAAAAATTAACTCAAGATGGATTAAAGAATTAAATATAAGATCTGAAGCTCTAAAAATTCTTGAAGAAAACCTAGGAAAAACTTTTCTGGACGTAGACAAAGAATTTATGACTAAGACCTCAAAAACAAATGCAACAAAAGCAAAAACAGAAAAATAGCACTTAAGTAAACTATAAAGCTTCTTCACAGCAAAAGAAGTAGTCAACAGAGTAAACAGACAACCTACAGAACAGGAGAAAATTCTTTGCAGACTATGCATCCCACAAAGGATTAATATCCAGAATCTACAAAGAAATCAAACAATGAAACAAACAAACAAAAATAGGCTGGGTATGGTGGCTCACACCTGTAATCCCAACACTTTGGGAGGCAAAGATGGGAGGATTGCTTCAGGCCAGGAGTTCCAGACAACAACATAGTGAGCAGCAAATGAGACCTCATCTCTACAAGTATAAATAAAAAAATTAATTAAAAATACAAATAAGTAATACAAAATAAAATAAAAAAAGAAAAGAAATAACTATTAAAAAGTGGGTAAAGGACATGAATAGACATTTTTCAAAAGAAGATATGCAAATAATCAACAAGCTTATGAAAAAATGCTCAACATCACTAATCATCAGAGAAATGTAAATTAAAACCACAATGAGGTAGCATCTTTCACCAATCAGAATGACTATTATTAAAAAGTCAAGACACAATAGATACTAGCT
>CM052439.1:71121894-71165933 GCA_028533085.1 Varecia variegata
GGCTCAGCCTCGGGGGAATGGGAGGGACATGGGCAATATATCTAACCAGAACTTTTGTACCCCCATAATAAGCTTAAATAAAAACAAACAAAAAATAAATAAATAAAAATAAATAAATAAATAAATAAATAAAAGATCATGATTAAATGGATGGACACACTTTTTGCTCTGGCCTGGGCGGTGCAAAGGCAATATATGTAACCAAAATGTTTGTGCCCCATAATATTCTGAAATTTTAAAATAAAAGTAAAAAAAGAAAAAGAAAAAAAAAAAGAATGAAATCATGTCTTTTGCAGCAATGTGGATGGAACTGGAGGCCATTATCTTAATTGAAATAATTCAAAAACAAAGTCAAATGCCACATGTTCTCACTTGTAAGTGGAAGCTAAATAGTGTGTACATATGAATATAGAGAGTGGAATAATGGACATTGGAGACTCTGAAGGGTTGGAGGTTGGGAAGGTGGGAGGAGGGTTAGGGAGAGGAAATTACTTAATGGGTACAATGTACACTATTTAGGTGATAGTTACACTAAAGGCCTAGACTTCACCACTAGTAACAAAACTGAATTTGTACTCCCTAAATCTATATAAAAAAATTAAGAGAGTTAAGTCACATAATATAGGAGTTGGGCCAAATGCACCACATTGGCAATACAATGAGGGCTACACAAAACAAATTCCTAGGACAGGCTGTAACCTTTGAAGCGGGTAGTAGCTGAGCTGGGGTGGAGGGATAGAGAACGTTCATATGTGAGAACTCTAAGCAAAAGGAAAGCTAAAAAGAAATGCATGGAAACAGAAAGCACAACATCTGGATAGGGAATACATACAATTTTCGATGTGATGGATGCATAAGTTACGTAAAAGAGATCAGTGGAAAATATGATATCGATAGTTTATCATACACAGAATCATAAATAGCTAAAGTGATTTGCACTCTATTCCACAAGTGGTAGAAAAGCGATGGTCACCACAAGGGAGAAATGTGAAGCGGGCAATTCAAGTAGGAGACACATCAGGCCAATCACAGCCCTCCCAACAAAGTGCGGCCAACTTTCCAGATACATTATCAATTTATCCACCTGTTTTGCTATAAAGTGGATTTTAAGCAACTATTTTATTCACCCATTCACCCATGGTAATGATGATTACATCTGAAAACAGCCCCATTTAGATGTAAAATGAAAGAACACTCTTCTATAAGGTATTTTTCTAGTGATTACCGTGTCAATTTAAATGGTCTATTTCTCAGCCAAATTTTCTTTATTTTAAAATATTTACTTAGACACTGAACTTTATAATATTACATAGAAGACTACTGCATAATTCTTGAAGAGGTCTCTCTTAAACTGCTTCCTTTGAAGCCAGTTTTTATAGACAATATGATAGCTCTGATATTCTTTGCTCACTATCCTCCTTAGGATAGATTATCTGCTGGGAAAATTAACATTTTCTCTTCAACTCAACTAACCTTTGATGTTGACATCCCTAATCTTGTTTGCATAAATAATTTAAATGATGAAATAGCGCATAGTAAAGAATGACATGGGAGAAATCTCTCACATTTTTGGGTGGATTTTTTTTCTGCCCAAGGATCTTTTTGAATTCCACTGTTATTGCCATGAGACACAACCTTCCCTCTCCATTCTTATGGAGGGTAGTGAATAAATTAGAACTAGTTTATATGTTCCATATTGAAACACTTTCATTTTTCAGCTTAACAAAGACTTCAGTCAGCCTTCCTTGGTTAGTCAGGAGGCATGAAAAATGGAATGTTAGAGAAAATACCCCAGACCAGAGACAACTTAAGTATTTTATGAAATGTGTATCACCTACAAAACACCCTAAATGTAATGTTTCTCCTGGGAGGCCCCAAGTTTAGCTGTTATGTCAATAAGTGAGGGTAGATCAGGAGAAACAGTTATCTCTCATGGCTTTGATGATAGTGATTACAGAAGAACAGATCCTGATTGGCACCCAGGAGACTTGCTTTTCCCAGATCTGTAATCTTAAAACAACATTTGGAGTCCAAGCTTCTCTTCCATTAAGAATTAATCATTCTTTCTCACATGGTCTGTTTAATCAAAAGCTTAAGTTTAATAATACACCTAATGAAGACTTCTTAGAAATAGCTGAAAATTTTTAGATTCTTGGGCACTGATCCTCATCAACATATTTTGACTTATTGCTCCTACTTAGGTGGGAGCAATTCAAGACTAGAGGTAGTTTACTACATATATTAACAGAATAATCCTCTGCTATTCCCAAAGTAAAGAGTAAAAGCCAATTCATTAATGGGATGTTCCATCTAAACTTTGCCATTTCCCCCATTACCAAAGCATAGGTCCCAGTTTCTCAATCAATATTCTTCGTGAACAAATGCAGTACACACATTATCACCCTGAGGATATATGTGTCAAGTATGTATACATACCCACACACTCACACATACCTACAGTAACCTGTCCTCTCTGTGGATTCTGTGGATAGAGCCAAATCTGGTTTAAACTACTGAGGTCAGTATAGACATGTGACTTTTGAAACTTATGCAAAACCTGTCTTTATTATCACTAAAGGAATGAGGATAAATATAATATGAATAATCACTTGAGAGATCAAAAAATTATGTAGTATGAAATGGACCTATTCTCTGGTACCTTCATCTTTAGAACTGCATCTTAATGATAGAGAGTTTTAAAGTACTTACAAAGATACTACAATTGCCTCCTACTTTGTCCACTCTTATCCCATTCCAATCTGTTCTCATCACTGTGGGCAGGAAATTTCTTTCTAAAATTAAAACAAATCCAGCTCCCTGAATGTCTAAAATCTTTCAATGGCTTTCCATGAGTCTTCAAGGAAAAGCTAATATGGGTTAGTGGGCCCCTTGTTTATCTGGCATTTGCCTGTCTTATAGAGTCATTTTTTTTTATTTCAGCATATTATGGGGGTACAAATGTTTAGGTTATGTATATTGCCCATTCCCCCCCCACCCCGAGTCAGAGCTTCAAGTGGGTCCATTCCCCAGACGGTGCGCATCGTACTTCTTATGTAGGTATACCCCCATCCCCTCCCCCTCCCCCACATCTGTCCGACGCCCTATTGGTGTTATTCCCAAATGTGCACTTAGGTGATGATCAGGGAAACCAATTTGCTGGTGAGTACATGTGGTGCTTATTTTTCCATTCTTGGGATACTTCACTTAGTAGAATGGGTTCCAACTCTATCCAGGAGAACATAAGAGATTCTATATCACCATTATTTCTTATAGCTTTAGTTCACCGGTTCCTTTGCCAGTGCTTTAGTAATCTCTTATAGAGTCATTTCTTGTCCTCCCTTTTCTAAAATCCTGCAAACAAATTATACTGAAATACTTGCTTTCTTGCAATCATATCAGTATTTTTAACTTTCTAGAATGGCCCCCTCCCCACAGCCAGCCCCCTACAGGGGATTCGACCTTGTTAACTTCTACTCATATTTCCAGAATTGGTTCAGGTCTCATCTTCTTTAAGAAGGTCAACCTGACACTCCAGGATAAATTAGGTGCTCCTGCTTGGAACTTCGTTATTATAATTTACTGCTCAAATGTTTACTGATGAATGAAAGATCCAAATGCATGCTTCTCTACTATAGAGAACACACATAGTGACAAGATTCTTCTTATGCACTAACGATAAGATCCTATTGGGTGAATGGGCAGTGACAATAGAAAAATGACTCTAATCTCAAGAATTCTTAGGAAAGATGACTTACCATTTGACATCGCAATATTAAACCTTCATGGAAAAAGTCAATTTTTGTGCATAAAAATGCCATATATCATGCCAATTTATATATAAAAGTTTTTGGTACTAATTTTTTTGAGCTAATTCATTGCTCAAGGCCTGATTTCCCATGCAAGTATTATTGATATTATTTGATTATAATAGTTTATGAGAGTTGACTCCCAATTTTTAGAACTGAAAGCATTATAGCCAAGCTTTCTATAGAAATTTTCAGCTTAATTACTCATTCATTTGTGTCCTAAAAGAACTATAAAATTGCTTTAAAGAAAACTTTAGAACTTCCCTGAAGATAAATGGATGATTTACTGAGGTGACCATTCACACGTGAGTGTTGTTTGGGTATCTCTGATTTTAATAAATCATTTTATTAATGATATCTTTATTCATATTTCTGCATTTGTCTTAAATTATTCTGAATCCAGAATTAATTAATTTTTATTCAAATTTTTTGGGCTATGATTACTATTTATTAATAATTTAAGCAGTTTATGTCTGGGTCTAAGAGATGTTTGCATTCAGACAAAGTAGAAAGTGCCACATGACAAGGTAGAAGAAGCTAATAAAGCAATGAGGGAGTTTGTAGAATTTGGTCTTTTTTTTTTAGCCACCATTTGCATTTTAATCTTCAGTAGGCTGACAGAAAAACATGTCAGCAATCATGTAGGTATACTAAAATGAGTAAAAGATGTAATAAATTAAGAGAATCAATCATTCATTCATTCAGCAAATATTTATTTGGGACTCACTGTCTGCCCGGCATCATATAAGTTTCAGTGTGCTATAGGCCATTTTAGAGGGAATTTGAGGGGGTAGGGGGAGTATTAATAGTTTGCATCAAGTTTTTTAATGATAAGGTTATTAAAATTTAGGTTTTTCCATCACATAAGATTTTAAAACTTCAGTCTAGTTTCCTGAGTCCTAACCAAGCTGATTAGATTATTCTGTGTTCTTTTATATTCCAATATGGAAGTGTTCAGTGAGTTTTTAGTTAAAAATTCTGCATGCTTCTCTTTCTGTCTAAAAGTCTCATTTGTTCATTATTTCTTTTTCTATTGAGGCTGGATATTTCAGTATGTCTTTTTTTTTAACATGTTGACATTGGCTAACATTTATTGAGTATTTACCATGTTCTAAGTACTAAGTATTTTAAAAATGGTATCTGTTTAAATTCTCTTTGGAACAAACCTATGAACTAGATACTATTATCTCACACATTTGTTAAGTGGATAAAATAAGTCACTTTGGTAAGTGAATTAAGCCAATAAAACTATTCTGAGAGGTAATGGGGAGTCCTGGGTTCAAGTCCAGATCTGACCGTGTCTACATAATCTGCACATTTTGTTATTGCAAATGCTACACTGCATCACAGAATAAATATCCTACTCCATTAGTAACACAAAATACTCAAGCCAGGTGTAGCAAAACTAATAGCTATTCTTCTTGAGCACACAGTTATACTTCATTTCTCAGAAAAGGCCACAGACTAAGTGTTAGTCAATAGAATACAGGTGAAACAAATTTTGCCATTTTTACCATAAGGCTTTTAAGAAGTTAGTGTACCCTTTCACATCCCTTTATCTTATTCCTTCAGCTGAATCCAGACAGGGGCTCTATGACACAAAAGCCAAAGGACACAACCCCGAATCATTGGGAACCTGAATCACTACATGGAGAGAAAGTTGGTCCCTGGGTGCTGCACCAGCAAGAAAGAAACATCTATCATTGTGAAGGCATTTATGACTCTGTTTATTTATAACCAAGAGCTAGTCTACCTAACCAATACACCAAGAGTTTTTCATTGAGAATAATGTTTTGATTATTTGTTACCTATTTCTTATGATAATCCAAATTGAGAAATTATACTTTGTGGGAATATTTATCAAGATTATACAGGGCAATATGTATAACCTAAACTTTTGTACCCCCATAATATGCTGAAATAAAATAAAAAGATTATACAGAGGTATTGTCTTTATTTCTCTCTCTTTATATTTTATTATGTCACCCTATTAATTTCCTATGATTTTTTCAAGTGCTTTGTGAAATGAGGTGAGAAAGAAAAAGAAAGAAAGGAAGGAAGAAAAGAAGGAGAGGGAGGGAGATAGAGAGAAAGAGCTTTAAAGGAAAAATTTGAGTGATGAAAGAGGAAAGGAGGGAACAGGTTAGACACAATGAGGTCTCACGGGGGTGTGATTGGGGAATGTGAGAAATTCTGCAGGTTAGCCAACACAAACCCCATTCCCAACCCTTTCTGCTTAGTCTGTTTCTACTATAGGGCCACAAATGTGAAACATTTTCTTAGTCATGCTCTTTCTTAGCTGCCACTTCAGAAAGCAGTGAGTCATAAGCAGGAATCTGCTAGGTTTTTCTGGGAAAGATTTAGCACTTAGGATGAAAGGGACAGATGAAGCTGCCCTGCTGCTTTTCCCTTCTTCCTTTTCTCTGCCCTAAATAGAAATGAGATATTTGGATTTGGGATGACTGTCTTGTGACCGAGATGTGAGAAGTCTGAAAAAACTCTAAGAAAACTCTGGAGATGTCACTCAGACATAACTGAGCAGCTGAGTGCATCCCAGCAGGCTCCTGCCTCAAGTCTTCTATAGTCAGAAAAAGAAATCCCTATTTTTCAGCTGATTTTAACTGGGATTCTATTTCTCATAGAAAAGCTTCATATTTGACTTAGGAATATTAAAGGAAAGACACCGAGTCTGAGAGGATGGAATAATGTGAGTGGTTAAAAAGGTCAAGGATGGGTGATTTGCATGTAATGGCCCAGAAGGATGGTACCATGAAACAGTAGGGAGAGAAAAATTTACTTGGGGCATCTCAAGATGCATCTGGGGCATCCAGATATATGGGCTATTCTCTGTTGTAGGAGTTGCCTGAAGCTTTCCCTTGGCAGTGATAGCTGAGTTGAGGTGCTGGCAGGGATGGTAATGCAAAGAACAATGGGGAACTTCTACATTCAGTGGGTGTAGAAAAGAAGAAATTCTTACTACAAGCAAGTAATGAAGCATAGAGAAATATGGTAGTAAGGCAGAGCTCCAAAAAGATGGGTTGGCCAATAAGATAAAGCATATGCCATCAAAGGCAAAAAATGAAAACCACCTTTGAACTTATGTCTCCTGTCACTTGCTGGCCTGCCCTTGTGGTACCGTTCTCTACTCTGACCCTATCTTTAGCTTTCTGTGGCCTCCCCCTCTTGCTACATCTCAGGCTTTCTCCTCGGTTATGAAAACCTTCAGCATCTTCAATTTATTATGTGAATCAAGGTCAAACTATCAATTGTTCTTTTCATTAATTCATTCATTTTCTTCTTTGGTGACCACTGGAAATGTAGTATTTTTTTTCTTTCCTTTAATATCAATGTCTATACCACTTACAACCGAATCAGAAAAGACAGATAACCCAATAAAAAATGGGCAAGATACTTGAAAAAGCATTTCATAAAAGAGATCCAGAAAGCCAATAAATATTTGAAAGATTCTCAACTTTATCAATAATCAGTGACTTGCAAACTAAAACTCCCATACGTCATCTCTACAAACTAATCAGAATAGCTAAAATTATAGACTGACAATAGTAAGGATGTAGAGCAAAAGAAAGTCTCATATATGGTGGTAAGAGTATAAGCCAAATTGATATGATCCTTTTGGCATTATTGATTAGGAATGAATATACACATACCTGATGAGAAAGGAATTCTACTTTGGATTGGAGCTGTTCATTCCTACTTTCATTTATTTAATTGAGAGTTCCATGAGAATTTGACTTGGTAGGGACTTATATTTTTTAAGTGAAAGAAAGCTTGCAAAATGCTTAAAGAATGGTTTTAGCAATTGAAGTACTTAAATACAAGAGTTACATATAAAACCTAAACAAATGGTTTGCTTTTCAATGGGAAATAAAAGAAAGCTTATATCTGAGCCACTTCATAACTTCGTATTCATTGAGGACAATAGAACAGGAAGAAACCATGATTTAACATCGGAATGTGTGCCAGTCCATTACATGTTTTATACTCTTCATTCTCACACTGAATTTATGAGGTGGGCACTATTACCCCAAATTAGCACTTTTGAAAACAGAGATGCAAAAACGTCAAGTGACTTGCCCAAGATTACATAACAAATGACCTAGCCAAGACTTGAAACTCAGACTGCGTGATTCCAAAACCCGTGGTCTTTCTTCTCTATCTTCCTATCTCATATCTATGAAGGTTAATGAGACATGCCTGTGTACAAAGAGGACAGGGACTACTGATTCCTTGCATAACATTTTAAAATGTGATTTTTATTCACCTCTCTTTATTTTGGTGCTTAACATTTAATATCTAAATTAAGAAGACATTATCTTTATATCTTTTGTAATGCACCACTTTCACAGTTATCCATCAAACCAGTTGGAAGTCGTGGTTGGAAATTCCTAGAGACTGCTAATAACGGTGCTAAATTTCTTTTCATTAGTTCCATTCATTAGCTTCAATAACTGAATATATTAACTAGACCTCACACATATATTAATCCCATAACTTATTAATGTTCAGAATAAAATTCAATTGTCACATTTTTAAATACATGACTTGATTACTGAATGGAATAGAACTATTATTTAAGGATTTAAAATATAAATTGTGACTGTTGGATGTTGTCCCCCGCACCCCGATATTTTTTTCAGGCAAATAAAAACTGAAAACACTTTTTACAAACAGTGATACACAGAGACACAACTTCACAATGAAAAACAGTTTAAGTGCAATTTAATAGTGTATGGGGGGAAAAAAAACCCTCTTGTTATAGGCAGTATAAAAATTTCCCAAGATTCTTAGGAATAAAATGGCCTTCTTAAAGTAACTTGTGCAAAACTTGATCTACTGATAAAATTTAAATCTACATTTCTCCATCTTTAGATACCTAGGGTTAAGTGAGAACTGATTTATATTTAGAACGAGTTATAATATGACAAAATGCCAAGTTGAGTTTCTAACAGTCCTAACACGTAGTTCCTATCCTAAGTATTTTGTCTGCTATCCTAAGTGTTTTGACCGAGCAGTTGAAGTACCAATGACATCACCTGCAGGAAGCTTGCCTGTTCTGCTGACTAGAGGCAACCACCGAGACAGCAGCTATTAGTAAGGAGGTGAGACCACAAGAGTGGCAAAAAGTGATTTAAATAGAGATGCCCAAACCAAAAAAAAAAAAAAAAAGACTACCATTTTTTTTAAAATGTAAAGCTTATTCTTTTCTTAACTCTTAACATAATTTTACACAGACACAAACAAAGATACTTCCCTAGAAGTGCAGTTAGAACCTTCTTCAGCCGGGCGATGGTCAGGGTGAGGTGGGAAGGAGGAAAGGATACATACCTTTGCTTGTCCAGCTTTGGTGATGGCAGGCATATTAAACAACTGCCCCGTATAAAAATGCAGCCCACTGAACAGGATCACTGCAATTGAGTCTCCTTCCTTCTCAATTACTTCAAGGATATCCTCTATTCTTAAGATTTCTTCCCCCTAAGTCAAGTTAGGCACAAGTTATGTCATATATATTTGTCACTTCATATTCACCCATCTAATTTCACCATGAACTCTTTGCCATCATGAGAAAAATCAAAAATTATTTTCAGACTAACTCTCTTCAAGACTCTGGCAAAAGAGCAGCATTTGAGCTTGCTTATTATAATTAAAAAATGATAATACAATAGTAAAAGGGATCTTTATAGTATGTCTTCACAAAAGCCTAATTGTTTGATTTATCATCCTCCAGTAAATAGTTTTCTCCTTATTTCCAATCAATAAAACACCACAACTATTATATAAGAAGATAAATAGTTGGAAATTAGTATTGCACTTTTTTCAATCTAATATTGTTATTTTTCTTCAGAAAAAAAAAACCCACTTATACATCTTTCATCCGGGTGTTACCTAACTGTATTTTCTATTAGCTTAAGAGTAAAATCTCTCCAAACTAATCTAAAGATCATTAAAAATCAGTAAAACTCATTATTGTAGAGGGTTTTTGCCCCATATCTCCCCACTACAACTAATGATTGGCTACTTCATGAAAATAGTGAGTGAATTTAGATTTGGTCTTGCAAACAACATGGGCTGAAAGAAATCAGTTAAATATAGATTCTGGTCTACTTATGAAATTTTTATAAATTTTCTCCATTGCTAAATATGACATGATTTTTGAGGTCAATATATCATCAATATTTTCATTAATATTTGGGGGAAGCTCATTAAGATATTATCCTTCCATTTATTTTTAACTTTTCATAATTCTTGCTATTTGCCAATTACTCTGCTTCATGTTTGGGGGGGATGTGTGTGTGTGTGTGTGTGTGCGTGCGCGTGCGTGTGTGTAATACACTCTCTACCTGAAGAAGTGTGGAACTTGTTTACAAAATAGGCATCCATAAAACCAGTATTGATACTGAAATCTCTGAATTATCAAGTGAAGTGTAACTTATATATATAAAAAGAATCTCATTAATTATAAGAAAAATTCTAAGAAAAGTTAATAACTTGGCAATCTAAAACTCTTTATTCTTAAATAAATTTAGTTCAGTTTGCCCACCATAATTCCAAAAAAAGGTATTTTATATATTAATACTTTATTTCTTTAAAGAATCAGTATTAAGCAAGTAAGAAATATATTTCTTGGTGGTAGGATAGGGCCCTCTCTCACATTGACTTGTTGTATGTAATGCTCAAGAGTGGTCTCAAGACTATGATTAACTCATGAAACCCCACAACCCTGGTCACTTAAAACTTTAAAACTTGTGATAATTAGCACCTATCTTCATTTATTCTATAAGTTAACAATTTATATCCTCTCACAGGTGTGAGAACTTCTAAATCTCATTAATTTATTGCCTGTGGGCAAATGGAAATGAATAGAGTAGGTCTTTAATTTCTTCAAAGTAATTCTGGATTGAAAGAAGTAATTGTTCAGACATTGGCTTAGCAGCCTGGGAGCATCATATGTGAAACCAAAAATTTATTCTGTATAATTCTCTTGGTGATAAATTACACAAGCTGCAGGGTTTATATGTCAAAGTCTGTACAGCTGAGCCTTATATCTCTATTAATATAAAATAAACACTGTTTTAGATCATGAACATATGGTCAAGCCTGATTCGATGTATCCTTTGTTACCTGTTTAAATCTAAGGATTCTCAAAGAGATAAAGAAATTTCCCCAAAGTCACATATCCAGTAAGTTGCAGGGTCTGGGATTTCACTAGAGTCTATTAGCCAAGTTGTAAAGCTTAAGCTTTTTTCTGCTACATCACATCCCTTTTCCTACCCTAGTAGAAATGCAAAGGAAATGTTTGATACTTAGATTAAGGAGGGACATGAAAGATAATCATCATTCAATTTCAACAAGTATTACTGGTCTTTAACATGATTTTAATGGCACCAATGGGCAATGACATTTGAAACTGAAAATGATACACCAGTTTGCCACCCTCTTCCCAGCCCATTGAAGGATATGGAAGACTGCAGTGGTATTAACAGGAAAATAGTTTGCTTGCCATGCGGCTAGCCCTTGAAAAATGAAAATAAATACACATCTGCATTCTCCGTTTTAAGCAAAACAATCTAATAGTAACAGAACAATAGGTCTTTTATTCTTTCTTGAAAGTTCCATTAAAGTAATCAAGATAATAAACTTGAGAAAACAAAGGAAAAATCAATACTAAATAGAAGCATGATGAATATTTATTTCTTTCTCATATACCTCTCTTGGCTTTATAATCCGCATACTTTCTTCAATGTTAAGTCCATGAAGTTGTAGCTGTGATTCAATAGCATACTGGAAAAGAAAGATAATCTATTTATTAAATTAAGCTGAAAGCATAGAAGTACATTAAAAAAACACTAAAAACAAATAACAAAATAACAATACAAACATTATATTAAATCCAAGGTCAAGGTTAAGAGACCTAAACAAAACACATCGGAGAAGAACAGCTTAATAGAATTTACATGGAGGAATCTGAATTTGAAATGTTACATATCAGAAAAGAATGAAAATGTAGAGGTCATCTAGACTTAGGGAGCCACAAGAGATTTTTGGAATAAGATATTAAATCACCTAAGTCAAAACCAGAATTTACAAAATAACCAAGGTGAGTAACATAGACTTGCTATGCTTGAACATAGGCTACAGAACTGGCTTAATTTAGAAAGAATAACTTTACTTTCTTGAGAGTACAAGATATGTATGGGAATAAGCAATTACAGGAATTACCTAGAATCTTTTGAAGATATTAGAATTCTGATCCATTTTAGTAAGGTAACAGCTATTAATTTTGACATAATAACATGTCCAAAAATTACAAGGTGTAGGCCAGAATAGTAATAATATAAATAAAATTTTTCTAACACTGACACTGAAATATACAATGTACTTTTATTTTGTTTATTTTTATTATTTTTTTAACTTGTCACTGACTTGAAACTCATATACAATGTACTTTTTATCTGTGTCTGTGTCTAGAACAATCAAATTTCTTATTAAGTAAATTGCTGATAAAGTAGCGTGATTTTTTTTTTTAGTGAACCACAAGAAATATTTTTAATCGCTAATAAATTTTTTTATAATAAAGCACCAATAATTATGCTAGCATTCTATGAGAACAAAGGGTCAAATAAAAGTTTATATTCTTCTTCTATGTAGCTAAAGGGTTAAGAACTGGGGTTTGTATTGATTTGGTTTCATATACAAATAAAATAGCAACAAGAATTAATAAAACATTTATGACTGCACATGATTTAGAACAGCAGTTTGCTCAATATCTTTAAAAAGACTAATAAATCAATGTTCCTATTCAATCCTTTCTTCCCTTAGCACATGTTTTACTTGAACAAAAGAAATAAAGTTAGAATCTATGAAAAAAATGCCTAAATCAAAAGCATTTGACAGATCTTTTTATTGTAAGGTTAGTGAATAAACATTCAAGTCAGGAAAATGATATGCTCCTCTAGGAAAAATAGAAAGAACATAAATATAATTTAAAGAAATCCTTACATGATCAGAAGGGAAGGCTTTGGCTTCTAGAAGAATTTTATACCGTTTCGGCGTAGGCTTAAAGAATGATAACTACAATGAAACAGATTTATTGAAAAAGCATTAATGGACAATTTATGCATTTGTTCATTTATACCGCACTTTCATGTTATAATCTCCAGCATTTTAAAGACATTCGGTAATTAAACCTCTAAGATGTCTGCTGGGGTACCTTTTCAATTAGCCTTATTTCCAGTGAATTATAAACAAAAAGAACATACTGGCTCATTATGTTTATCAATAAAAAAGCCAACTCAGGGGAAAATGTGAATCAGATAAAAATAAATCCTCGAACTTTACTTAAGTATTAATTGAAAAATTATCTTCCCAAAGCATTTCATGGTAGTTTCTGTAGTATGACAGGGAACTATCATGTTCTATGTACTTACATTGACTTCTTTTTGTACTGCCAATTTGGTTTCCACTGCACAACATTCCCACTGTTTTAATATTTTATGGGATTTTATTTTGGGTCCAACTAAAAGTACCTTAGCTCTAACATAAAACATTTGCCATTCCTAGAGGCACCAGCGAGAAGTGGTTCGTTTGTTCAGCAGGGCTCTTTCATCTCTCTACACAGTTCTTGGGGAATGAAATTGGTGATAACAATGAAAGTGATAGCTATTATTAATTGGGTCTTGAACACTGACCAGTGCAAAAGCAACTTTCACATATTATCACATTTAATCCTTGTACAGCTCTTTGAGGCAGGTATTAGTGTCCTCATTTTTACAAAGGAGACTATTAAGACATACAGATGCCAAAAGTTTGTCCAATGTCAAATAGGCATTAAGTAATTTAACTGGGGGTCAAATCCGTCTGTCTGAACATGTAGATATGTTTCCAAAACATACTTACACAATGAAGTCAAGATTTTTCAAAACATCAAGCAATTACTATAGATATCATATCCCAAATCAAGAATATATCTGATATTTTATTGAGTATTTAAGATGAAAGAAGTGTTTTAAACACAGGAACTCATTTAAGGTAGTAGATCCCTTTTTTCAATTTAGCTTTATTTTCCAAGTCTTTTAACCTACTCCCCAAAAATTAATCCATAAAAGTATGATGATCCATAATTCCTACTCTTCTGAAGTCTAACATTGGAGAAAATTGTCTTTCCAAAGAGTTCAATGCTTTGCTAGCATTTGTACATCATTGTTTTGTATGCCTGCAAGCAGTTTCCCTTTTCATTCACTGTGACTCTTATTCCTTATTTTCTGAGACAAGAACTGTTCATTATTCTAAAGCTCTTTGCAAGAGTCAACTCTTCCACGATTAGGAAGAAGCCATTATATCATGGTCCAGCATTTCCTGGTAAAAATGAAAATAACCTCACGATTTATTTTTAAATAAGTAAACCACCAGATGCTCATGAATTAAAGATAGAAAAACATCAGATTCTGTAAATGAATGTATTCTAAACATTGGTGGGAAAGGAAACTCACCAGTAGAAGATGTAAATTAACAGTCAAAGCATTCATTAAGGCAATTTCTTTCTCATTGGCTCCTGCAAAATAAACATATCATAATTTAGATGTTTCTATTACTTCTAAAGATACTTAGAAAAACAAAGTAGGAAGCTTCACTTGATCATTCTTAATGCATTTAGAGATAAGGGCATATTTGATGTGTCATCACAGAGAAATGGAAGCTTTCCCACTTGACTCATTTAATCAAATGATATCTGAACTAACATGCACACAGCTAGCTAAAAATTATATTTCCTTTTTCGTGTAGTAAATAACAACTAAATAATGAAGCATTTGCTTTTCCTGGAAAATAAAAATGATATATCCTATTATCAGCTAGTTTGTCAAATTCCCAAAGAGTACATTTTTGTGGTAAGTGTATCTCCAAAGGAATCTAATAAGGTATTAAGGCCGATTACAGTTTTAAAGCTGGCTGTTTCTGGTATCAAATTAAAATGCACCTTTAATAAAAGGCGCTACTTTGCCAAACATAATTCATTGTTATTACAGTGAGATATATAACAAGACAAAAACAACTACATAGCAAAATACAATGACCTAAATAGCTCTGGGGTTTATTCATACACATTGAGATAAAAGATAATATAGATGTGTAGTGTCTGCTGAGAAAATATGCGGTATTAAGATATCCCCTACATAATCATAATATGATCTAATTCCTTTTAACAAGGCTTTTGACACTAGAAACAGACCTAGAGAATACATTAGCTGCTTAGGAATTTATAGCATAATAACAGCAATATTAGTACCTCCCACATTTTGAGTTCTTATATCTCTTTACTATCCCTGAGAAAAATAGACTGTGTACCTTAACATTTGTAATGCTGTACTACATGTTAGAGAAAATGCATAAGTCCTACATTTTCTATCCAAAGGGATATTTCTGATAGAGTCCCATTTTAAAAGAATAGCCAGTAAGTGGAATCATAAATCTAATAGATAGAGTCTAGGATAAGTTACTGGACAGAGAGACCATGGAAATAGTGTATAATTTAGGAATTTATATTTCAATATAGCCATTTAAGGAAGCTCCTGTCATCTTCATCTGGTCAAGGAAAACTTCTTATTGCATTTGCTATATGGATTTCTGCATTTGATATACAAGTTTAGTGAACAAGTGGCTGGTGCTAATACATATATCCCTGGTCATTGTAAAGCAAAGGTCTGAAGTCAAGGGACAATAAGAACAATCTCATTCCATATCCCTAGCACTGAATAAAATTTCTTCTAGACATACTGCATATATATGAATCTGATAAGCCTATGTTACTTCTAGTGGCATATGCCTTCTTCTAAAGTAAGAAAATCTCATCAAAGTGTAATTTTTAAAAAATATTGTCAGCTTTATTATATTCATTTCTTTATATTATGGTATAAATTTTTCTGTTATTTCTAAAATAAATAGTATCTAAGATATCTAACCTGATCTTATCCTTGACTCCCTGTTAGCTATTTACATGCATCTTTTCTGAAAAACATTTATTAAAAAAAAAAAAAAATTGGCAGGGTGAGTGGAAGGAAGAAAGGAAGGAAAAGTAATATGAAGAGAAAGCAGAATTAGTAGAAAGAGTGGCATTTGAAAAAAGAAGAAAATACAAAAAGAAAACTTGGTAGTTATCACACAATGAAAAAAAGAAATGCAAGAGGCAGGAAGTGGGGGACTTTCTATAGAAGCTCAGACATTCTATTTTTGCTTTAATATTACATTCTGATTAAAATGAATATAGATTCCTGGGAAATTTTTGTTCTCCCGACAATACAGTGTTCATTTAGATCACCTTTTTGGGCAAGAGAATGTTGATGAATGCCCACCCCTAGATGTGCTGGGCTGAATTAATGTACACTTACACTTGGCATTGAGTAACAAGAGAAACAGAGGTCATTCCTCACCTCACTTTTCAATGGCATGCTCTCACTTGGACTAGTTCTTTGTAAATAATCCCTCCGCTATTTGAATTATTGCACCATGGACCACTTTAAATAAAATTCACCTGCTACTGAACTTTGTCCAAGGACAGAGTCAGTCTGTTTAGCATGCATGAATGTGCACGCACGTGTAACTGGGGGTAGTGTGAATATTAAAGTTTCAAAACATTAACAGAAGTGTTTCTTACAAATATAAGCTAAAGGCACTGAAGAATCAAGCATGCTTAATATCAGAAAGCCACAGCAGACTGATTTTTAGTGTATGGCAATACCTCATTTTGTTGCACTTTACCTTACTGTGTTTTTTATAAACTGAAGGCTTGTGACAACCTTGCATGGATCAAGTCTACCAGTGCCATTTTTTTTTAACAGCATTTGCTCACTTCATGTCTCTGTGTCATATTTTGGTAATTCTAGCAATATTTCAAACTTTTCATTATTATTATATGTTATCATGAACTGTGGTCAGTGATCTTTGATATTACCATTGTAACTATATTAAGGCACCACAAACCATGCCCATATAAGATGGCAAATTTCATCCACAAATTCATGTGTGTTTTGATTGCTCCACTAACTGGCCGTTTCCTTGTCTCCTTCCCTTGGGCCTTCCTATTTCCTGAGACACTAAAATATTGAAATTAGGCCAATTAATAAGCCTACAATAACCTCTAAGAGTTTCACGTCTCTCACTTTAAATCAAAAGATAGAAATGTTAAGCTTAAAGAGGAAGACATGTCCGAAGCTAACATAAGCTGAAAGCTGTACCTCTTGTGCCAGTTAGCCATGTCAAAAATGCAAGAAAAAGTTCTAGAAGGAAATTAAAAGTGCTACTCCAGTGAACACAGGGATGATAAGAAGATGAAACAGCCTCAGTGCTGATATGGAGAAAGTCTGAGTGGTCTGGATTGAAGATCAAACCAGCCACAGCATTCCCTTAAGCCAAAGCCCAGCTCAGATCAAGGCCTCACCTATCTTCAATTCTATGAAGTCTGAAAGAGGTGAGGAAGCTGCAAAAGAAAAGTTGGAAGCTAGCAGAGGTTGGTTCCTGAGTTTTAAGGAAAGAAACATAAAAGTGCAAAGTAGACATAGGTCCTAGAAGAAAGAGGAAGAAGCATGGATGCTGGGTGGCTCCCCGGGTGTAGAGGTGCCACTGCCTACATGGAGCCCCCGGAGCACCTCTGGAATAACGAATGCCAACCTTTTGTTTAACAATTCGTCAGTGAGGAAAATTATTAGATCCCACAGATTTGGTCATTTCAATTAGAAAAACAGGAAAATAGGTGCAACTACTACTCACAAATAAAGATGCATCTAGACATGACTCGGAGGACCAAAGGTTACAAGAAGCTTTGAAGAGGAGTCTCTCAACAGTGTGTCCTGACCTGCAGCTTTCTTGCCTTTCTTGGCACCCATGGTATTTCTGTCAATAATGACAGCAAAAGGGATAAAGTCTATGATTTTAAATCAAGTTTCCTTCTATGCCTACACTATGGCATTCAACATTACCAATGGAAATGTAAGTTATAGTCATTGTTTACAAGAGAGTATAGTATTCGGAGCAGGAGTAATTGTTTCTTCAGTCTTCTTTGGATTAATCCCTCATTTGGCCCAAATGAAGTATTCCCTGGATAACTTTTGGACCAAAAGAGCCTTACCTACCATCTTGCTCACCCGAGTCAGTGGAATGAATGTTTTTGCATCCTGAAGTCTAGAGCGCATTTGAGGGGTTGAGATCATGGACAACAGACTGGGCGCGGTGGCTCATGCCTGTATTCCTAGCATTCTGGGAGGCTGAGGCAGGAGGATCACTTGAGCTAAGGAGCTGGAGACTAACCTGAGCAAGAGCAAGACCCCATCTCTACCAAAAAGACAAGAAAAAAAACCCAGCCGAGTGTTGGGATGAGCACCTGTAGTCCCAGCTACCTGGGAGGCTAAAGCAGGATTGCTTAGAGCCCAGGAGCCAGAGGGTGCAGTGACAATGGCGCCACTGCTCTCTACCCAGGGCAGACCAGTGAGACTCTGTCTCAACAAAAACAAACAAGGCAACCGAGATCATGGACAGGGAAGGCAATATCATAGGCCATTCCAGAAGGACCTGTAGAAAGGCTACTAAGGAAATAGAAATACCCAGGGCATGCTCTTTGAGACTGCAGATTTTATTCCCAAAGTTTTCACCTACTTTAAGGACACAGTGCAGTACACTTCAAGAGGAAATTCAGTCTTCAAAAACGGTACTTTTCTATACCAGAGGGGTGTACAGAGGAGCATTAGGTGCATTTGTCTGTTTCCGGCTTGAAAACCTTTCTCTCTCAAGGCTTCAGTCTAGACAACTCTGCCAAAGGTTTCTTGGGGACCTCAGAGGTGCCTGCATTAACAAGATGACTTGAGATTATACGTGCTGAGACTGTTTCCAGGCTGGTTGTGTCTAGAGTCTTTAAAGCTGGCTGGAGGAAGAGCAATGAGGTGTCCTGTCAAACACAATCCTTGGGGTTGCTGAGAGAGCAAGTGAGGTAATAACCAGCCTGTGAAAGGCTATTGTGAAATTACTAATGAACTTGTCTCAAGTTGAATATTTGGAGGAAAAAAAAGTGCATGATGAGGCAGTAAGTGCCAATGTACAACCTGCAGCAAGTTATTCAGAAGATCTGTCTGAGATCATTGAGGAAGGTAGCTGCACCGACCAACAGATTTTTCAGTGTAGATGAAATAACTTTTTATTTGGAGAAGATGCCATCTAGGACTTTCACAGCTAGAGAAGTCAATGCCTGTCATCAAACCTACAAAGGACAGCCTGACTCTCTTATTAGGAGTTAAAACAGCTAGTAACTTCAAGTTCAAACCAATACTTATTTACCATTTTGAAAATCCTGAAGCCCTTTAAGAATTATACTAAATCTACTCTGTCTGTGCTTTATAAGTGGAACAACAAAGCCTGGATGACAACACATCTGTTTACAACATGGTTCACTAAATATTTTAAGCCCACTGTTGAAACTTATTACTTAGAAAAAAGGATTCCTTTAAAAATATTACTGCTCATTGACAATGCATCTAGTCACCCAAGAGCTCTGAGGGAGATGCTCAAGGAGGTTAATGCTGTTTTCTAGCCTGCTAACGCAGCATCCATTCTGCAGCCCACAGATCAAGGAGTAATTTTGACTTTCAAGTTTTATTATTTAAGAACTACATTTCCTAGGGTTATAGCTGGCTGTCATAGACAGTGATTCCTCTCATGGATCTGGGAAAAGTTAATTGAAAATATCCTAGAAAGGATTCACCATTCCAGCTGCCATTAAGAACGTTCCAGATTCATGAGAGGAGATCAAAATATCACCATTAATAGGAGTTTGGAAGAAGTTGATTCCAACCTGCATGGCGGCTTTGAGGAGTCAAGACTTGCTCAGGAAAGGATTACAGATGTTGTAGAAAAAGTAAGAGAACTAGAATTAGAAGTGGAGCCTGAAGATGGGACTGAATGGCTGTAATCTCACAATAAAACTTAGAAGAAATTGCTTTTTATGGATGAGCTAAGAAGAGTGGTTTCCTGAGATGGAATCTACTCCTGATGAAGATGCTGTGAACATTGCTGAAATGACAATAAAGGATTTAGAATATTCTATACACTTAGCTGATAAAGCAATGGCAGGGTTTGAGAGGATTGACTGCAACGTTGAAAGAAGTAAAATGCTATCAAATAGCGTGATATGTTATAGAGAAATCTTTCGTGAAAGGAAGAGTTGATTGATGTGGACAACTTCATTGCTGTCTTATTTAGGAAAGTGTCACAGCCACCCCAACCTTCAGCAACCACCACCTGATCAGTCAGCAGCCATCAACATAGAGGAAAGACCCTCTACCAACAAAAAGATTATGACTCCCTAAAGGCTCAGGTCAATGTTAGTCTTTTTTAACAATAAAATTTTTTTCAATTAAAGTAACTGCATTGTGTTTTCAGCCATAATGCTATTGCACAATTAATAGACTACAGTGTAGTGTAAACATAACTTTATATGCACTGGGAAACCAAAAATTTTGTGTGACTCACTTTATTGCGATATTCACTTTATTGTGGTGGTCTGAAACCAAGGCTACAGTATCTTTAAGGCATGACTGTATTTTCAAAAGAAAATTTACCTAATTGACCTATCTTTCTTTTTTTTTTTTGAGACAGAGTCTCACTCTGTTGCCTGGGCTAGAGTGAGTGCCGTGGCGTCAGTCTAGCTCACAGCAACCTCAAACTCCTGGGCTCAAGGGATCCTCCTGCCTCAGTCTCCCGAGTAGCTGGGACTACAGGCATGTGCCACCATGCCCGGCTAATGTTTTCTATATATTTTTAGTTGTCCAGCTAATTTCTTTCTATTTTTAGTAGAGACGAGGTCTGGCTCTTGCTCAGGCTGGTCTCGAACTCCTGAGCTCAAACGATCCGCCCCCCTCGGCCTCCCAGAGTGCTAGGATTACAGGCGTGAGCCACCGCGCCCGGCCTGACCTATCTTTTTTGGTTCAGATTAGATTTCTGAAACCAACATTGTGCTAAGAAAATATTTCAATATCATCCGCATTCCATAAGAAAATAAATCTTTTTTTTAAAGTAAACCAAAATCTTTTCAAGTTGCTTTTATTTATTCCTTTTTCCCCCAATCGCTTTGAATTATTGTATTATAGAAACATCAACAACTACCAGTACTTAAGGGGAAATTTTTTAAAAAGCTTCCAGAAAGCTTATCAGGTTTTGAAGGGATCGTTGGTTCAGAAGATCATCTATGACTCACTGCACTAAGTGTCAAGATTTGAATAACTTCATTGAGATGAGTGTGGGTCAGGGCTCTCTTTCAAAGACTGCTTTCCTGCCGCTTTAGTATTTGTTTATTTATTTATTGGACATCATTTTTTTCTTCGCCAGAGGGTGAACCTCAGTTAAATGCAAGCACCACCTTCTTGTCTGAAAGTCTGGCAAGCTAACATTTATGGAGCCTTTACCATGTGCTGACATTTCTAAATATGTGACTTACATTATCTCAGTCTTCACAGCAACCAGATGAGCAGCAACTCTGATTTTCTTTATCAGTGGGGAAGCTGATATCCAAAGAAATGGACTAACTTGCTAAAAGTCTCTTAGAAAAAAAATAAAATAATAATAATAATCTTGGTCCAGAATTCCATTTGGAAGCATTGCTTACAGATAATCTGTGTATTTGACTTAAGTCAAAAATAGGAGACCTAGACCTAGACTCATAACCAGCCTCTTTCTGTGTCTTTTGAATCCTAACATAATTGCAAACCTTTTGCAAAATGAGGATGACAAGGCCCCCACCTGCTTACTATTTGATAAGAGGATTCATTAGGGGGTCTATCTGCCATACCATGTTCTGTGTATTCTTTAAGCAGATGCAAATGTTATTGTGGATTTGGCTGTCAGGTTTGTAATTAGGCAGAGCCCAAGAACTTTACACTCCATTTTCCAAGTAACAAATTTCTGTGGCTTCTAGAGCTGGCCAGTACATGGCTAAGGGCCTGTGACTGTTGGGGGAGAGATTCCAGGGATTATTGCTTCTCTGAGGGTCAATAAAGTTTCATAAAGCAAATTTATGTTCACATTACAACATTTTTATAAGCCCAAATGCATGAGGCTAGCCCTTTGTGATTTTTTATGTACCCAGGGAAAAGTAGGCTTAATAATAGTACTAATAATATTCTTCAGCAATTTTATTTCTAGCATCTTGATAATAGGACATTAATTATAAGGAAAAGTTATTCCATGTTTTGCAGAACTCTTGGCTCTATATAGAATGTTTTATTAATAGTTTTTCTTCTCATCTGAAATTGAAATTCTTTTCTATGTCTATGAATAAATATCTCTTTCTCTTCTCTATCCACTCTATCAATTTGTACACATAATAATTTTTATGATCCTGCTGTTACTTTCTTTGAGAAATTTTATGGTGAAATAAAGGCTATGTTTTAAGAAGCTGGGAGATTCAATCTTGACCCAAAATATACAACACGTCTGTTTGCTCATGGCACATTAGGGTAGCCTAACAAGTAGGAAAACCAAATTTGACTTTTGCTACTCTTTACTGTAGTTACCATGAAATTATTTTAATCATTTTATGATTTAAACCACACCTACTTCCAAAGAAGGTCTGAAATTTCTTATACAATTGGAGGAAAAATGCTAACAAATAGCAATACAATACATGCACATTAGAAACAAATTAGAAACTATTAAATGTTTTTGTTAGTTCAAACTTAACCAGCTTTTTCTCAGAACTTCCTAATAACTCTAGTAATCCGGGGCAAAAGGGAAACCTACGTGGGGTCTGCAAACAAAATAAACACACACATACACAAAAATACCTTCTGAAAGAATTAGTTTCTATTAAAGCAATGAGTGAACTAATAATTCATTTTTCAATTGGACGTAAGAAAAGTAAAGAATTTGGAAGATTTTAATAGTTACTGAAATGTAAAATAAATAAGCAAATACCAAGCTTTTAAAATATTGTTTATAATTCACTTTTGCAAAGTGTTAATCATATTCTGTTTAACAAAAAAAATAGTAGAAATATTTCCCCCAATAAATTATGAATTGTAGAGAACAAAACAGATATTTAACAAAATAATCATTAAACTAAAGATCCCCTTCATTCACTAAAAATATTTCGAATGAAATGTGACAATGCATTTGTCACATAAAGTTTGAGACTTTAGGAAGTCATAAATATATTTTGCTTAATGAGTTTCATATCTACAAAACTGTCCACTTCAAGAAATATTTGCTATCTTGTATATCCCATATTATATTTTGGGACCAAACATCTCTATTTTAATTAATACAGCCTTCAAAGACAAAGGTGTAGAAAGCTAAATGAAGTTTGTCCCATAGGTGTGATATAACAGGAACTATTTGGTCTTTATTTCCAGTTCCTGGCACAGGGCTCCCCAAATCCTTGGATTTGTCCAAGTGATAAAAATATCTTGTGTTATTCATAAAAAGTTCCTTTAGGTAGTACCTGAGTTTATGCTAATAAGGTGACTTAGAGGTGGGACTCCTAGCTAGGCTGAGGATGGGGCTGGTCACCAGAAAGAACAAGAGATTAGAGGGATTAGAGGATTGGAACTTTCAGCTCCACCCACTGGCCTCCTAGGAGAGAAGGAGAGCTGGAAATTGAGCTCTACGAAAACACTTAAGCAATGGCATTCAGAGCCCTCATGGGTAGGAAAGCACCTGAGTGCTGAGAGGGTGACATGCCCAGAGAAGGCACGGAAGCTCCATGCCTCTGGGTCCTCCCACCATTACCGTGACCTATGCATCTCTTCCATTGGCTGCTCCTGAGTTGTGTCCTTTATAATAAACTGATAAAGTGTTTTCCTGAGTGCTGTGAGCTGCTCTTGCAAATTATAACCCCAAGTATGGTGTGGTGGAAATCCCTGAATTTACAGCTTGTGGGTCAGAAGTATGGGTGGCTCCTGGGACTTGTGACTGGTGTCTGAAGTAGGGATAGTCTTGTGAGCCAAAATATAAATTGTATCACTCTGTGCGGTATTTCAAAGACAAGCGAAAAACCCCTACAGCTAGGGTTGACAAATTTTCTTTTAAAGATTTGAAATAAGTTCAGTCCCTTTACTTTTCTAAACAGTACAAGATTTATAGTCTCTTTTTTTTTCCTTTTTCTTTAGTAACAATAATGAGGTGGTTGGTTTGCAATTTCAGGGATCTTTATGTGACATACGTGTATTTACTGGGCAACAAAACACTTACACATTTAATAAGTTGCAATAGAGCTGTAAACTTTTAAATGGTGGAAGGAAATGTTTTTGCAGGGTTTATTGGCTTCATAAATAAATCTCACTGAATAATATCACCTTACCACTTCCCTGGCCTGTATATAAACATCCTAACTCCTCTTTACAGGATGATAAATATTAAGCACCAAATAACAAGATTAGAATGTAGTTTATGTTCTGAAAGCAAACCTAATAAAGAGGTAAAAAAAAAAAATCCACAAGTAAGGAAAACACACATTCTCTGGTTGATTTAATTGTGGATTTTTTTTCAGGGTTTTTGTTTACATGTTAGACATTTGAATGAATACAATTGGCTGCTAAAGAATAAAAACAAATGTAGGCTTTATTAACCAAATATTTAACACACCTTTAAATGCAACCCAGGGTGGTTCAGGTGGGAATTTCCTCCATCAGAATATACACTCCTAGAGATAATTCTGACGGCCAGATCAAGTGCTCTGTGTTCCTGAGAACCTACTGGTATGGCAGGAGCTCCTACTGGACCTGGCTGACAAAGATTCTGGCCCCTGGCACAGACCCAAGCATCTAGGGCTGCACAGATTCCCTCTGGGGCTTCTTATGCAAGTCCTGACTCAGGTCCTACACACCGAGCCTGGTTCCATGTGCTGCCTCCAAAACACTGCATGTCCAGGCTTTCGACTGCTCCTTGCTTCAGTAATGGCTCTATTTCTGGTCTATGGAGGTTTCTATTTAATTTTTTTTTTTTTACTATTGCTATATATTTGTTAATTTAACCTTTTTCTATCCAAGGGAGCCTTTTCGGCTTATACTCAATCTTTTATCTTAAACTATAATAGAAGTTGATATGCTGATTCTACAATATAGCATATAAAACAAATTTGTATAGTATAATGATTCCTCAATAAATATCTACTAGAAAATAGAGCCTTTGCTTACAACTTTTCTATTGACGTTTTTTAAAAATTAGGTTAACACATTCATATGGTTCATAAACTGAAAACAGATTTTCTGTAATTTGGGTGTGTTAAGCATGAATGTGTTCTCCTCTGTGTATGTGATGGGCCACTGTACCAAGAAATTTTCCATGTCAGACTCTTTAGGTGGCCCAGATAGCACAGAGACTTGTCCAGTCACCTGCATAGGTACTAGCAGCTAAATTAGATTACAAGTTGATAAACTTTATTTAACCCTTTTGTTTTCACTATGTTATATGTTACGGACTGAGTTGTGTTTCCCCAAATTCATATGTTGAAGCCCTCATCTCCATCGTGAGTATATTTGGAGATAGGGCTATAAATTGGTAACTAAAGTTAAATGATGTCATAAGAGCGTGGATCTAATCCAATAAGACTGGTGATCTTATAAAAAGAGGGAGGAAAACCAAAGATCTTTCTCTCCCCCATTGCACAAAAGAAAGGCCACGTGAGGACACAGTGAGGAGGCAGCCATCAGCAAGCCCGAGAGCCTTCACCAGAAATCAACCCTGAGGGCACCTTGAACATGGACTTCCGGTTTCCAGAACTGTGAAAAAATAAGTTTTCATTGTTTAATGGATCTTGTCTGTGGTGTTTTGTTATGGTGCCTGAGCTGACTAACACAGTATACACGTCCTCACCTGGGACCCTTTCTTCTCCCTTCTCCGGTGATTAACCCTCTAGTCTTCTCCTGGAGCAGGGGTGTAGGAGGATTCACCCGGCAGCTCTGAGTGGGCAAGGGGATGTGGTATCCTAAGTACATTTTAGACAGACTGTAAACAAATCTTTTTTTTAATTCCTATTTTCATCTCTACTTCTAGAGAGGCTTAATTGGAATAATTCTCAAGCCTTTGAAGGATCTGCAAGACAAAGCAGGTGGATTTTCATTTTTTTCCCATTGGGAAATGAGGATTTGGTTTGCTTTTTGTTTTCATTTTGTTTTATTTTTCTGACAAAGCAGTTAGCACTTGTCCACCAGTTAGCCAACTCCCCAGATTTCCTGGCTACCATATCCTTTACCATTCCAATTTGTCTTTGGGGTTTAGAACTTTTAAATATTTTCTAATTCCATTAAGAATTCCTTAGTGAGATTTCAGAAAAAAAGAGTAATTAAATGCATATGTTCAGTCCTCCATCAACTGGAAAATTGTGTCTCTTCTGTAATGTGGATCACAATAATTAATTCTCTATTTCTTTGTATTTTACTTGATTATGTATATATGTTAATTTTATATTTCTTTGTATCTTCCTTTACTGGGAGTCCCATGAGGATAGGATGGCAAGTGTTCTTATTTACCATAATGTCCTCAGTGACTTGCACAAGTCCTGACATACAGCTGAGGGTCAGTGATTATTTTTTGAACAACCAAGATATTCCCCAGATTTTAATGATTTGCCAGTTGCCTTAGGTATTTCTGCATGTAAGTCCAACTTTCCCTACTCTAATTCCATTTCCCTTCCAGCCGAGGTTGATTTCGTCTTCTGATTATTGGCCAAGATTCAAGTGATATGAAGCAATAAAAATATTTTTATATTTGCTTATGAGGGAATGAAATTTAAAAAAGCATTTTGAAAGTTGGGATTTTTTCTAAGGGCTTCAAATATTTCTAAATAACACCCTCTAATTGCTAAAATATCATTAATGTTTTTCCAGTACTCTAAATTTCACATAAGATTTCAGACCATGTTGAATATTCAATCCAATTAAATAAAAAACTTTTATCAAGATGTGAACACATTTACCATCTAAAACTATCTTGAATACCACCAATAGTATATATAACTCATTTTAGGAAACATATTATAGACCAAAACAGCATCAGCTATATTATTTTCAATAACACTAAGTCTATGTTTAAATTGATCACCAAGGATTAAACTAAAATGAGTCAAAACATGATTGGTGTTTCACACCTTTAGCATGTGAAGGTAAGTGTTCGTTTTATCATATAGTGAAATTATAGAAAATTGATTTCAGTTGATTTTTATGAAATTTGTTTAACTATAAATTAACACAATGCAGATGTTTTTCACAGGGTGGTAAATATTACTTTTAAAGGATACAAGAAAAAATAATATCACGAATATTTTATTTTTCTATCAAATAACCTGGTTATATTCATTATTTTATAGCAATCTTTGCATGAACAAGTCTAAGTTAAAGGTATATTCACCCTTGACTGGTAAAGGTTAAAACAGAAAATCAGGTTGTTCTTCAATTTTGACTATATAACCTATGTTTATAACTAAATGATACTATCTTTACAATTTGTTTTTTCTTTCTTTTTTTATTTCAGAATATTACGGGGGTACAAACGCTTTAGTTACATATATTGCCTTTGCACTGCCTGAGTGCCCATCCCCCAGACAGTGCGCACTGCATCCCTTAGGTGTGAATTTACCCATCCCCTCCGCCTGCCCAACCCCCATGAGTGTTACTTCCATATGTGCACATAAGTGTTGATCAATTAGTACCAATTTAATGGTGAGTACATGTGGTGCTTGTTTTTCCCTTTCTATTCTTGTGATACTTCACTTAGAAGAATGGGCTCCAGCTTCATCCAGGATAATACAAGAGGTTTTAGTTCACCTTTTTTATTATTTTTTTTAGAGACAGGGTCTTACTCTGTTGTCCAGGCTGGAATGCAATGGCATGATTATAGTTCACTGCAGCCTCAAACTCCTGGGCTCAGGAGTATCCTTCTATCTCAGCCTCCTGAGTATCTAGGACTATAGGCATGAGCCATCATGCCCAGCTAAATTTTAAATTTTTTGTAGAGATGAGGGTCTCACTATGTTGCCCATGCTGGTGCTTGAACTCCTGACCTCAAGCAATCCTCCTGCCTCAGCCTCCCAAAGTGCTGGGATTACAGGTGTGATCTACTGTTTCCAGCTCCATCTTTACAATTCTTTGGGAAAAAAAATTCACTGTGTTTTGTACTTACCTACAATGTCCTTCATAAGGCCTACAATAATCTCATCTCCTACAATCCAAGGACGCTTTCCTACATCATGACCATAGCCTCCCCTGAAATTAAAAAGGGACATAAATATTTCTTAGCTCTTGTGTGCATATGTGTGAGTTTTCAAACATTAGCTTTAGCAAATGAACATTTCTATATGGGCCTTTGTAATGTCTTAGTAATTATATAAAAGCATGCTATTTTAAAACCAAAAAATAAACTTGGGAATAATGTCTTTTAATGTCATTTTGTTATTTCTTAATTTTCTTTTTGTTAGGAAGTGGGGACATTGTTCATACACTATTTCAGTATTTTGCTATATTTTAGAGTCTAAGATGGTACTTCTTTCTCAGTTATTTTGAAATTTTCAAGATAGTTTGAACACTCTAATTGTATGCCTGTGGCATATACTAGTATCTATACTAAAACATAGGTACTATATTTTTAGGCTAGAGACAAATGATTACAAATTAATTTTTAAAATATAGCTACAATCTGTAAGTTAAATAAAAGTGTATGAAATGTGACTATATTCATGATGACATTTCAGGTAAATAATAAAACTTAATAATAATCAAAATCAACACTATTTGGCTTAACCTGTTTTCTAGCAATTTCGCCTTCATACTCCAGCTTAATTTTATTGTTCTGGTAAATATCCCAGAAGGCATAATAGAAAAACACAAAATACACAGAGTACTTCAAATCTCAACAAGTTTCCATCAAATGAGGAAGGCAAAAATACACTTGAAAAACACTGAAGAAATTAAAACAAAGGATTAAGGGAAAGTGCCTCCAAGTGCTGTTCCATACTTGCATCTTCAAAGCTCTGAATTTGATAGTTCTTAATTCCTTAGGAATCCAAAGGCTTTATAAACTTGAAAGAAAGAAACTGAGTAGGTGCTTTGTATACAGTGCAAACCTGGGTTTGAATCCACGCATGGAAATTTTGTAAGCCAGTAAACGTGCTTGAAGAGGGGTGGTAAGACTGGAGAGTTGGAGCCCTGTCTTTTAGCCTTTGCTTATTTTCATGGTGTGAATACTCTATCCTGGCTAATTTCATGCTACCAGCAAAAATTCTGAGTATTTCACAACTGGCTTTTGTCACCTAGTACAAGTCAGCGCCAGGTGACTACTGGCTGGTTGTGAGATCACATGTATTAGCCGCTTATAGGGCCTAATTTTCCACATTTGTAAAAGTAAATGGGTGACAAAATGTACCTTCAAGAGTTGCCATGAAAAATAAATGAGATAACATGTAAAAGAGAGTGATACCTAGTACTCCTTTGCCAAGTCTTCCTTCCTAATGTAAATCTAATGCTCAAATTCCCTCCATCAGCATGCGGCATATAACACAATTTTTAAACTAATATTTCGATTACCATATAAACTAAGATGAAGGAAAAGGACTTTCTTTGAAAATAAACATAGACTGCTAAGAACTAGGGAAGAGGAGAGGGCAATTGTTAGTTATTATTATTCATATTATTATCAGATAGCCTGCAGCTTTCCTCTTTCCTGATTTCCAATATAAATGCTAAAGACAAAAATCATTATCATTAAATGGTAGTTAAAGGCAGATACTTGGATCCTTTTTTATTTTAATCACATAGAGCTCCATGGCCTTTGCTGATAGCACAATACATCTTATTACATTTAGGTAGTAAAATTCTATGTTCTGCCTCAGAGAATTTATATCTCAGAATATTATGCCACCTACTCCTCACTCTGGTAGACACCATGGTAATAATCTTTAAGGATAGGTTTCTTCCTGCAATGCTTTTGGCATCTCCTTCCCCTTAAAAATATCACACACAGAATCCACTTCCTCATTTTGGCAGCCCACTAGCCTGGGGTAGTGAAATGTATTTAGAAAGTGTTATCTAAATAAACCCCAAGTAAAGTGGCCTGTCATTAGAAAGAGTTGATGTAGATTAAAGTGCAGTTATAAATATATGTATTAGAGTTAAGAAAAATATTATATTGCTTTCATTTAAAACTCCTTAAAATAGTTGCAGCATAGCTGCAATATTCTTTTTACAAATACTGGCAAGAAAAAGAAAGCATGGGAGAGAGTTAAGTCACTACCATGGGATAAATCATTGCCATGAGTGGGATGTTTTTTGAGATGTCTACAAGCAGTATTTCTTCATGAAATTAGATTGCGGGATATAAAATCTAATTAGGAAGTTAATAGAAACTTGGGTCCTCTTTAAAGTAGGACCATGCTTTAATCATCCTACAAAATGAAAAGTGGCCCCGTTTTTAGAAAGCATCCTTCTGTAAGTAAATAAATAAGATTTCACAGCCTTCCTTAATGATATCACAACTTTTTTTCCATGATCCAATGATGATTAGCCCCCAAAGATGTTGGGGCAAATCTTTATAACATACCACACCATGAACTTTCTTATACTTTCTCATATATATATATATCTTTGGTTTTTGAAGAAAGAAACACTTAAATTGAATGAGACAAGAAAGCTCTGCAAGAAAGTTCTATACCTGCCTGGCATGCTTTATCAGTGCCCTGTCTGCACACACATTGCCGTGTAAAGTGAGCCATTGTCTGAAAACCAGGTGGCTTGTTCCTGATATGTAATTCAGTGGGACATTTTCATCTTTAAATAATCCTACCTAAACTGTCACAGTTCTTAGAAGAATCATTATAAAGACAAAACTATTGCAGGTTTTTGCTCTTGTGAAAAAAAGAGACCACCATTTATCTAGCAGATTTGACAATGTAGATGACCTAAAATATTGTGATTCTATCTTAGGGACATAAAATTCATTCATCAACTTAAAATATCCTCTTTAGGACCAATACATCTTTCCCTTCTAGCTGAATGTTTTGAATAATTATGATTATTAACCCATGTTATTCTCCTTTACATAATCTAGATTATTAGTAAATATAAAATGTTCTCCCCAAATTCGTTAAGCTTATTGCCTAACCATTCTAGCAGACCCACAGATCCCAAGCATATTGTTGCTTATTGTTGTAGCATCTTTTTTCCTGATAATTACTAATAATTATTATGTATCAAATGAGTCCAATCACCCTAAAAGTTTTCTATTTCAGAATATTGAAATAACCTAAATATTGCCATTTCCCAAAAAAACAAATATATTCTTCAAAGTGTTATTAATCTACTTTAGAAAAATCCCAGAGTTGAAAATGAAATTGCGAAATAACAATAATAAGCATTTTAAAACAAACACAGTGGTAAGTGCTGCTAGAGAAACTTTATTTTCACAGTTTTGCCTTAAATAAGCAGAAGTTTTAGAAGGAAATCATTTGGGTTCTGCTGCAGTCTCAATGTGTTCCCCCTCAAAATCATATGTTAAAACGTTATCACCAATGTGACCGTATTAGCAGATGGAGCATTTAGGAGGTGATTAAGTCATGAGGGCAGAGCCCTTATGAATGAGATTAGCACCTTTATGAAAGAGGTGGGAGAGAGGTATTCATCTCATCTGCCAAGGGAAGACACAGCAAGAAGCACCAATTTTGGAAGCAGAGAGCAGCCCTCACCAAACACCTCATCTGCCAGTGCTTTGATCTTGGAATTCCCAGCCTCCAGAACTTTGAAAAAATAAACTTCTGTTCTATATAAATTATCCAGTCTCAGGTATTCTATAAAGCAGCAGGAATGAACTATGTATGAGAGATCTTAAATGATCTCTAAATGTACCTCTATTCTTAACTTTCATTTAGTATAATTAATCAAGGATGGTAGCCATGTGAATGACAAGGTCAGGCTGCATTATGACCAGAAATAGTTTATTCTGCACATAAGTGTGCTAGGCAGTATGTCTGCAATAGGCCGTAAAACTAAAGAAGATGACAGCCATGTGCCACATAGCATTTCCTATTTTACAGGCCCTGGATGGCCAGAGACTTGATATCTGTATCCCTGAGCAATATCTCGCTTGGTTGAAGCACTCTAATTTTTATGTTACTATTAAGATTATAAATTTTTAACATTATCTTTTCCAACTAAGCAACTAATTTCCACATGCATTAGGGCACTTAGTAAATGCGTAGCTGTCTTTGACTCAGTCCTTCCCATAATCTTCCATGGGTCAAGGAGAAAGGAAGGACTGACCTGGCTTGAGTATCAGCCAAGAAGTAGGGCAGAAGTGGGGTAGAAGGAGGTAAAAAAGAAGAAGTGATCAGGTAAAACTAACCCCAGTAATGGGATGCCCTGGATTTAGAGGCAAACTGAACACATATAGGTGAGATTTAGTAGAGAAACCAAAGCAATAGTCAGGGAATTGCTGTTGAAGGAATCAACAGTCCAGGAAAGGTGCATGAGGATTACTTTAAACTGAAAATGTGTGAACAAAAATCAGCCACAGAAAGAAATACTATCTAAACTTAAGCAGAGCCTCCTAAAAATACAGCTACGATTGACCCACCCTCAGAAGGAGGATGATGAGCCTTAGCACCAGGAGGTACAAATTCAGCTGCCATTAATGTCCTCCTAGGAGCTCCCAGCCAGGGAGGATGCTGCCCATTAACGTCAGGATGAAAAAGCCCAATAGACTCTGTTATATTTTCCCATTAAAGCCCTGAAACTCTTCCCTTTAGTTAAGCTGGTATATAAATACATACCTCTGATTGTTCAATGAGCCACTCAGTGTAGACTGCTTCTGCCTACGTGTGAAATACACTTTTCTCTTGTTAACCTGTCTGTTGTTAATTAATGTACAGGCCCTAAATTCTAAGCTGGTAGAGGAAAAGTTTTCCTTCCAACAGAACCTTAGCTTAAAAAGGCCAGAGATGGGATTTTAAGTTAAATATTTGGGAACAACAACAACAGAAAATAATAATGAGCAAATACTTTTGGGATCAAAGATGGCGCATGAGGCAAGAGGGTCAGGAATGTGATCATGTCCCTCAAACACCACTCACATTTATGGGCAGATAGGACCATGATGTTGACTAGGACACCACAGCTTAAAACAAGACGACTAAATGAAACAAACAAAGCCAAGATGGGATGGATATCTTTTGCTCAGAAGAAATTTTCTTTAATTCAGTTTACATTGCCTCATGCATTAAAATGTATCTCCTTTGTGAATTGTCTAGTAAAACTCTGTAAGAAGGTTTAATTAAGACTATGAAATTTTTCTATCACTGCAAAGTAAAATATAAACAGTAAAAGGCAACAACAATAGAAGGGTAAGTACTATGACAGGCACTTTCCTGAAATATAACTTTAAAGCCTTGAAAATAATCAACCAGTCCCTTACTTAAGTAGGATAACCATAGGATATGAATAGAACAGCAGGGCAGCATCTTTTTTAAATGCCTAGAGAATAAAAATGCACAGCCCTGCTGAATGAATGTCCAAGAGGCAAGGACACTCTCTAAAGTTCAAATTCGTTCTATCTAATTCTCTGCTCTCTCTTACATTAAGGCCAAAAATGAATATTAACCATTTTTATTAACTATGACCCCCATTTATTAAATACTAAAACCTGCTAGTGCAAAATGTGATATGTATTTTGCAAATTGTGCATAAAAGTTATGCAGATACATTTATAACAGGATTAATAAAATATATACACTTCTATCATTCTAGCATTAAGTTGTAAATTTAACAATCTTAACCACTAAAATTAAGAACTTTGCAATGTTATTTGATTGCCACAGTAGGTGGTAATCATTAGCACAGTCAGTGTAAACTAGACTTGAAAGAATAGGACTTTTCCCAGTAGGAAAGACCAATAACATGAAGAATGAAGAAAGGTGGCAAAAATATTCTGAGTTTTTATGAGAACCAAATGTTTCACCTCCAGAATTCTTATTTGGTTTGGTTTCATCTTTCTGACATTTTATTACCTGACCATCAAGTTTGGCTCATCTCCATATGGATTTCTAAGTATCAACAAATCAGAAAATATTTAAAGAATATCTCTGGCTATTTATTTCTAGTTTCAACTTTATCAGTAATTACTGGGGAAAGAGAATATACCTATGAGTGGCTTAGTTTCCTTAAGAGGTTTATGATATGGCTAAGAACATGAAACTTATAAAAATAAAAAGAGATACTTCCAAACTGTCTACCCAAGAGTAATGGCTTTGGGGGAGAGCTAATCAATGTGACTGGGAAGACTGGGCTTGCAGAGAATTCAGGTAGGGAGAGAGTGAGAGGATTCCCACAGTCAGAAGAGTGAAAGTGGAACAAAAGCGATGGAGAAAAAATGGTTCTAATTGAGACACTCTCATTGTTGATGCAAATCAGCTTAGCTAGATGCAAACAGAACATCTTTCTCAATAAATCATGGGTTTGTTTGGGGAGAGAAATGCCGTCGGCTTTACTAGACCTATTGCCTTCCTCAACAATTTTTGTTTCCTTATTTATAAAAAGAAGTATCGACAGCTTAGCTAAGAACTAATCATAAAAAAACAAAAATCCTGACTATAAAGACATAAAATAGACATATAGAGACTATAAAGACGTAAAATAGAATGATTCCATATGATTTAGATGTGTCAATGTAAGGGAAGGACTTAAAGGTTTGATATTTTAAAAGTTTTACTCTTGACTCTGCCATTAACTAGCCATGTGACCTTATTTTGATCCTCAGTTATTTCATCAATAAAATCAGAGGATTGAACAGCACGATCACTAAGGTTCCTCCCTGCCCTAAAGTATAGTTGGCCCTCTGTATTTGTGGGTCCCACATCCATGAATTCAACTACCCGTGCATCAGAAATATTTGAGGAAAAATAATGGGTAGTTGCATCTGTACAGAACATGTGCAGACTTTTTTTTCTTCTCATTATCTGCTAAACAATACAGTATAACAACTATTTACATAGCATTTATACTGTATTAGGTATTATAAGTAATCTAGAGATGATTTAAAGCATATGGGAGGGCTGGGCATGGAGGCTTATGCCTGTAATACTAGCACTTTGGGAGGCTGAGGAGGGAGAATTGTTTGAGGTCAGGAGTTTGAGACCAGCCTGAGCAAAAGGGAGACCCAGTCTCCAGAAAAAAATAGAAAAATTGGTTGAGTGTGGTGGCACGCCTGTAGTCCCAGCTACCTGGGAGGCTGAGACAGAAGGTTCGCTTGAGCCCAGGAGTTTGAGGTTACAGTGAGCTATGATGATGCCATTGCACCCTAGCCCAGGCAATAGGGCGAGACCCTGTCTCAAAAAAAATAAAAAATAAAAATTAAGTATATGGGAGGATGTGCAAATTATACACAAATTCTATACCATTTTATTGCAGGGACTTGAGCATTGTGGATTTTGGAATCCAAGGGAGTTCCTGGAAGCAATCCACCATGGATACAGAGGGACAACTGTACAATCCAAGGATTCTGTTGTGCAACTTTCCAAATATTAAACAACCTAGTGTGATTTTTAAAATTCTTCTATGAATGTGGAATAACGGCTTTTAAAATAATACTTACATTTTGGCCCATTTATCAAGTTCTTCTTCAATATACATTTTAACCATTTTTGGTTGAAGGCCAAGAGAATTTCCCAAGAAATAGATGGCATTTTCATCCTTATTCACTAAAGATAAATCAACTGGAACAGAAGAAAAGATATTTAAAAAAATGCTTATTGAATCAACATTCTTCCATTTGGTATTGTTAATCTGGGACAAACAATTAACAAAATTAACTCAACGAAAGATAATAAATAACTAATAATTACTCCCAGGGGTAACATCAGGTTCTCTGAAAAATCAGTAAACCTTTGCAATTTTTAAACCTATAAGAGACTATTGTAGTGATCTTTCATGTTTATTGAGCTCCATGAGGAAATCTAAATTAGCAACTACTTCCAAGCATAAAGAGCCAAAGGCAATAGAAAAAAGTTAAAAATAGATTTTTTATAAGAAATACATCAGTAAATCTAATCATATTAGAAAGTTATTAGAATTTAGGCAAGTACTAACCATTTGCATTAACTGCTGTTGTAGATGTGGTAAATTTTAAAAATCTAAAGAAATTATTTACATAGCTCAAGTAGATGTATTGGATTTATACTTTTTTTCATTCTCTGTCTATACATACATGTATATTATTAATGTACATATAGGCAGAGATTGTTCTCTATATTTACTTCTTATTCAAATAAATAAGAACTTCGGTGTTTTGTCTCTTACAACTCACCCCTGACTACAAACATACCAATCCATGTTCTCAAAACACAATCAAGGAATGCAGACATTTACAATCACAGTTGTAAACTACTGAGTTTTCTCTTAATTCTATGGAAAAAAAAGATTTACACTTCTTGCTGATATTTCATTGGAATCATTTTATACTGTACTGGTCTTTACTTCAGACTACTTAAACCTTTAAAAATCTTTTCAAGACATACCATCTATGTCAACCTCATCACTTTTATAGATACTGTGCCTCTTCTTCATTGGCATTTTTTAAAGCCGACTTATAAAAGAGGTGTAAATATTGTTTGCACATGTGCACCAGAAGGGTCCTCTTGGCTAGGGTACTCATTATTTACTATACCTCAGGGTCACATATGACTCAGGGCTTCTGATCCTCCAGGGGGTCATGTCAATTGTTATTGTCTCATCAATCATTAAGGATAGTCATCTCTTGCTTCCTTATAGCTAAAGTCCAAGTCTAGAGCCTTCTGGAATACATCCGTACCTTTCATGGCTACTTTGTGTTCTCTATACAACCCTTGAGAATGTTTGGGTTCTAGGTGCAGACACACTTCCCAGTTCTTCAGTGCCACAGTGCCAGCTGCCTGACTCTTACACAATTCAACTTCTTATAGATTCTGTTAGTCAGTTTATTTAATTGTTTCATGCCTATAAATTGAGGGAGAGTGCCCTTTCTGAAGCATTTATTGTATTTATCCTTTTCTTCCAAAGCCAAGTCAGGATTGATATCCACAAGTCATTCCTGTCCTTCAGAATATTTTCTGTCTGTAGTGCTGACAATTTTTTTTTCTGCCTATTGAGGATATGATGTTCTGCCAAAATATTTATTGCAGAAATGATGGTATTGTCATATTTCTTTTCTTTGAAGTAGGTGTTGCCAATTAGCGCATACATTTTTGCAGTTTCTCAATGGTCTTCTTGCTTTTCTCCCTCACTTCAATAGCCTTTTCACAAAAGTCATAGAGCTTACTGTAACCTCCCTTTTCAAAGTAAAGTTCTGCTTGATTAACAAACACATGCCACGTTCGTGGGTCCCAACATTTTGGTTAAGTCATAATGCCTCAAGACTGCCACTAAATCTTCTTGCAGGCACCATTTTCCACATTATTCTTTCAGTACCTTTATATCTTGTTCTCTGGAAGATTTTCCTCCATTGGATTTGTCTCCGTCTTATTCTTGGGAGAAAGAAATGGATAAGTGACCTCAATTTCTTCTTCTTAATCCACACTGTCCAGATCTGCTCTGAGAAACGGAGAGATGTCATGATCTGAGTATCCTGTGGTTTTGTGTCCAGATGAGACCGTTTGCTGCATTTGTTCTATGAATCCCCAGCTGGCAGGATTTCCAAGCAGTATTCTTGTTCTAAGCAGGGCAAGGCAAACCTTTTCTATAAAAAGCCAGAGGTTAAATATTTCAGGGCTTTGCAGGCCACATCCTCCCCACTAGAGATCTCCAATCTCCAGTTCCCTGAAGCAGTTAATACACACTTCAGCTGCAATGCCTCATTTCTGTTATCCTGGCATGAACAAAGTCATGGATAATTCATTAACAAGTCAATATGGCAGTGACCTCACAGAACTTTATAACTATTAAAAAGGAAGAAAAAGTTTGTTGAGCCCTGTCCAAGAGTTATTCCTCAAATTCTGGCACAGTTGGGCATGTTGAAAAAATTCATATATGCCCTCCATCAATGCAGTCTCCACATTCTGGAAACCCTCCTTTTAAGCTGAGAATACTTGCTTCATGGTACAAGCTCTCTGGATTAGTTTGCTAGTACTTCTGTAACACAGTCTCATGAACTGGGCAGCTTAAACAAGAGAAATGTATTGTCCCACAGTTCTGGAAGCTGTAAGTCCAAAATCAAGTAGTTGACAAAATTGCTTCCTTTTGAGGGCCGTGAGGGAAGAATTTGTTCTAGATCTCTCTCCTTGGTTTGTAGGTGGCCATTTCCTTGTGCATGTGGTGCTCTCCCTGTACACCTGTCTGTCTCCACATTTCCCCTTGTTATAAGAACACAATGTCTGGCAAGGCACGGTAGCTCACGCCTGTAATCCTAGCACTCTGGGAGGCCGAGGTGGGAGCATGGCTCGAGGTCAGGAGTTCAAGACCAGCCTGAGCAAGAGCGAGACCCCGTCTTTACTAAAAATAGAAAGAAATTGGCTGGACAACTAAAAATATATAGAAAAAATTAGCCAGGCATGGTTGCACATGCCTGTAGTCCCAGCTACTCGGGAGGCTGAGGCAGAAGGATTGCTTGAGCCCAGGAGTTTGAGGTTGCTATGAGCGAGGCTGATGCCACGGCACTCTAGCCTGGGCAACAGAGTGAGATTTTGTCTCAAAAAAAAAAAAAAAAAAGAATACGATGTCATACCGAATTAGGGCCCACTCTAATGACCTCATTTTGATGTGATTTTTTTTTTTTTTTTTTATAAAAACATTCTGACGTACCAGGAGTTAGGACGTTAACATATGAATTTTTAGGGGGCATAATACAAACTTTAAACACTTTGCTTAAAGATTCACTTGATTCCCAACTTGCTCTTGAGTTTCAGCCTTCTACAAACAGGCCTTGCCCTCGTTGCACTTTAAGTCAACAGCTTTAGAGCTGTATCTTCTGGAAGTCTCCTTTCTTGGCAAAGACTGAAATATGGTTGCTATAGAGTTCCTGGTTCTCAAAACTCGCTTGGTTCCTTCTGAATAACATCTTAGTGCACTAAAAATGTCCATCACTCTGGACCTTATCTGTTTAGCCTTTCACTCTGTTAGTTTATATGTTCCAAGCTTAACCTGGGAACCAATTTTATTTTTACTTCTTAAATATAAATCAAAATATCAGTATCACTTCTGATTCACAGCTTCCTTCGATCCCTCACTCATGCCTCATTTAAATTCAAAAAACACAATTTGGAACAGAGAAATATGTCCATTGTAATCTGTTTTTTTTTTATTTGTTTGTTTTTTTACTACTGATGCTTCTAATACCTCCAAGAGGGGAAAGAAAGGCAAGAAAACCTTACTCTGGCTTTGCTGCCTTCAGGTGAGCTCTTTTTCTTATGAGGCACTTTTTGTGAGTTCATTAGAAACCTCCAACCTCCAGTTCCCTGACGTAGTGAATACACACTTCCGCCAATGTCGTCGTCTAATCTGACCCACTACCAACACCTCCCACCTCATGCAGCGTATTTCCAGACTCTTTTTGGTAAAGTTACCACATCCCAACTAGCAAACTTCTCAGGTATATACCTTTTGAAGTAACTTAAGCTTAACTACTTTTTACTGGGTTCACAATTCAAAGGATACCTAGGCATGCCTCAGAGAGATTGTGGGTTCAGTTCCAGATGACCACAATAAAGCACATATTGCTGTAATGCCATTTACACGAATTTTTTGGTTTCCAAGTGCATATAAAAGTTATGTTTGCACTGTGCTGTAGTTTATTAAATGCACAATAGCATTATGTCTAAAAAAAGATGTACACACATTAATTAAAAATATTTTATTGCTAAAAAATTCTAATGATCATCTGAGCCGTAAGAAAGTTGTGATGTTATTTGCTGGTGGAATGTCTTGCTTTGGTGTTGATGGATCCTGACTGATCAGGGTGGTGGTTGCTGAAGGTTGGGGTGGCTGTGGCAATTTCTTAAAATAAGACAACAATGAACTTTGTCATATCAATTGACTCTTCCATTCATGAAAGACTTCTCTGTGGCATACAGCTTCTTTCAAAATTGGAGTCAATACTCTCAAATTCTGCCATTACTTTATCAACTGAGTTTATGGAATCCTTTTGTGTCATTTCAACAACATTCACAGTATCTTCTTCACCAGAAGTAGCCTCCTCCTCAAGAAATCACTTTCTTTGCTCATCCAGAAGAAGTAACTCTTTGTCAGTTCAAGTTTTTCATGAGATTGCAGCAATTTAGTCCCATCTTCAGGCTCCACTTCTAATTCTACTTCTCTTGTTATTTCCTCCACATCTGCAGGTACTTCCTCCACTGAAGTCTTGACCCCTCAAATCAGCCATGCAGATTGGAATCAACTTCTTTCAAACTCCTATAAATGTTGATATTTTGACCCCCTCCCACGAAATACAAATGTTTTCATGGCGTCTATTATAGAATGGTGGATTCTAGCCAGGTTTTCAATTTACTTTGTCCAGATCTATCAGAGTACTCACTCACTGTAGCATCTATAGCCTCATGAAATGTATTTCTTAAATAAGACTTGAAAATTGAAATCATTCCTTGATCCATGGACTTCAAAATGAATGTTGTGTTAACAGGCATGAAAACAACTTTAACCTCCTGTGTATCTCCCTCAGGGCTCCTGGGTGACTAGGTGCATTGTCAATGAGCAGTGATATTTCAAAAGGAATCTTTTTTTTCCTGACCCGTTCTTAACAATGGGCTTAAAATATTCACTAAACCCCACTGTAACAGATGTGCTCTTATCCAGGCTTTGTTGTTCTCTTCATAGAGCACAGGCAGAGTATATTTAGCATGATTCTTAAAGCCCTAGGATTTTCAGAATGGTAAATGATCATTGGCTTAATCTTACAGTCACCACCTGCATTAGCTCCGAACAAGAGGGTCAGCCTGTCCTTTGAAGCTTTGAAGCCAGGCATTGACTTCTCTTCTCTCTCTCTCTATAAAAGCACCAGATGGCCTCCTCTTCCAAAGAAGCCAGTTTCTTCTATACTGAAAATCTGCTGCGTTGTGCAGCCGCCTCCATCAAGGATCGTAGCTCGATCTTCAGGGTATTTACTGCAGCTTCTGCATCAGCACTTGCGGCCTGGCCTTGCACTTTTATGTCATGGAGATGGCTTCTTTCCCTAAACCTCATGAACCAACCTCTGCTGGCTTCCAACTTTTCTTTTGCAGCTTCTTTATCTCTCTCAGCCTTCACAGGATTAAAGGGAGTTAGGACCCTGCTCTGGATTAGGCTTTGTTGAAGGGAATGTTGTGGCTGCTTCGATCTATCCAGACCACTCAAACTCTTCATATTAGCAAGAAGGCTGTTTTGCTTTCTTAGCCTTCATGTGTTCTCTGGAGTAGCACTTTTAACGTCCTTCTAGAACTTTTCCTTTGCATTCACAACTTGGCTGTTTGACACCAGTGGCCTATCTTTCAGCCTGTTTCAGCTTTTGACATGCCTTCCTCACTAAGCTTAATCATTTTTAGCTTTTGATTTACAGTGAGAGATATGTGACTCCTTCGTTCACTTTAATACTTAGTGGCCATTGTGCAGTTATTGATTGGCTGAATTTTAATATAGCTGTGTCTCGGGGGAGAGGGATGTGTGAGGAGAGGGAGCAAGATAGGGGAATGGCTGGTCTGTGGAGCAGACAGAACACACACAACATTTATCAATTAAGTTCGCTGTCGCATATGGGTACGATTTGTGATGTCTTAAAACAATTACAATAGTAACATCAAAGATCACTGATGACAGATTACCATAACAGATATGATAATAATGAAAAAAAGCTGAACACAGTGGCTCAAACCTATAATCCAAGTGCTGTGGGAGGCCGAGGAGGGAGGATCACTTGAAGCCAGGAGTTCAAGACCAGCCAGGGCAACTTAGTGAGACCCTCCCATCTCTACAAAAAAAATACAAAAATGAGGCATGGTGGCATATGCCTGTAGTCCCAGTTACTCAGGAGGCTGAGGTGGGAGGATCACTTAAGCCCAGGTCTAACTTGAGGTTACAGTGATCTATGATGATGCCACTGCACTCTAGCCAGGGCTACAGAGTGAGACCATATACAACAACAACAAAAAAAAAAAAAAAATGAAAAAGTTTGAAATATTGTGAGAATTACCAAAATGTGACACATAGATGTGAAGTGAGCACACGTTGTTGAAAAAATGGTGCCAATAGACTTGCTTAAGGCAGGGTAGGCGCAAACCTTCCATTTGTAAAAAAACACAGTATCGGTAAAGTGCAAAAAAGCGAAGCACAACAAAATGAAGTATGCCTATATGCCTCATTAATATATTCGTTGTTGGCATAATAGTGAAGCTTTTGGTTTGTCTGTTTGTTTTGTAGACAGCATCTCACTCTGTTGCTCAGGCTGGAGTGCAGCGGTGCAGTCATAGCTCACTGCAGCCTCGAGTTCCTGGGCTCAAGCGATCCTCTTGCCTCAGCCTCTTGAGTTGCTGAGACTACTGGCAAGTGCCACCATGCCAGGCTAAGTTTTAAATATTTTGTAGAAAAGAGATTTCTCTGTGTTGCTTAGGCTGGTCTCAAACTCCTAGCCTCAACCAATCCCCTCTCCTTGGCCTCCCAAAGTGCTAGAGGTGTGAGCCACCTCTCCTGGCCCTAATGAAGCTATTTTTAATTTTGAGTTGCAACTATTTTCAAGCCTTTGTGTACAAGTTTTTGTCCTCTACATATATAGATTTCCTACTATGATGCCTTCCACCAAAAAAAAAAAAAAAAAAAACAAAAAAAAAAAAAAAACACTTAAATGTTTGGAGTACCCACATCCCATTAATATCATCAAAGTTGGCCAAATATGACCCCAATTGGAAATACATTGTTAGACACCAGGATCAGATATTGTGTTTAAAGAAATAAACTGCCATTTATTTTAAAATCATGCACATATAGGTATATTTAAACTGGTTATGATCATGTATGATATTTATGAAATAATTTTAAAAATATATATAAATAGAAAATAGATCTTTATATATTTCATTTGGATTTCCCTACTGGTCTATGACATCAGGAGCTTGAAAAAAATACCAGTGCCTGGGCTTGACTCAAAGATTCTGATTTACTTTCTCTGGTGTAGGGCTTGGGCATAGGCATTTTTTTTTTTTTTTAAAGAGACAGAGTCTCACTCTGTCACCCAGGCTGGAGTGCAGTGACACAATCATAGGTCACTGCAACTTCAAACTCCTGGGCTGAAGCTATTCTCCTGCCTCAGCTTCCCAAGTAGCTAGGACTACAGGTGAGTCCCACCATGCCTAGCTAATGTTTTTATTTTTCATAGAGATGGGGTCTTGCTATGTTGCACAGGCTGGCCTGGAACTCTTGGCTTCAAGCAATCCTCCTGCCTCAGCCTTCCAAAGTGCTAGGATTACAGGCATGAGCCACTGCACCCAGCAAGCATAGGCATTTTTCAAAAATCCCCAAACAAATTCTCTATGTGGACTCACTTCAGAAGGCCTGGCACTTAATCCATCACTGAAAACAAAAACAATAAAACAAAAATTGAGAATATGCAAGTTTAATTAAGTTACCCAAGGTCACAGGAGATAGGTTACTTTCAACTTTATACAGAATGTGGTTATTGTAATTTAAGATTTAATTAAGTCCACTTTAAATATTTTAAGATACAGTTATAAAATACATGTGTAATCGTTCTAGAGTAAAACTTTCCAACCCCTTTCACTTGATAAAACATGTGGAAGATTATACTGTTTTAATAAACCAGAAAGGCTACTTTAGAACAGAGGTGAAGGGCCCAGCCCAGTTGCCCCAAGAGCTAAAAGAATAAAAATCTCAGTACATTTCCAACTCCACTTCCCTCCCCATACACACACACACACACACACTCTCTCTCTCTCTCTCTCTCTCTTTCTCAATAAACAAACTCATATTGAAAATCAAGTTTAGGTTTAATACAGGAACTATAAAGTAACTTTATTTTTTTTCCTTTTTGCAAATTAAAGAGGAAACCTAGAAGTAACACTATGTTTTGAAGGAAAAGCAAATGCAAGTTCCAGAGATTTTTTAAATGGCTTGTCTGTGTAAAGAATATCTTCTAAAATAAAATTGTTATGAAAGGGAACTCAAATGTTAATGAATTTGTTTATCAGATGCCAGTGTGTACCTGTGATATGGATTCCAAGGTGGTTGTTGTGTACAT
>CM052439.1:71166433-71205445 GCA_028533085.1 Varecia variegata
AAGTGGAAACTTTTTATTTTTAATAAACATTAAAAATAATGTGCTAGATACATGTAACATAAAATTTACCATCTTAATCATTTTTAATATATAGTTCAGTTAAGTACATTCACATTATTGTGCAACCAATCTCTGGAATTTTTCTACCTTGAAAAATGGAAACTCTATACTCATTAAGTAAGAACTTCCCCCAATCTAAGAATAGAGTCATCTCACTGTATTATTTTTGAAAATGCAGTTATTTCTTAGGCATTAATTGTTGCTTTTCATGGTAACCTTATACACACCATATTTATTCACAGCATGCAAAGATAGCTATTTACCTAACATCCCTCCTAATACATCCAGGTCATAAAATAATATTCCCTCTAGGGCAAACATCATGCTATCATAAACTAGGTGCCACAATATAAGATATTCTAAAATTGTATTCTAAAAGAATTGCTTTGAGTCCCGAGTGCTTAGAGAACAAGTAAATGCATCTGCCTATAATTTTCAATCAGTCACTCTATTGTTCAGAGAAACAGTTGACAGCATAAGCACCCTGTAAGTATTTTATTCAGAGGAGGAGAGGAAACATAAAGAATCTGAAGCTAAGGTAGGATGACAGGTTGATTTAGTAGCATCAAAGACCTGCTGTTTTTCAGACACAATTATAATGGCCCTATTATGTAATGGAACAATGATTTTTCAAAGATTTATGATACATGCAGTAGCAAAAATAAATAAATTAATAAATTAATTTTAAAAAAGACAAAAAAAAAACCCTTCCCATTATTCTTACTTGGAGGCAGATCCTGCATTTTGGGGATATAAAAACACTCTCTGAAGTGCCTCAGCTTATCTTCCTTGTCTAATTGGAGAGCAACCTTCTCATCTGTTGGGTGACACTGGAGTTCCACCGCGATGCGTCGCACGGTGTCAGCTGGCAGCTCAAGAGGTAAAGGCTCCATTACAAATGGTTCTCTGAAAAGGAAAGAAAATGATAAACTGTAATTTAGCCACCATCATGTTACTGCAGAAAATTAGTCCTTTAGGGAATACGTCTTCTGTTTTAACTAAGATTCTCATTTTCCCAACCTCAGAAATAATATAATTAACCAAACAGCATCAAACTCCATGCCTGAGTTTTCCTCATACATAAAATGAAGAAAATAATAGTAACTTAGGGATATTGAAAGGACTAAATTAGGTGATCATGCTCAGGACAGAGTAAGTTCTCAACAGATGTTATCTCTTTCCATTCTTATTATCTAGAAAAGTATACCACGTCTGTGGCTTCCAAACATGTATAACTTCATCACCTTTTCTTCTAGAATCTTACTGGCAGGTAACAGTGAAGATGACTTTTGGGCAAGTATAGAAAAACAGTGCCCCACCAAGCTTGTCACTGTCACTAACCCACCCCCAATAGTTCTTGGATCATAGTTTTAAAACTATGGACATGGTGAACCTGAACAAAATTCTTTATTGTGAATGAAAATGATATTGATGAAAAAGGTAACTTTAAATATTAGTATTTTGTTATATGAATACCAGAGAGATTCATTGCACCTGCTGCTGATAACAATGAGAAAGTTTTTCTTTTTCAACACCATATGTACCATGTTAGAACAAACAGGACCCTGTGGTGTTTCTTGAAATCACATTGCACTCTGTTTAATCATCATTTAACATTTTCCACTTTTTTGGAAAGAAAACTTAATCTCTCTGGAGGGGATAAATGACAACGAAGATTTAATCACATATTTTTAAATGTTACCCAAGTTTGTTTGTTTTTATATTTCCTCTAAGTTTTAGTTTTTTTGAAATTGAGCAAGAATGACAGTAGAGGGAAAAAATTTCCTTAGGCTAGCTTGATTTACATATAGCTAGACTGACTTCCCTTATATGTTCCTCCATTTATTTACACTTTCAACAGATATTTATCAAGTACCTACGAGTTGGCTCTGGCAGGAGCAGTGCATAGAACAGTGAGTGTGTAAGTGCCAACTCTTGCACCGTTTACTTTTTAGTGGAATCATGGAAAAATAATGTAATTTCAGATAGTTTCAAGAGCTACAGGAAAACAGCAGAGTAATGAGATGGGGTCACTGGGGTGTGGAAGAGCTACCTTAGGGTGATCAAGTGCATCTCTGAAGAACACATGCACGAGCATTTCTAAATCATATTATGGAGTGAACCATATGATGATCTGAACCTGGAAGAACATGACAGCAAGTGCAAAGGTCCTGGGAAGGAGACAGGCTTGGCTTGTTCAACTAATGCACTAAGGGGAGAGCGGGAGGAAGTTATGACAAACTATCATGTGAAAAAGGCAGAGGCAGAAGTTAATCATGAAGAACTTCAAAGGCCAGAAAGGAGTTTGGATAGTTCTCTAAGTTTAATGAGAAACTACTGGAGAGTTTTGAATAAGAAAGGAGTATGATACAATTTTATATCAAATAAAAATCACTTTACTTTGTAATGAGTTATAGGAATTGAAAAAGAGAAAACTTAAGGCTATTATATATTACAGTAGTTTAGGAGAGAAAGAAAGGTGGATTAAGTTCAGTGGTAAGAAGGAAGGTAGAGAGAAGAATGTAGATTTATGATATATTTTGGAGAAAAGATAAATAAAGAAAATCTATCTGGTTGGTAAATTATCTCTGGTGAGGGCAGGAAAGGGGGGGGTTACTTCTAGCTTTGGAATATGAACAAATACATGAAAAGTGATGAAATATGAAATACCTAAGAAAGAAAAATTTTGAGGAGGGAAATCAGAATTCTTTTGAGGACATATTAAGTTTCAGATAAGTATTGAACATCCAGGTAGAAATATCAAGCTAGTCATTGGCTATTGTGTCTGTATCTTAGGGGACTATTGGATCATAAGATATGTTTTACATTTTCAACTCATAGACTGTACATAAAGCCTAGGACCCCTGGGAACCAAAACTAACACAGAAATGAAGCTCTAGAATTCAATTCAATTATCTTTCTTCTATTCCCCCTCCCTCCTTTACCCTAACCAATACACACAGTGTTAGACCACAAAGAGTTGCATGTCTGAACGTTATACAATGCCAGTAAAATAACATTCTTCCTACTTACTTGGCCTCTTCCTTTCTCACTTGCCAATCATCTCTGCTAATGAGCCATCCTTCATATTCCTGGATAAGGATACCTGAGCTTTACCATTGCATATTTTTAGTTTGATACAACTGGTGGCTCCCAATTTCTCCAACCCCTGCTTTTGTACAAAAGTCAATGATTTCAACATTGATGCTGAGGATGCTTTCAATATCTTATCATACCTATTATTCATCCTCCTCATAAAATCTTTTGTTTCTGTGATTTTCCTATTCCACTCCCTTTGCCTAAGATGTTTTTCTTCCCCTTTTACATGTTCATATTCTAGCCACCCTTCAAAACCCTAGCTCAAATGTTACTTTTTTTCATGAGGCCTATTACGATATCTCAGCTACAAGTAGTCTTCCTCTGAACATCTGTAACACTTATGAGCACATTTATGAGCATTACTTAATAATAAATAATACATTCTGCCAGGTCTATATTTATCTAGGCACATGTGTGGATGTAAATGATCAAACTTGCTTGCTATGCTTACAACTGGTTTCTGAATGGGTTCCTACTTATAGCTTTCTGATGAAGGAAAGTGTCTTTTGAATGGAGATGACTGTGTCTCTACTACTTGTAGAGACACAGGTGACTGTGCCTCTACCACTCTATTGACTGGTTATAGTTGATTAAACCTCTGCTGGACACTTCCCCACTAAAGACAATCTACTGTTTTGTCAAAGATCTGTGAACGACTTGCTGTAGCAGCTCTAACCAAACAGTGGTGATGGTGTTTAGCTGAGCATATAATCAAATTCTTTCAGAAATCTGAGCTTTGAGATACATTTATTCATTCAGTTAGAAACAGGAGCAAGACTTTAAAAGAATCATAGAAGCTAGGAAATGCTAGGACCTAAGAGGAATAGTGTCAGAGTGACTCATTTTTCAGAGTCAAACAGAACCACTAATTATTAAAGCATGAAAAGCAGGAAGTGATTCCAGCAGCAAGTCAGAATGACTTAGTTACACAGTGGCAGGGAATTGAACAGCTATGTCTCCTGAAAAGGTGTTTGGGCTGTTCCTAAAATTCCGTGAGATGTTTTTCTATCTTAGTATCAAGTGTGTCTTTACTACCAACTTGTTAATTATGATAGCTTCACAGCGTTGCTGTTCTACCCTACTGAACTGTACCCAGCGGCCTAAATCATGTTCAATTTGTCTTTATAGCCACCCTGTTACTGAGCAGTGTCTTTTAGATAGAACGTCCCCAAAATGTCAGTTGACTAAGAGAATAAGCAAAATAGCTTGGTAAATCATTTGGAAAAATTAATGACAAATGTCTACAGGAACACCTAGTCCTCATTCTGAGCACATGAGAAATAATTTGAGAAATATTTCTAGTGAAATTCAGAATCAAGAGAGCTTGCTTTATACTTGGGACATTCTTTGGGGAGTCAACACTTTGAGAGTTTATTGGAGATGAGTTTAAACTCTAAGTGGGGTTACTTAAATAAATACACAGATTAGTTTGCTACCATCATATTCTGAGCAAAATTCAACTTGCTCTATTAAAAAAAAAGATATTCATTAGCCTTTTTATCTCAGCATTTTATTTAATCCTTGTAACAATCCTGAGCCATCAGAATTATTTTCCTCCATTTTGAGACCAAACCCTGGAACAGACAGAGTAGAAACAAAAACAATGGCAAGATAACAATAACAGAATGTACTCTTTGGTATTGAAGTGTGACTGAGATACTGGTCTTTGGCAAGGGGTGTGGATGGAATATGCAAAGCAGAACTCCTCCTCAGAGACTTAAACCTGTCACTTTATTTGTCCTTGCATCTCACTTCCTGATTTTTAAAATTTATGTTTCTTCAGCTCATTCGTTTTTTCTTTGTCTTTTTTCTACAGTCCTACCCTCCATCTGCAAAGGGCCACAGGCTATGTATGTATAAATCCATTTACACTTTTTCATCTATCCTTCCCAAACCAGTCCCAGACAGGCAAGAGTTAAAGTGGCTGGCTCTGCTTCTGGGCTCCTCACACCTGGGGTCCAGTGAAATACTTGATGGGATTAGTCTTTCTGCAGTAAGTGCAACCCACTTCACAGCCTCAGATAAGACCCTCACTCCAATAATTAATTAACTCTTTCTAGTTGCTGCTTAATTCTCCATTCACCACACTGGTTAAGACAATTAATTAGTGCTCACAAGCCATAATTTTATGTCATGTTAGGTGTACCACTTGCAAATAAATTGACATGCTCATATTTCGAAATGAACAAATTAAGTTCAAGTTAAAAATAACTTCAAATTTTATATTTCACATATTTCATGTTAACTTTATTAAGATGGTGGACATACGCACCATAAGGTCTCAGGCAAGTCACCTCACCACTCTATACATCAATGTTATATAAAATAAAGTTAAATTTTACTTTGTTCAAACGATCGTGGTTAGGCTCAAATGACATTAGTGAAGTCCTTGATAAAAAGATATATTTTTATAATGTCTTTTAATATCAATGGAAATTGCCACTGTGCCCTCAATTTAGCTTTTGACATTTTCAAATTGTTTTTTCACAATTCTATTCACACAGCTATATATAACTCTAAAGCTAAAACTCGTATGATAATTAAAAACTGATTGTTTTGATGGAAATCACTGAATTCAGGATCTCCTAGTTACCCACTGGTCTAAGATTAAGTAGTTAAATAACTGTGAACCCAGTAGTTAATTTTTTACACAGTTTCACATTTCATGCCTGAAATGAGCAAATTGTACTTATGAGTTCAAAGTTTAGAATCAAATTTAAAAATACATAAAGAAAGTGTGTCGCTTTTCATTGAGAAAGAACAAAAGTAAATCTTAAAATGTATGTACATGGAGGAAGCTTCTTTAGGCATATCACTGAGAAATGAGTGACATGTCTCTGTAGTATAGTTTTTAATCTGTTAGGTTTGTTCTAGGTGAGAACCTGGGAAGTAACATAAAGACTGTGACACAGAAGTCACAGGAGTCTGGAGAGTCCAAGTTTGTAAATTTAACTTCAACCACAGACAGGTATAGGACCACAGACAGCTAGAGAGTGGCATTCCTATCCCCCTTGATAAGGACGAAGCTACCCCCTCCCCCATCTCTGCAGATATTACCCACTCCCCTGGAAAAACTCTCTGTAGAACCCAAGGCTTTCCCCTCTCTCGGGGTGGAGACAGCCTCCACCCATCTGCCCCTAGATACTCAAAATAAAACAGCATTTGGACCTAACAATATCTAGGATTTGAATTATTTGCTGAACTTAACAGTAATAAAATCATCTCATCGCATTTGCTTCAGTGTTACTACTAAATAACACCCCATCTTGCAAAAAATAAAAAAAACAGGAAAGAAAGAAGAAAACCTTTTTTATTATAAAGAAAAAAGTATATCAGCTTTCCATTCTTAGGCAAATATTTCAGAAAATGAAAGTGGAAGAAACTCCGCTCAAGAAACATAAGTTTTCACTTCTCTAAACAAATATTTAGTATGAGTTAAAGCAGCGTAAGACAACTAGAATTACCAGAAAACAGCAGACTTAAACCCTATTTAAAGATATCTTTCCCTTATCTGGATTTTGATCTAATCTTATCATTTAAATTCAAGTAACTACAGGATTAACTTTAATTTGTCAAACGTAACCATGTTCAGCAGATGCACTACAGTGTACTGTTGACAACAATTCTTTTTTTACTACATTGGTAAAGATCTCTTCATATAACCTGTTTTTAAAGGTGAGTGGCCTTAGGGAGGTCATGCCATTTTTATTTATGAAGAGAATGTGGAAAAAAATGAAGAACCCAGCAGAAAAAAACCCTAAAGCACTATGACAAGGTTTCTAGCTGAGAGAAGCTTCATTTGGAAAAATCACCGAGTCATATTTGTGTCCAGAAAATACACCTAGTGCCTGGTGCTTACCTGCTAGGATTTCGATGGGGTCCACAGCTCCCAGAACCTCTCAAGGAACCTCTTCAGAGAATTCCTTGCAAATTTATGTCAGACTTTAGGGTGAGAAACTCAAAGAACTGCTCAGACTCCACCCCATGGGGAATTTGTAAATTAACTTTAGTTCCTCCCACCCAATCTTATCTGATTGTAAATCTCCATTCACAAACAAAACTCTAAGCAGAGTGCCCTGGTTTATCATTTCAAACACCAGAGCCTCCACTGAGAGTTCTTTCCCCTAAATCACTCTGCTCTTTAGACTCCGGTAAACACTTCCTGACCCTCTAAAAATTTAGATCTCAGGCAGCAGAGCTGAAGAGTTTGTCTTAGAACTAAATTCCAAATTTTGCATTTCTCCCTTGCTTTGGACTCCAGATTTTTGAGGTGCACTGTCAAAGTCATTGGGAGTTTCAAGACTAATGATAGAGTTTATGATATTAAAAGGGTGAACTTTTCAGTCAAAAGTTCAAACTAAGCTCCCAATGGCAGAATATACTTTCTTGCCTAATATGTGAGTTTTAATAAATTCCTAGGTAATAAATCTAGGCAGTAAAAACAAGGAAGAAAGAGTTAGGGTGGAGAAGATTCAGTGGTAACTAGCCTGAGAAACTTCATTAAGTCAAACTATTCCTTCTTTAAGCCTAGGAACTTTCTATTGTTCTACCTTGATTACCTTTTTTGGCATAATCCTGAGCTTGGCTCTTTTGATAAATATCCTTTTAGGTATAAAAACTAAAGATTAAAGACTTTCAGAATTAGGACTAAAGATTGAGACTGGGCCTCAGTAATTGAATTACTTTTGTACACATGCTTTGTTGAGCACCTGCAACATACCAGATAAAGTATTATTTTATTTAATCATTTCTATCAGGTGTTTGTTGTGTAACCCTGGACAGTTAGTTCACTTAACCCTTGCTGAGGCTCTGTCTCCTATCCATCAAATACACATAAAAGTATCTTCCTCACAAAATTATTGAGATAATAAAACCATGCATGGTGAAAGCTTTACTACATAAATTTACTACATAAATAAATATTTACTACATAAATCAATAAGTGACATACTCTTTTTTTTTTTTTAATTAACCAGACAAAAAGTACTGTCCTCCAGTCTTCAAGAGAGGTGGATAAAGCCCATGAAATTACTTTAATACAGGTAATTGGCCAGGGAAAATAAAATATATTTCACTTTATCAATCCTATCCTTACAACAATTCTATAAAATAAGTTGACTATCCTTGTTTTATTAACTTGAAAGAGAAAAAAAATTGAATCCATGCAGGGAATTTCAAAACTTGTACTTTTTTTTTTTTTCTATTGTGCTTAGGCATTTGTGTTGTAAAAACTTTCGAAAATTTGCTAAGTTCTAACGTGTGGGGAGTGGACCAGAGGGTAGGATCTGTGTCATTTTTTTTAGGACAGTCACTCCCCTTTAGTGACTATAATGTAGAAATCGAGACAGAAATGAAAATCAAGGGCTTGTTTTCACATTGTTTCTTCTAAAATCTTTTAATAATACTATTAAAAACCATTCCATCAAAATAGTATCTTAAAAACTATTGTTTAACATCACCACTTTTAAAGAATTTGGAGGTCTAAGCTACACTTCTATTTCTTATGTTTTGTACATCTTTTTCTCTCTCTCTTTAAATTTGTTACCTTTATTCATTTATGAAAAGTATTAAGTGTATTCTTTGCACCAGGTGCAAAGCAAAATGCCAGGGATCTAATAGTGAGCAAAACTTTTACAATAACATAAGCCCCTAAAAATATAAAGGGATTGTGAGATGAAAGCCATGAGGGCAGGAGTGAAAGCAAGACCCAGTGCAGGGCCAGCTGTGGAGGCTGAAGAAAAAACAGAGTGAGCTTCCATTCCTTCTTTTACAGAGATAGGAAGAAAAGAAGTGTTGCCAGGATAAGTTGTACCAATTCAGAGTTGTCTATTATATGTCATCCCACCTACAACATGATATGTCTCTGAGACACAGAACTACGATTTTATCCTCCTCAGAGCATTACCTACGTATGGAGCTAAATAGATATCTATTGAATTGATTATTATTATTTTTTTTAAGATTCACTTCCTTCCATCAAAATTGATGACTGGGGCTGTTCTCCCAAGAGGTAATTCTTAAACCATGATTCTTCAGGGCTTGTTCAGTGCCTAGCATTTAGTAGACTACAATGGGTGCTTACCAGATGATTCATCAAATTAAATTCAGAGCAGCAAACTCTTTCTGCAAGAAACCAAGCCTGCACTACCAATCCAAGCATGACACTCCAATGCTGGATGTTCAGTAAGTGAAAATGAGTGATGAGATTAAGGACAGTTGCTTGATGGCCAATTCAGGTCCCACTATTAAGAGTACTCTTTAGTAAGGAGAGAAAAACCTCAACTTCAAGAACGAGTTAGGGAAGAACTGATAAAAAGCTGCAGTTTCATACTTGGGTAGATAGAAAATTTCAGGGCGGGCACAGTGGCTTATGCCTGTAATCTCAGCACTTTGAGAGGCCGAGGCAGGAAGATTACTTGAGGCCAGGAGTTTGAGACCAGCCTGGGCAAAATAGTGATACCTTGTCTCTATTAAAAAAAAAAAAAAGAAAAGAAAAGAAAAGGCAAGAAAAAAGAAAAGAATAATCACACTCAAAACATTTTTAAAAATTTCACATTATTTTTTTTTTAATTAAATAAAAACTTTTTTGGAGCTCCTCTCACTTCTCTGGAGAAAAATTTAATGTGAGTCATTACTGGGACTCTCCCTCCTTTTTCCAGTAGGATGATGGGAAGTTCCCAGATGTTTGTTTTCCTCAGAACGAATATTCTGGTAGGGGCCCATTAGCTTCCTCTTCTCTGCCCGTCTGCCTCTCTCATTTCCCCACCCTCCCATAGGGGCTCTGAACACACAAACATCCTTTTTTTTCCACTTGGGGATACCCAATATAACATAACATAAGCTTTCTCAAATGCCAGGTCAGGAGGTCCTCCTTGAGCAATTTCTGTGCTGAAGCCACAGAATACAGAATCTTGTCTAAATGGGTAGGGGAAATATAAAGAACAGAGCACATACACAAAAGTCTCTCTCCTCTATTCTTCTCCTTCCCCTTGCCTTTTCTCCCTTCCCCTCTCCTCCCCTCCCAGTCCTGAGCCTCTCTTCCCTTCCTTCCCCTCCCTTTCTCCTCTCCCCTTCTCTCCCCAGTCTCCTCCCTTGCCTTCCCTCCCGCTCTTTCCCTCTCCCCTTTTCTTCTTTTTTCCTTCCCCTTCCTCCCCTTTTTATCTCCTCCTTTCTCCTCCAGTCTCCTCCCTCCCCTCTTCTCTCCTCTCTTCTACCTCTCCCTCACTTCTAAAACTGGGAAAGCAAAAATATTAATATGCTTATAATTCACTAGGCTATATTTAGAAAATCTGTTCTCTCTTTTTGATGAGACACATAGTCTGATTATTAGAAAAATTTCCCAGTGATGGGTGGGGACTTTCCTATTCTCTATATGTAGTGTTCTCAGTTTTTCAGAGGAAAATACAAGGGCTCATTATAAGCAAATGACATTTTGCCAGTTGGTGATTAAAATTTATTTAGGGGGAAAAAAAGTAAAGAAAAATAGAAAAATAAAAAGTTTGAAATGTGGTTAAAAAAAAGTAAAGGAAAAAAAATTTATTTAGAAACTAAAATTCTCATAACCCTTTTACTTTTTCCTAGATCAGAACTTCTTCCTCACTATTAAGTTCACAGAGGCATTTAAAGCAATCTATACTTTGTGCTCTAGCAGGAAATTTTAGTAATTCTCTGTTACATATGTTTGCATGTCAATTTGCCCAAATGTCTGATCTTTTACATGAGGAATTGGAATTAATAAAACAATCTACTTTCCCCCCCCCCTGTACTCCAAGCTGATAAAAGAATTATAGTTGAACTATAAAGAGTGTCCAAAATAATTTTGAAATAAGCAAATGCTGTTAACATTGCTGGCACTATTTTAATGAGTCATCATATCTGAATACATGTAATGATTAATTAGTAAATTACCATTAAGGACTTTTAAATTCCCATTGTAGAAAACAAGGGTTTGTTTTCAAATAAACCAGTTTGTAGTGGTAGTTGTTGCTGTTACTTTTTTTGTTTAATAACATAGCTTCCCTCAAAGTAATATTGTTACTGCCACTACCACCCCTTTGATAACTACAGGTTCTCTGAGGTTTCTGTAAAACATAGAAAACCCAGAATAACTTGAGTCATACTGACATCATTGAATACACAACAGCATCGTTGACACTGTCATGACTCTTTGCAAAATGGGAACAGGAAATACAAAATCTCCATTTGAAGACAAAGCTTATACCAGGATTTTTTCCATAGTACAAAGTATAATACATATGCCTTTCTTTTACCATAATAACTCATATCTCATAGCAATTTTTTAAAAGAATATATTAAAAATGACTATCACCAGAGGTAGTGAAGAGTATGTTTAGAAGTATCACTTTGAGATCCTCTTCTGGCATTTGAAGTTTCTTCCTGTATTTGGCAAAGTGTTTTCTAGTGTCACTAATAAATACTTCAAAAGTTCCCACTGTCGATGTGTCTGGTATCTGTACAGTAACTTTGCCAGCCATCTGTGACTTCCCATGGCTTGTAGTACACAGACACAAAAATATAGGAAATTCCTAAATTTTCTTAATCCCGCACTACAGACAGGGAAAGATTTCGTTACACTAGAATCCAAAGAATGTTACAGCAAGTCCCTAAGAACCAAAACGAGATACTTCTAAGGGGCTCTTATTTAGATAAGGAAGTTACAAATATTAGATAAGAATGAGAGCTATCAAAACATGGAAAAGAACATTAACCATTTTTAAATGTTAACTTGTATTTATACATAAAATCAGTATCTGGTTCTGTAGAATTATTTTTATAATCTGGAAGAAAGATATAATGTTTTAGCAAAATACAAATTTTCAAACTGACCCAATAAGAGGAACATTTGAAGAGAACATTTTTTTCAGAAGATAATTTAAAATGTGTTTAAAGAGTTAGCATATAGAAGCCAACATTGTTTGAATACTTTGTACCAGTGCTAGCTGAGCTTTAAAGATTAGGAGATCCCCACATTATTCAAACTATTCCAGACCATACACAAAGATGAGCTTTTCTGTTCATTTTCTGGAGTTTATCCTAATCTCAATTCCAAAACACGATAAGGGCAGGAGTCTAACTTGTGAAAAGCTGTTCAATTTAAAGAAAAAATAAAGTTGATAAGGAATTGTGTTGCATTTATTTTCATCAGAGCCAATTATTTTTATTCAGGATATATTAATTCTGTTTAAAATAAATTGCATCTTTTCTCCACTGCATTATTTTTACCATATTTTGTTGTTTGACATGGCTTTCAGCTGTTTTCTTTTTTCAACTTATTTTTAATTTTTTTTTACATTTTTATTCTTTCATACAGATTTCATTCGTTTATAAAATTGAGCAGAAAGTACAGAGAGTTCCCATATACCCCCTTTTTCTAATCATATTTTTCAACATTAATTTTTCCAATGAAATTGCTTGTCTTTTTCACTTTTGCCTAATTTGTTCCTTGTATTTTCTTTTTATTATTTATTATTCCAGTATTGAGTCTTTTATTATTTTAACTCTTTTTGAAGTTTTTATGTCTTTTCCTAGTTTATTTTATAATTCACTTTTATGCTTATTTTCATTTTATTGATTTTAGTATTAGTGACCTTAAATTGGTTTCTGTTACATGGTCTGACCTTTATTATTTCTTGTATTAGGCTATTTATTATTTATTTTTACTCAACTTATTCTTTTTTTTTTTTTTGGATTCTGTTCTTTCACTTCATCTCGTTGGTTTTATTTCATAATTCTAATTCTTTCCCAGTTACTTTAAATGTTCATCATTAATAAATTGGAATTGTCTTTAATTTTAAAAATTGTCTTTTTGTGGCATATGGAAAACAGGAAGAATGTGTCTCACTGAAAGGTGGCCTTGCCTTGTCGATCAAGCTTTCCAAGTACAACAGTTGTCAGCCTCCTCCTTGCCACAATGCACTGAAGAGAGCAGGTCCATGGACGCTCAGTAGTTCTCAGCTGGGATGCAATAGTGCACATCTCATAACCTCTAGCTGGACACTAAGGCAAAGGCAGTCTTAACTTTGGTTCATATTCCCATTGCATTATTGGTAGTAAAACATTTTATACTCTGAGTGATATCAGTTCTATGTTTTAGAAATGTTTTTTCTTTCTATTTATACATTTTATGCTAAATTAAATTGTCTCCTCATTATAACTGCAGTGTCCCCATCTGTGAAGGCTCATTATCCTCTCTCTGAATCCCCTTCATGGGCATTTCTAGGCCACTTGGACTCATGGATGCTGCAGACTCTCTGGTGGCTTCAGTGCTCCTGAGCCCGCAGGTTGGATGGTCCTATCTCATTCCTGACCTTCCTGCATTTAATTACATCCAATAATGTGAACTATCCATCCATCTAGCTAGCTATACATCTATCCATTCATCCATCTAATCTATCCATCTATCACATATCTATCTATGTATATATTACCAAATATTTTTAGTGTTACATAAAAAGGTATTTTTAGAATGTGTAGTCTGCCATATTACTGAAAGTTAAACTCTACATTACTTATTTCATAAAGTTAATTTTTTATTACTATGTTTTTCCTGTTTGAGTCATCCTTGTTGAATTGGAACTTCTAATATGGTTTTTTGGTATTCTGCTAATATCCTTCCATTTCTGTATCCATATAATTAGATATATATGAATTTGCTATTATTTAAAACAAAAATACCAAATATTTTCGCCTATAAGCTTCACTTTTTCCCCTTTCAAGACTGTTTCCTGCCTACTATCCTCCTTCTCCTTCCCTCACCCCAAATAGAGGATATTGACAAGACTTTTGCTCTCCTACTCTTTTCCTCTACTTCCCTCTGTTCCCTGATGGAAACTTGAGAAGACTTTTCCTTCCCTCCTCTCCTCTTCCCCAAGGACTCCAATCCTAGATTTTCTGAGATAGTTTAATACCTAAAATTCCCATGAGAGTGCCCTGCTGTTTCAAGAGACTTTATTTAGAATGCGTATTACGCTTTCTAAGTCCATCATTCTCCATTAGGATATGTACAGAAGGATAGTGATAATACAACATTGCATGGTTTATTCTCCATTCTTTTCTACCTCTTCATCTCATTTTATTTCCTCATTCTAAGTCTCTCTTCAGATTCATTTGTTATTTGAGGGTTTTTTCTCAATTATTTTTCAAAGATAGTATACATGAGTGACATGTTCACTAAATTTTTACATATTTTGAAATATCTTTATTTTTTTTGTCTGCCTAATAGTTGAATATTATCTTGGCTGTGTATGAGATGTTGGGACAGCTCTTTTCTCTCATTTATCTGTAGATACTATTCTCCTTTCTTATAAGTCCATGTTACAAATAAGAAATCAGATGTTAACTTGTTCCTTTTGTTGATGAATTTATAATTTTTAAATCTTTCTTTATAGTTCAGGAATTCTCTAAAGATGTGCTTATAGGCATGTCATTTTGATATTATTTCAGCTTGCAAATAAGTGAGTACTTTTAATCTAATGATTTGGTCTTCTTTTCAGGAAAACTGTCTTTGATAATTTTACCATGGCTTCCATCACCCTCTTTTTTATTACTATTCTTCTCCTTCTGGAGCTCCTATAATTTGTGGTAGGTCTCCTAATCTATCCTACACTTATATTTCCTGTCATGATTATCTTCTCTCTGTGAATATGCTAAACATAAATCATATCTTTCTAAGCACAAGTCATACATACACACACACACACACACACACACACACACACACGATGCTTGCTAGGTTATTTATTCGAATAGTCTATGTACAGTAAGTCCTCCTTTAACATCATTGATAGGTTCTTGGAAACTGCGACATTAATGAAGTATAGTAAGTCCTCAAATAACATTATTTTCTTCAATGTCTTTTCTTTATAATGTTGATGAGAAAGAAAAATTGATTTTTTTGGTATACATCATTTCATTTAAAGTTGCATTTTCCAAGAAGTTATCATTGACATTGAGGACTTACTGTAGTCAATTGATGAGGTCTATTTGATCTATTCATATATGTTGCTATATGAAGTATGTTTATTTTTCCAATTTGAAGATTTATCAATTTATCATATTTAAAATTTTTATTTTGAAATAATTTCACTTCTATGGAAAAATTGCAAGAATAGTACAAAGAATATTTTGCACACCATTCACCAAGATTCACCAATTTTTACCATTTTGACACATCTGTTCTCTTTCTTATCCTCTCTCATCCACACACCCACACATTTGTACAAACATACACATACCTGATATTTCCACAATCAATTCAGGGTATGATTTTTTGGCAGGAACACTTCATTAGTGATATTGTGAACTCAATTTATCTCTTTAGGAGGCATGGAAGGTCGTTTGTCCCACTATTGGTGGTGATGATTTTGATACCCAAAATGTCCCACATTAAGACAGTGAGAACTCCTTCAAGCTGGCTCCTGTGTCCTTTTGACATGTCATCATCATTTTGTTTTTGAACATTTTCTTACTTTCTAGCACAGATGTTCCAAGATGATCTTGGATTTTTCTAGCATCAACCCCGAAATCAGCCATTTATCCAAAGCTTTGGTTCTTTTTAAAAGGGAGTACTGTGTTTAAAATCCAAATTTATGCTCTAGATGAACTTACTGTGATCAGATATCAATGTCTCTACATACATAGGATTGAAAAAGTTACCTGGGTTAGTTCTATTTTTTTCTCTACTCAGTTGGTTTTACTACACACATAAAATACAGTTTGTGTTTTGTTTTGATTTCTAATAAATTTTACGATTCTCCTTATTGATTTAATTTTAATTTTTTGAGTATTAAAAATATTTTCATGGTCTCTCAAGTCAAAATTACAATAAGTTTTACTCATAGGCATTTTTCACCCTCCCCTTTTCCATCCAAACTTTTCCCACCTATGGGCCTAAGGCAAACAATGTGGTGAATTTCTGCTTGGTCCTTACTTTGATTTTCTCTACAACTTGGATAAAGGGAAAAGATTCTTTGTTATGACTATCAGTTGTAAGTATCAGAAAATTTGATAAGTTAACTTTGCAAAAATAAATTTTAAAAATCCTTTTACAGTGCAAAAAACAAAGAAACTGCACAATAAATGAAGACAAAAAAATGAAAAATTGGAAAAAATTATTATAGTATATATTAACACTATATATACAGGTTAATGTTCTTAATAGATAAAGAACTGTTACTATCTGTGTTTATATTACTCAATAAGATACTCCCAATTTATTATGTAATACTTTTTTTTTCTCATAGTTACACAATTCCAACTGTTTATTGTGAGTTTTTTTTTGTTTTTTATTTTTTTTTTATTTTTTTTAAATTTCAGCATATTATGGGGGTACAAAAGTTTAGGTTATGTATATTGCCCTTGCCCCCCACTCCCCCAAGCTTCAAGCGTGTCCATTCCCCAGACAGTGTGCATCACACTCATTATGAGATTATGTAATACTTCTTACCATAAATTTTATATTTTATTGTAATAGGAGTAAGCTTGGTTTTTTTGCTGATGTTTTCCCTGTATATTTTCTTTAGTTTCTTCTTTTTCAACCTTTTGGTGTCATTTTATTTATTTTATTTTTTTTAAGGCACATAGCTAAATAAATACCCATATGCCATTTTATATTTACTTCTATATCCATCTATACCACAATGTCAAAGACTATGTGCTTTTAAGAGGAAATTAACCATCTTCAGTTAAATGCTGATGTATTTGGAAAAGAAACTTAGGAACCAGCATCTGTTAGTGGTGATTATACGTGAAGATGCTGGTGGCAAAGTCCCTTGTTGTCTGGATGGCTTATCACAGAGATGCAAAAGGCAAAAGAACTCTGATATATACATTGACCAAGGTGATTAATGAGTGTTATCCTCTGGTCTAAAGGGTTATCCTGAAAACATATGTAGCAGCTACTGTGGGTGGGCTGTAATTGGTACTCTAAGGCACAGTTTTCTATTATAGCCACTCCTCGGATATTGGTACAAGGTTGGTCGGCCTCAAACATTCTCCACTGCTTTACATACAATCAGTTCCATCAACAGCCTAATTGATGATTGGAGGCCAGGTTTGGCACCATATGAATCCAAAACCAAAGCATCTTCCCTTTAATCTCTTTCTCTCTCTCTCTCTTTACACACACACACACACACACACACACACACACACACACAGACTTTCAAACACAAGAGCGTGATTACAGTTTACTTCTTGAATATGGAATTATCTATCCATTTATTAAGGACAGATACCCTACGTGTTTCAACTGGATCCTATTATCTACCCCTAGCTAAGGCAGGAAAACTGGATTTAGTGACTCAAAAATGATTTAACATCTTTAAGAGATTAAGGTAAATTTCAGCCTTTCAACTCCTAAAACACAAAGGATTAAAAGGTCAAACCAACACACACATTTACTATCAAGCAGCTCATTCTGTAAGGTGAGTGTAGCTAAGTTGGGATGGGACAGACAGACAGCAAAATTTTCCTGCCATATTAAAAGCACAAGCAATGTTAAGATTCTTGCAGGTTGAAAATGATGGGGAAGGAGGTAAACGGAGAGAGACAAAGAAGCTTGGTGATTGTTCATGTTACTATCATGCAATGTAATCCTTTGCTATCTAAAATTTCAGCCTAAAGTCTTGTGTCTGTGCTCTACCTGGAGGCAATAAAAGAATAGAGTTGGTATTCAGTATGATATGATTTGATGTGGAAGGGGGCAATCTCTAGTGGAATGAGATAATCTACAAAATGAAATTTGTGAAAGTAGGAACTCAGGCAAGAGAGATGGTGAAAATTTCCATCTCCTCCCGGCAAACACATATATATTCTTGGAGCAAGGGGTGGTTTAAACTGATATCATTGGCATTTAAAGGAACATGGTGATATCAGTTGACAATTGGGTTACTTTTCAGGAACTTTGGATTCTACCTCCAGCTGCACATTTGAACTCTATTGCTTTTGACTCTTAATGAATTTTGGCTCTTAGAGAACTCAAATTCGACTTCCTGTTCTGGTGAATTGAGGAGAATAAAAAAAGCAAAGGCATGGATTTCAGTTTTATATCTGTTCTATAACAAAACATGATTCTTTTATGAGAACCCATAGAAGAAATATCTCTCAGATCTTAGTGTTTGAAAAAATATGTAGAATTGTGTTACATTTTGCTTTGTCTGCGAGGGAGGTGAAAGTCGACTTTTTGCTCCACCTTTAGCAGCAGCCTTGCGGGACCTTTGATTTCTATCAGTGAGTTCTAACTTCCACTTGTGTTCACTGTACATTAATTTTTCCATTGCATCCCTTCATTTATTTATTTTTTCAATCTATGCATGGCCTATTTCATTTCAATGCATAATATAAATTCCTGACCCCTTGTTCAATGGTAAATGGCAGATAAATGAATAGATGAATAAGGGATTATTGCTTTCATATAAAATTCCCCTTCTCTCATTTTAACTGGACACTAATTGCTGTTCAGTAATCCATTTATTCCTCACCTGTTGACTCAATATTGTATTCTCTAGAGCAGCATTTCAAAGTATTCATTGCCATGGTCATTGGTTTGGAGGAGGGTCAGATGCTCTATTACCTTCCCGTGTTCATCTGGAGCGTCCTCAGGCTGTTCAGCATAACAAGAGTGATTTGTGGTCTGGGTAGTTTGTGGGGGACATCCAAGCAGGGGAGTAGTTTAAAGTGGTCAGCAACTAGCTACATCTCCTACGCTGTTTACATAGGACCTACTTCTGATTTGGTTCATTTATATATCTTCTAACTTCTGACCTGTAATCGTCTTTGTTCTTTGTCATGTTTGCCTAAGAAAACATTCCCCCCACGTGCGACCCCTGTATCTTTACTGTGCTTGAAAGAATGGACTTTTGGCCTCATTGCCTTGACACAGGATGGATACAATTGTAGGTTAATGGTTTACTAATACCAATGAGTAGCTAAGCAGGACACTCTAAATTTTAAGTTAGTTAAAGGACACTAACACAGACTAAAAATATATTTAGTAGGAAGACCAACGCAGAAGAAATTCTTTTCCCATTTCCTCTTATCCCTGATTCTTCACAAAGATCACAGGATCATAATTCTATTGGCCTTTGAAGGACACATGGAATCCTCACTTTGACCAGTTACCATCTATTCATTCCTTCTATCGCATTTCCACCTTCCCACCTGTCTCAGTCTGACCTGTCTTCATGCTGCCACTTCCTTTGGACAGTCTCCTAACCTGATCCCTGTCTCTGTATTTTTCCTTAAACTCTAAACTCCAAGTCATTCACCGATTAATCTTTCTCAACCAGAGACAAAAACCATGTCTGAAAATGTTACTTAAAGGACTTTTTATTGGTCTCTGAAAAGGATGAAGTCTTTACATGACACTCAAGGCTCACCATGATGTGGCCTGGGCCTAGCTTTGGAGTTGTATTTTGGGCCCCCTTTCCCCACGGGTGCTACCACCCAGCCATCTTAAATTCACCATGAGAATTTGACTGTCCCAGACTCTCCCATTCACCTCTGTGTTTTTCCTTATATGCAGTTACTTCCTTCTGATTGAAATATCTTTTTCTCTCTTGATTGCCGTCTTCCAAAAATCAACTTACATTTTAACCTTCACTCCGAGGTATTCCTTTATACTCCAGTCAGAGTTTGTTGTCTCTTTTATAATGTCTCCTGCAATATTTTGTTTAACTGTCTGAGAGAGGTAGAGTCTTCTATAAATCAGAAGCATGACTGAGGTACCCAGGAGGTATGAGAGGATTTATCTACCTGGTATGGCTCAATCCTTTGTGGTGGTGTTGTAGAAGAAGGAACTCCACATGGCCCAAGTTTAGCACCAGGTGATGTAGGTTTTGGTGTTGTGAGATGACTTAGCTAACCCTGATCATCATGCATAAGGCACTTTATTTATAACATTTATAAATAAAGGCGAACTTCTGTTGCTGTTTGGTCTGCTACCATCCTGACTGCAATTTCTTATGACAATGGCTGATGTAGGTGCTTTCTCCTCCAGTCTTATGTGCCTTTCCAATACTCAGAGTGGAATGGAGTTTAGAGATTACTCCCCAGCGTATCCAACTTTGCAGAAGTACTAGTCTGGGTAAGATGTTCTTCGATGAACACCACAGGACACACCACCTACCTTGGGAGAACCCCATGGCTCATGAGAGATAAGAATGCACTCTCCAGGTTTCTTAGGACTGAAACTTTATTGTATTCAGCAGCTATTCTTCATAGTTTGTGGTTTAACATTACAGCTATTACCTGTTTTGTTAAAGACAGAATTGTCTTCTCAGTTTTCTACAATGTTATTTTTCGTTTTCTCTTAGCTTCAGAGAGAAATGCAGTGTAGAAATGCCTTTAACGTGCCTCTTTAGCTGCAAGTTCCCCTTGGATCTTACTTTCACTTCCACTGTGTTACTGAACCTCCTCTCTGACAAAGCTCTAATGACTCCGTAATCGACAAATCCCAAACTGCCTTCTCTGCTGACAGCCTCTACGTTGAAAGCTCTTGATCCTATCACTTCTTTTGCAGCACAAATCTCAGTTAATTTCTATTCTCGTTCTCCTTTGCTGCCTCTTCTCTTTCAATCTCATGCTATACTCTTTTCCCTGGGTTATCAAGAAGAAATACATTCTTTCATTTTCGTTCTTGTAGCTCTTTTTTTTGCATTGCTCTTAATAACCTTTAGCAAAGGCTGAGTTCTTACTTTATCTGCATACACGATTACTGCTATTTTAAACAATGTATCCCCCCTCCCAGTTCATAGTTGGAACTTAGCCCCCAAGGTGATGGTATTGGGAGGTAGGGAGCTTGGGAGGTGATTAGGCTGTAGGAGCTCTGCCCTCCAGGATGGGATTAATGCCCTCATAATAGAGGTTTGGAGAGCTACCTCATTCCTCCCATCCCTTCTGCCACATGAGAACACCCAGAGGGCACCATCTATGAGGAACAAGCCTTTTCCTTTTCCACTCTCCTTCCACCACATGAGGACGCAGCCTTTGCCCCTTCCTCTCCAGAGGATACAGCAACAAGGCATCGTCTTGGAAGCAGAGAGTAAGCCTTCACTGGATACCAAATTGGCTAGCACCTTGAGCTTGGACTTCCCAGACTATTTTTTTATAAATAAAATTTATAAATAAATTTCTATTTTTTGTAAATTATCCAGTCATTTTGTTATAGCAGCCCAAACTGACTGAGACAATTACCTTCCTTTCTAGGAGTATTTGTTACTTGAGCATGAAGTTTTATCTTTCTTTACTGACTTTTACATAGGGAGTAACCAAATGTTTTCTGAATTCAAACTATTCAATTATTTAATTAATTAGAGATTGACTCTATGTTGTCTCTTTTCACAAGGATCTATTAATAGCCAGTTATTAGTGATAAATTAGATTAAAATATCACAAATTAAAATCAACAGCAAAAATAAAAGCATTATGGTGATGAAATAGAAAATTAGAAAACAAAACAAAACACCAATGTTGAACCATAAGCCTGGGTATCTGTTTATTGTTTAGATCTAGCATTATCAGAGGGGAATGTGGGGTCTTGGGATGAGTAGGCACAAATCAAGTAGGCAAACGAGGAAGTTATTCCACACAAAGAATATGTTTTTTTAAAAATGTTAATTATAAGATTCCCTGATATTCAAGGATTTACTTGTGGTTTTCAAACAGGAAAAGTATCTTGAAATACTGTATTTTTAGTCCGTTGGTCTAAAAATTATATTTTAGTCTATATTTTCATTATCACAAAATTTTACAAGTATAACATGGTGGAAGCATTCAGTTTTACTTAAATAAAGGAAAAATCCATCAAGAAAACAAACACATTTTAGGGGAAGCCATCGCATTAATAAAAATGCCCACCAGGTGTTAAACTCCAGCTCTGGAAGTACTATGAAGAGTAATACCCTTTATCAGAGCTTCTGTCCTCAGTGTCACACCCCACAGCCCACTCTTTCAAAAACGAAGTTGCTTCTATGATGAGCAATCATAGGGATGTTTGGAGAAACACACACACACACATACTTACACAGAGTTAGAACTAATCCTTTCCACTGCATGTCCACAAAAAATATTAGCTTACATTTGAAGCTAAAGAGATTTTATGAAAAGCTTATTCTTTACAACTCTGCCTCTTAGCCTAATAGTTGACTGCAAGTCTTTGTTTGTTAAATGAGTTCCACTCATGATTTATGAGACATGCCTCTTGTGTCTATTACTACTGCTTCTTGTATTTTATAGCTATCTTGATTATGGTGCAATTACAATGACAAAGCAATGAAAGAAACACTTCCTATTATGTTTGTGAGAATTGAGCCTATTGACATATGGTTTACGAAACAACGTGCTATCTAATAAGACTGTCTTAATAGCCCAAACACCATAGGAGCACACCTATAATCCTTATTGCATTACATACGTGAGTTAGCTCAGTTTGGAAAGCCCTAGCATGTGTACAATTCCTAAGTTCATAATATCTGGTCATCTATCTGATTAATTAATTAAATATGTTGATTAATGTAATAAAGGTCCAAAGCTGGTCTGAAAGTTTCCAAAAAGAGTAATTTCATATGCATATTTGATCTGTTCGATTTACAGAGAACATGATTAGAATTTAGACATTCAAAGTATTCTGAAAGTACATCCTCGTGGAACTGGCTAATGGTTATTCTGCTTGGGGAAGTCAGAGAGGGCTCCAGAGAAGAGTATATATGTACATGAAGCTACCTCCTTCTCATTTGCCTATGGAAGTCACTGCTGATGCAGCTCACACCTCACTCTTTTCCTCTATGCCTAGATGTGGCCTTTCATCTTCTCAATGAGTACTCTAGGAACTTATTTTAGGGGATGAAATGTTTTTACCAACCTAGGCTGAATGTACATAACCCTGGGGCAATGTCTATCTTAGACTAATCTGATTTAGATAAGTAAGTATAATTTCCTCCCCAGGACTCCTTGCTAGTTGAGAAACCGGCTAATACCAGATTATTGATTGAGAGAGCCAAGAATGGACACTAGAGTGGAAATTTACCAAACACTAGCAATTTACTTTAATGATATTTCCTGAGAACTTCTGAAATATTTTCAATTTTTAGAGAATTTCTTTAGCAACTGAAAGGAAAACTTTCTACTAAGAGAAAACACCATGCACATATAAGAACATTCCAATTGCCCCATTGTTTTTCATATCTTTCTCTATTTGCCAATATCTAAAATACAAATTTTAGAAAACGTATCTGAATTCATCAATTTACGAATGATTCTATTCCCTATCATGACATTAGCAGTGCATTTTTTTGTTCTTTCCTTTCTAGGTTTGTTTTTCTTCAGGAAGGGAAATCAAATACAACTGAGACTTTGTGTTTCATGATGGCTTTTTCAAAATATATTTTGGCATGCTAGGTAATAAATCATGCAAAATGTGCAAGAGTAGTGGTGATGAAAGTGCTGCAGTTTTGCAAATATAAATATAAGAATTCAGTGGATACTACTGTGGGTCCCTCTGTCACTGGAAGGTCAGGTGCTTGAGGCAGAAAGGCAGGTCAGCATTAAGGGCAGGGTCTCTTTCCTGCACAGGCAGGCGTGCCTGGCTACTGTGAGTTCAAGAGCAAAGTAATGGCTCCTGATTTCCCAGCTACATCCTTCTCCATCTGTCATTGTAGCCTCCACTCTAAATTTCAGGCATCTAGCCCGAGACTTTGGTCTGGGATTAAATATAATATTGGAAAAGCACTCAATTTAAATCTAGATTAAAATTAAATTTTCTAAATTTATACATAGATCTAGGCACAACAAAATATCTATTCAATAGAGGAAGAGACTTAGTAAATCACTAGCATGTATTGAACCCTCACTATGTGTCAGATATTACGTTAGTATTTTATAGGTACTATCTCATTTAATCCTTAGGGGGAAAAAGAGTTATAAGTACTATTCCTATTTTTACTTTACAAACCAGGAAACTGAAGTAGAGATATAATATATCCATTTAACAGACAAATGACAGATTGGGGAAAGATTAATATCTACAATATTTTAGAGATTTCTCAGGAAACAAAGATAGAAAACACAATAGAAAAATGGTCAAGGGATTAAAAATAAGAGATTCACAAAGGAAAACCCTGAATAGCCAATACATTTTTGAAGAGATGGATAAACACTTCAGGAATCAGAAAAAGGCAGCTTTAACAGGCATGCTGAAATACTTCTATACATTAATCATGTTGATAAAAAGTCACATAACACCTAGAATTTGAAAGAATGTGGAAAATGGGAAGTCTACTGTGCATTTTGCTCCAGTAAAGTCATTATGGAAACAGACTTTTTTTGCAGTTTATTGAAATTAAAAAGGAATATACCCTATGTCCCAACAATTTCACTCATGGGTATATATCTGTATTGTTTTTCCTAGTTCAGGTATTTATACTGACTCATCAAACTCCAGAGCATATACTCAGTGGAGGCATTTATTTAGAAAATGCAGGGCAGCATTAGAGATCCAAGAGATACACACAGCATGAGCTACCTATGAGCCCAACCGGGACTGGCCTGAGTCTCTGACTTGAATTCCCAAAATCTGTGTGAGAAATTGTGTCTTTGGTAGAGCTCCCCAACAAAAGCTCTTACTGCTTCTTTAAGTAGTTAAGTCAGGCTTATCCAACTGGTTGAGCCTATTGCAAACCATCAGTAAAGAAGCCTAAACTTTGATGTCTAGGGGAGTTTCAAACCCTAAAAATTTATCATAAATTTCACTGCCCTTATCTTAGCCAAGAGTCAAAAATCAGACTTCTAGGGATCCCCAGAGATAAAGATAGAGCTCTTTTTGTCCAGCTGAAAATCAGCTCTATCTCCACAAGATCCTTTAGAAACCCTTCCTTACTTACAAAGAGAAATGTGGGCTGTTGTCCAGCTTCATATGTTTTCTATAGCAAGGATTCAGAAATGCAAACATAAGGAAATTAATAGACAAAATATGTGATATGCATATGATGAAATACTACATGACAGTAGAAAAATAAGATCTCTCTACATCAACATAGATATATATGAAAAGTAAAATATTCAGTGAAAACCAGAATTGTGACATAACATAAAGAGCATAAAACATACAGGGGCATGCTATATATTATTCAAAAATCCACATGGATATAAATAATGACATGGATTATGGTTTGGGAAGGATGTGGTCCTTTTCTCTTGATTACTATATCACAATCTGAAACTGTTCAGATATTTACTTTATATAGTGAATTCTAATCAGGAGAATTTCATTCTACTTCTAAAATTAATTATTTAAAAACTTTTGATGTGGCAACTAATTTTAAGTTCTTTGTTCAATTTCAAATTGTGATTCTCTCCCCCACACACACTATTCAAAGTGTATTTAAATGTATCCATGGATAAAATCATAATAGGCTTACATACAATGTTACAAAGAAAGAAACTGCAGCTAGATACAGAAAAATCCCAGCTATTCTTTATATGTAGATGTTATTCCACACATTTCTTTCTCTCAGTAGTGTAAAGGAAAAGGTCAATACCAGTTTAATTGGATTTTCTTTTGGAAATAACTTGTTCTTTCTATCTGGAAACTTGTTAGAATTTTTTTCTATTTTGGAATTCAGACATTTTGCCAAAGCATTCCTGTGTGTGTGTGTGAGTTTGTGTGTGTGTGTGCGCACATGTGCATATGCATAGAAAAATTTTCACTATCATTTTCCTGGTTATTTCTCTAGTCTCTCCTCAACCTCTCTCATTTTCTTTTTCTTTAACTCCTAAATTTCACATGTGGGAGTCCCTTGTCTCTGATTATATTTTTCCCATTTTGAGATTTCATGATACTTCTTAACAATCACCATCTACTTCTTCAATTATTCTAATAATTTTTCAATTATTTTAAATTTGAAAATTATGTTTGTAGTACCTGAAAGCCTTCTTACAATATAATTGAATTAATCTCAATATTCCTTTTTCTTTTCTGTGACAGTTGTCACCTGTTTCCTTCAGATTCAATTTCAAATCTAGATTCTATTAATAATTCAAATCAAGATTCAAACTCTCTAGAGTATATCTACCTGCTTAGCTTGTTTTCCTAGGTGTTTGGGTCTCAAGGTGCTGAATTCTCTGAAGCATACATCTAGTCTTGGCTGCATTTGTCTTTATGACTCAAAGCAAGCTACTGCAAACACTTGCAGGTACCAGTTGGGGGAGGTACAGAAGTGTCCACACCTGGGCGCTGGTGATGTGCTAGCTGGCAGTCTGCCTGTCTCTGCTGAGGCTCCATCAACAATACTGGTCTAATTCTCTCACTTGTCTTGCAAGGGCAGATTACTCCTAGCACTACACACCTGTTCAGGTACTAGTCTCCTTTTCAGTGGTCCATGGATTTCTGCAAATCAAGCTGTCTCCAGGGAACTGAGAATTTAATTCTTAACCCAGACTCTTCATATTTAGTCCACGCCCACCCATCTGGCTAAGAGAACCCAAACTTTCTGCAGATACTTTCTCTTTCTTTTTCGACCACAGTTTGGGGTTAGGTTTGAGGGTGGGGGGGAGGCAGGCTTCCATTTTTCTTGCCTCAAGATTTCATGTGAAGAAACTTTAGTTTGAGTCACTGTTTTCTTCGACCACTTCTGAGTTTTCTCTATTTCAAAATGCTCACCTGTAGAAAAGTTCTGTTTTGTTTGGCTGACTTGTGTGGTGAGCTTGTCAGGATAGTCTTTGCCTCGAGAGGGTGAAGCCTATGTTTTTACTGGGGGGATAGGGTTGATGCATGGCAGAGAAGTAAGAATCCTTCTACCACCACACTTAACCAGCTCCGAACAGAAATAGAGCTATTCTGAACTTAGAGTTTAGATAGTGATATACTTAATTATTCTCCCATTGCCTCAATACCTAATAGAGGCATTAATAATGTATCTCTGGGACAGTAACGATTCATCCAGTAATGTTTCCATTGAGAAAAAGTAGTTGAGGATGTGATTGGAATTGGGAGAGAAAGATGGTAGGAACATGCATTCATATATTATTTTCTCCAGAATCTCTGTTGGTTTATTACATGTTACTTGATATCTGTAGAGTTTCAGTTTTTTTTTCAACAATAACAATAGCTGGTCTGTCTATTTTTCATGGACGTGTTACACCATGAAACTACTACACTGTGATGACATTCAACTACTTCCTTTGGTCATCATTGCAAAGAGAGATCTTTCTGGTATCTATGTTTTTAAATCTATTAGTTTTTCTTCTCTCAAGCCACCTAATGTTCATTACAAAAAATCTATTGTAGCCAGTGAAAAAGTATCAACAATCATGCCTCATTTATCTTCAGAAAAAGCTCCAGAAAAACATGCATATCATTCTACAGCACATTCCTGGAATTACAGACACTCACTGTGGTCCCAATTTATGCTTTAACTTCAAACTGAGATTGAAATCAACTTGTTCTCATACCATTGATATTATCCTTTATTACAGAATTGCTCATGGAAATACCTCTGAATTATAAGTATATTGCCCATTAATTTCAAAAGAGGCCTCCTCAATGTTTTATAAATGTAATATCCATACCTTTCTTAATAATCACAACTGTAGACAGCTCTATAGAAAACTCTTGATCACTGGGTCACAAGCTGAAATAGTTCATATTTTTGCTTTATATAGTAAAGCCTTATCAGAAAAATATTATCCTACTTTTAAAATTCATTATTTAAGAACTGTTTGTCTTGGTAACTCACTTTGAGTTCTTTGCTCAATTTCAAATTTTGATTTTTCCCTCATATTCAAAACATACCTAAATACATCTATAGATAAAATCCTAATAACCCTGCATAAAATATTAAAACAACTGCATGTAGATATAGGAAAATCCCAGCTATAGTTTATATAAATCTGCTTCCTTAAATGCCAGATTTGTTACAAACACTGTGGCATATTTCATCAAACTCTCATTATAGATAGAAAATGAGTTTTATAATTCCAGAAAATAAAACACAAACATATAATCCCTTTGCATCAATATTCAATGTAATATTTTCTCTTAAAGGAAACAATTTACATTTAAAATACATAAGCATGGGATACACATGCAGAGACATAACCGCACCTGCTTTGTACCTTGAAGAAATGTACTGCGATTCCTTCTAGTCTGTATTACAATCTATTATCTAGCTCCTGCATAAAAACTATTTCAATACTATTGTTTTAAAAATTAAAGTATTGTAATGAAGCTCATGCAAATGATAGATCGTAAACTCAATATTCACAGTATAGCCTTCTACCACTGATAGAAATTGATCCTTCTGAATCTCCAAAGTCCAAACATATTCAGGGGGAAAAAAGTTGCAATTTGACTTTTAAAGTGGCATATTTTATTCTGCCCAGACAGTAACTTTCTAGCATCATTTGGACACCTATTGTGTGCAGAATGTCAACAGACTATCAGTAAGAAACATGACTTTAAAGCTGTTTTAATTTTATACATATTTTATTTTTTGTCCCTTGCATTGTGGCCCCTTTCTTTGCCTATGCTGAGCGAATCTCCACATTTACAATTGCTGGACAGATGGCCTTGCGTTAGTTCAGGCTGTGTTTTGATGAAGGCTTCCCTTAAGTGAAATTTCACTATTTCCAGAATATGCCACATTCAGTCTTTGCCTTTTTTCTACATTGGTTCTTACTTCTTATAATACCTTCCATATTCATTTCTGAAACTCCTCATCTTAAATCCTGCTACAAAGTTCTACCAAAAAAAAAGAAGAAATCTTTCCTTAAGTGTTTCAGTTCCAATGATTCCACATAACATTAATAATTAACTCCTTTTAATGTCACTATTTACTCCTTAAAATTTAATTATTTAATAAATATTGAAATTTTGGAATACTGAAATGAATATTTGAAAATATCAAGAATATTGGAATATTGGGCCTCCAAATCAGATCTTCTAAGGCAAGGTCTATGTCATCTCCTTCTTTGATGCTAGCATGAATCCTAGTAGAAGCACAGTATATCAATGTTGACTGATTGTTTCTTTTATTTGTCATACTATCTTTCATTCCCATTTGACTCACTGTGCAGGAGCTCTCAAGGTTTGTTGCTATTATCCACCCTTATAGCTACACCATATGGTGGATCTGTGGGCACAAAGGATTTGCCTAGCATTGTAAGCAGGCACTCAAAGTTCTCACTGAATATTATGTCTAGGCATGGAATGAAATTGTGTAGCTATAAATATGTGCAAAGAAATCTACCAAATTTGGGAATTAAGTGATTAAGTATTATACCCCGAGCACATATGTATTAATAGTATTCCCTGAGAGGGAGAGGCACAAGCAGTAACTCAAATCAGATCACCAGGAAAACTCTGGCGTATGTTTGATTTCCTTCCATTAGTTCTTTAATAGGAGAGACTAAGGTTGTAACAAAAACCTACTGTAGAGATGTTATAGTTCATTGCATATAAACATTTAGAGTAACATGTACTTGACTCTCATTACAGATAGGGAGGGGTTCAGCTATTTTCTACATGTTCTTTATTTCTCTTTATACAATGGCCTCAAGATTTTGTTACATGTAGTGTCCTAGTCTGGCTGGACACTGACTTTCCATTAGGTTCATATTCTGATATACAGAGGAAGAAAAAGCATGAAAGCCACATCCTCTATAGAACATTCTAAGATAATTAATTCTTCCTCAGTGTGCTACATGGGCTACTATGCTGAGATGTCAAATGTGATATAAAAGTAAACCCAAATTATATCATTTAATAATTTCAAAGACCTTTACAGTTTTAAAATTATTCCTTATAAGTTAACAACATGAACTATCTATTTCAATCAGACTAACTTTTTTACTGTGCAAAATACCTCTTCTTTTTCTTCCACCGCCTGCAGTCCCTTGCCAACCCAGACACAGATGCCATGCTGTCATGCTCCTGATGTCCTTTCTGTCTTTGCTCTCCTTGAATAGCTTCTTCTTTTCTCTCAGGCCATCCATATCTGACCATCATTCAGAAGTCACGGGTCAGGTGACACCCACTTGACAATACTGAGGCTTTTTTTTCTCTAATCCCCTTTTGTTATTGTCAGTCAATTACATCAAGCACAGTCAAGCAGATGAACATAGGACACACTCAGTCAACTTTATGATGATTTATTTCTCTGTAGACGGCATCATAAAAGTAGAGGCCATGCATGTGAGTCAAAAGTATAATATCTGCTACCCTGAGCCAGTTGGGCCCTGCCCCTATCAGAATTCTGTCACTTAGTAGGGCACCAAAGGATTGGTATGAAGAGACAGGATAGACACTGATCTCAAATGTGAAAAAGGAGCTCCCAAACACCATTTTTTCCTTGAAAATCTGTATGGAGCTATGTCATTAATTTGAGATATTTATGATCTTATTTATGTTTCTAACTTGTACAATCAATTTATTTATAAGAAAGCTCAAATATAGGGAAAATTGTGAAATAGGATATAGGTATCCTAATTAATTCTTTTCTGTTTTCCACTTCAATTTACCCAGTGCTCCCATACTGCTTGTCTTTCCAATTATATAGGAAACTTAAGTAAATGACACCAGTTTCAGTGCCTCACTTGTTCCAGAAATATTTGCATATTTAAATATGAGAAGGAAATGCCTAACATAAAGTAACACATTAGCTTTGGTAGAATTTGTAGCTATCTAGGACAGGTTACTATAGAATATGTGAAGACTTTTCAAATTTTTTAAATTAAAAAAAATTATACATGTTAATGTGTTGAAGGGGGATATTTTTCTCTATCCTCTTAGGTTAAGTAACTGGGGGCTTGTGAATTAAGCTAATAAAAGGCAGATTAACAGGAGGAAAATGCATATAGTTTAATTAATGTTTTACATACATGGGAATTCACAGAAGAGAAATGAAAACTTGAAGTGGTTAGAATTGGGAGCTGATCCAAACAAAGAAAAGAGGGTTTGGGCTTTAAAGGACAGGAAATCATAGATAACTGACTAGGGATTATAAGCAGGAAGAAAAGGGTTGTTTCAGTAAGGTCTGTTTATGCAGACTGGCCTTTGTGTAAACTCCGTCTCAGTGATGCTCTTCTCTTTCTGGTACAGAGGAAGAGGAGGACACCTTCACAAAGGGAAAGTTATGCCCTAATTTTAGGCAATTAAAGGGAAGGCAGAAACTCTTCCTGAATCCATTGATTCTCATTTGCCATCCATTCAAAATAATCCTTATGCCAAAGTGACATATTTTGGGGTGGCATATTTTGACTCCTTTCAACTGCTTACTACAGTAGGCACAAGACTGACTCATTGGCCTGTATATTTTTTTAGAAATATCTGTCATTTCCTAATTATTGCATGAAGGATTTCAGTCTTATGTTGGAGGGAATGATGCTGTTTAAATAGGGCAAAAGTTTCTAAGAGAGCAGAGCAACAGAATTCATTATTAGCTTATAAAGGCAGTGTGCCGTAATGGATAGTGAAGCAAATATCGAATTGAAAGATTTATGTTCAAATCCCAGCTTCAAAACCATCGGCCTTCTGTATCTATGGGTTTTGCATCCCTGGATTCAATCAAATGCAGATCAAAAATATTTTAAAAATACCAATAAAAATAACAACACAAAAAATTAAAACAATACAAATGAAAGATACAGAATAACAATGATTTACATAGCATTTACATTGTACTGGGTATTATACATAATCTAGAGATGATTTAAAGAATATGGGAGGAAGTGCAGAGATTATATGGAAATACTGCACCATTTTTATGGTGCACCATTTTATTTAAGCAACTGTGGATTTTGGTATCCGCAGAGGATCCTGGCACCAATCTTCCACGGATACTGAAAGATGACTATACTTACTGTGGGAAATTGTTTAGATTTCAGGATCTGTCTTAGCCAATTTCTCAATCCATGAAATAGAACTAATAAGCCAAAGTTATTATGAAGATCAAAGATAATAGTAGGCCTGGCGCAGTGGCTCACACCTGTAATCCTAGCACTCTGGGAGGCCGAAGTGGGAGGATTGCCTGAGCTCAGGAGTTCAAGACCAGCCTGAGCAATAGTGAGACCCCATCTCTACTAAAAATAGAAAGAAATTAGCCAAACAACTAAAAACAGAAAAAAATTAGCTGGGCCTGGTGGCACATGCCTGTAGTCCCAGCTACTCGGGAGGCTGAGGCAGGAGGATCGCTTGACCCAGGAGTTTGAGGTTGCTGTGAGCTAGGCTGACGCCACGGCACTCTAGCCTGGGCAACAGAGTGAGACTCTGTTTCCAAAAAAAAAGAAAAAAAAAAAAGATAATAGTAAATATGAAAGTTCTAAGCAATACCTAAACTTCATAAAAATATAAAGTTTTATTGTTCTTTATTTTTTCCCCTGATAAAGTAATTTAGTTCTGCGTAGGGTTTCTCAGCATTTTGTTCTTTCTAGGACTAAAGTTCAGTCCAGTGTGCTCTGCTGAGATTGCCAAGCTATGCTGAGATCTGCTCTGGGGGCTGCATAATATGGGGGATAGAATGTGACTTTAAAGTCAGAATACACAGAATTCATATTGAGAATCTGCCTCTTACTGGTTTTGTAGCCTTTGGCAAAAGACAATCTATTTGCCTCTCAGTTTCCTTATCTATAATAACGTGACATGTTATCTCCCCCACAGGGCTGCTGGGAGGATTACAGAAGATGATATGTATGTAAAAAATGTTCCCATGGGAGGCCAACTAGATGTGTTTGTGGTCACGAGAAGGGATACACATAATAACATGCTCATGGGGGCCCCTTTCTCCCCATCCCATCCATCTCTTAGTAATATTTTCTGTGAATATGGAAGATGAAATACCAGTTTTGAAAGGACAAGGCTTGTATCTGAAAAAAGCTCACCTTCAGAATATGAATACATTTTAAAAATTTTATTTTAATTGATAAATAATTATCATATATATTTATGGGGTACAGTGTGATGTTTTAATATATTTTGCAATGTGGAATGATTAAATCAGGCTAATTAACAGACCAACGCTTCACATACTTTTCATTTTTTTTGTGATGAAAATATTTAAAATCTACTCTTTGGAATATACAATATATTATTTATTATAGTTATCATTCTGAACAATAGATCACAAAAGCTGATTCCTCCTAACTGAAACTTTATATCTTTTGATCAACTCCTCCCTTTTCCCCATCCACTCCTCTGCCCCAGCTTCTGGTAACCACTGTACTTTCTGTTTCTGTGAGTTCAACTTTTTTTAGATTCCACATACGAGTGAGATCAAGCGATTTTTGTGTTCCTATGTCTGGTTATTTCACTTACATAGTGTCCTCCAGGTTCATCCATGTTGTCGTTAAATGGCAGGATCTCCCCCCTCTTTAAGGCTGAATAGTATTCCATTGTATATATATACCACACAGAATGTAAGTAATTTTTGACTGTAGGCTCCTTGAATCAAAGGGAGTGTGCTGTTTTGCCTTTAGTGATGTGAAGTGACATTTAGAGAAGGCACTACTGTGTTAACAGCATAGTATTTTATATATCCACCTGATTACTGGTTGATGGATCTAAAGGTTTCTGGGTTGTTTTGCTTTTTCTGCAGGAAGGAGGGGGAATAGAGAAGGTAAAATGCATTAAAGCAGTGCCCTATTAGAATGTGTCTGCCTGAACAGAATATAATCAAACTGACTTAAGTTTCGCTTAGTCTGAAATTTCTTTAGATTCAACCAATAATAGCAAAATAGCAGGGAAGAAGTGAGTTTATGTAAGAAGGCATGCTATAATCAGATTCACAACTTCTGGTATTTTCTTTCCTATTCATCTCAGCCCACTCCCCAGACCCTCACGTCACCACACAAACACATATGCACTCACAATACTCACAGCCAAGAAGGAAAAGTTGCAATGTGCCCAAGTTACTTTTTATTTCTAGAGGTACATGCACTGTGTAGGGGAAGGTAAGAACTAGCATCTTTGCTGAAATTTCTGAACAGTGTTATCATCCCAACACCATCCTATGTGTATAGGTCAATGACAAAATGAGGGGGAAAAAAAACAACAGAAACAAAAGATACACATAAAAGGTTTCATTATGTTCCTCACTGTTTTGTGAAATATGGTTTTCATGTGTCTATGCCAAGTCAACAAATTCTTCCAAATCCCCGGTCACTTAACACACACACGCACACACACATATCCACTTGCATTTATTAATTTATAAATATGAATGCTGAGAGGTTACAGGTGAATAGTGAATGTTTCTAAGAACCATATAAACCTCTGAGTGGTTTATGAATGTTTTATTTTTGAGAGTAAACTTAGGATTTCTATCAAAAGCTACTTTATATACTGTAAAGTATTTTAAATAATCCAGTAAGAAAAATCATTTGTAACAGGTATGTGCAATTTTGATCATTAGTTTATATAATCAAAGATCTCTGCATGGGAAAGAGAGGAGAATTTTGCTGCATAAGGGTTTTTTTTTAATTTAGGAAAGGTAAAAGTTAATAAAACAGTATATAAAAGTTCTCATAAACTTTAGCAGAAACGCTGATGTAATTTTAGAAAAGGAAAATAGACTAACAGGTCAAAATTAAAACTCAACACTAAACAGACTGAAAATATTAAAGAAATGAATGAGTATAAAAGTGAAGAATAGCATAGCAAAATCCTATAGAACTCATCAAATAGAAGAATCAGAGCTAGTAAGAAACAAACTATAATCAATACAGAAGAGCATAAGTAGAAAATATATTTTAAAACCATAAAGTCTGTAACAGAAAATATTAGGGCAATAGTTAAATGCATAAGTAACCAAATTAATATTAACTAATAGCTATTAGGATCAGCTAGATTTGCATACTTTACACTGGGGACAAAAGGTGCAGCAAGTTTTTCATATACTCTTATTTATTCAATTAAAAATATTCTGAAGTTATGCCCCATTTGTCAAAATCATGGTCCTAGTGGGTAGTTGTATTTTAATGAGGTTCATAGGAAATTTTTCTAAAAGTGAAAACTCTTATGTTTGTTTGCAAATTTTCCTTGAAATTTTAATCAATCAGACAATCAAAATGTGGAGAGAAAAACTAGCTTGAGAATTGCTTTATTCTTCCACTTTATTTATTTATGTATATACTGCCTAAAGTTACCTGTAACACACTGGTAATTGTCATGAAACTTGTCAGGAAGCTCAAACACGATGTCATTAGTAAATCCAGATTACACAGCCAAAGAATTGGTTGGGTAATAGTCACAATCACATACACTTAGGGTTGATCTTGCACTTAAAGAGGTGACTAAAAAGATATTAACAATATATTACAGTTAATTTTGTTTGAATCACAAATTGTATTATCCTCTTTGTGAATCTGCCACTGGAGGCTCAGGGATCCCAATTTCAGTGCTCAATATAAGTAATGATGACAGTTTTCCTATATCCACTTGCTGATGCCATCTATTGCCTGTGATGTCTCACTAAGACAAATGACTTAGCCAATTGCAGATAAAAATGTCTTCCATCAGAAGTAGGCTGTGACACTACAATGGAGAACAAGCTCAATCTGACTGTATGAATGGTAAAAATTTCCTTGCCAAAATGTGCAATGGTAAAGGATATTGTTAATATTGATTTCTATCCATACAAGGATAACAATGTCAGCAAGATCGATTCTTTTAATCACATCTGTTGTTGCAGGATAAAAAGTATCTACTTACTGGCAAAACTAAATTTGATAAAACATTGTGGTTTAGATTTTAAATTTACTTTAGCCATCAGGTTTTAGTTTTTTAGGAGGAGTAAGAAGTGGAATATTGATGATATTTACCCATTACAATCAGCCAGAATTAATGCAATTTCACTTAGGACTGAAGTAACCTACTCTAAATTTTGGGTTACTTCTATAGAAAATAAAACCCTTGGACTGGACTGATTGACATTAGTTTTTTTTCTCCCCACATCCAGGAGAATTTAGATTAGTTCTAAGAAAGTAGGCACCTTAAAATGTGTCTGAAGACAAAAATAAATGATAAATTCAGAAGTTTTATATTTGCAATGCTCATGAATAAAATTATAAAAATTGTGACTTTTAATGCATGAGAGGCAAAACATAAGTACAGAATTGTAATAGTAATTCAATGCTACCTTTTGTTACACTTTTGTACTGAGAAATTTAATAGGAAGAAGAAAACTACATTTGATAAAGAATTCTTTTTCCCCATGAGTACAGGCCTTTTTCTATACATAGCTGGAATACCTTTTAGAAGTAAGAATTAAATTATGTTATTTGCTGCATGAACCCCTCCAGCCAATTAAAAATGAAAAAGAAATAACGGCCAAACAGTATCCATAGTCAACAAAGCCCTAGGTGATTTAGCTCCTAATATCTTTCTGACTTCAACTCACATCACACTCCTTTTATCTCAGTGATCTCCAGACATACTGGTCTTCTGTCTGTTCCTCACACATCCCCATTTTACTCACCTCTAGTGTTTTGTATTCACTATTCTGTCTGGAATACTCTTCTCATAGCATGTGCAATCTCTCTATTCTGGGTCAGTTCAAAAGTCACCTCCAGTGGAGACTCTCCCTGTATGCTTTGACTAGAACTGAAATCCCCATCCCTCCTCCATCCTACGGTTTCATTGCATTTAGCATTCTCTGAAATGATTCCGTTTGTTTATTGGTTTACATGTGTTTTCAAGAGGTCAGAAACATTGTCTTTCTTTTTCAGAGCTATATGCCTGACATATAATAGATGCTCAATAAATATTTTTTGAGTTGACATTTGAATACATTCTAATATATTAGAATATTTTAAAAATCTCTACAGTTACTCATATAAATTATTTCCTCATTTTTTATGTTGTTTTCTTGTTTTTTTAGTAAAATATATAAATAGTCAAAATGATCATCCAGGCTTCTATAGGTGAAAAGAAAGATAGGGATTAAATGGGGCCACTTAAGATTGTTTTAAAAAACACAAATTCAAGTTATTTTTACTCTTTATTCAATATTATATATTTTTTTTTGGTCTAGAAATGATCAGACTTTTTAGTCTGCTCATTTGCTCACTCCTTACTTATATATTCCTTTATTTAACAAATATCTGTTGAGCCTCTGGTCTGTGTTAGATACTATTCACACTTCCTGGGATTCATCAGACAAGAACAACTTTCTCTTATGGAATTTAGTGTTTAGTGGGAACAAATAAATGATAAACTCCGTATATAATAAACATGTACAGGAGTGCTAGAAGGTTGTTATAACTATGGAAAATAGAGCAGGTAAGGGGTGAGGAAGGGCAGGAAGCTACTCTTGCCGGTTATTATCTGCTGCTGCACAAAGATGTTGTTCACATGATGTGTGCTTTGCTATTTGTTCCTCAAAATCAATACTATTTTCAAAAGATTTATCCTGAAACATATGCCAAATTTGCCACTTCATTTACATACTTAATTATCTTTATTATTGTCACTCTTAGTTACATTGCAGTGAATGATTTTTTTTTTCTAGTATTTTCAACATGTAGCCAGGTTCTGTAGTTTGTAGATGTGGAAATAATAATACTTTCAAAAACAGAAACATGTCATTGCTGGACAGTGACTAAAAGGAACCCAGAAAGGACCCCACATCATTGCAAATGCCATCTACTATTATTCTGCATTGCTCTCTGTCTCTTTCATAAAACTTATATAAATCAATAACAATATTTTGTTTTTTGAAACTTATTATTTCTCTAACACTAGATTGTAGCCTCCAAAGACAGCCCCATATTTTCATTTTTTTTTAAATTTGCTTATTTGTTTTTATTTACCAGTGCCAAGCATATAATAGGCAATTAAAATAATTTTGGCATAATTAGTGAGCACACCTGTAAATGTGCACAATGGCCCATAATGTATCCAACCATTGTTCTGTGGGAAGAACTGAAGTGTCCATTAACCTAAATGCAGGTGATTTAGATGGAGAAACTAAATATTCAGCTCTGCAACATAAAATTGTGTATATCTGATTGAGTCAGAGCATTACCTCTGCTGACATTGTTGCTGTTTTTTTGCCTGGATGAGAAGGCAGAAGGAGACAGATGGTAGAGATGTTTCTTTTCTTTAAAAGATTTAGATGGTGTGGAACTACATTAAACTATAATGTTATATTGTAGAAATGAGTGTTCTTGTTGAAAATGACTAAGAGGAAAGGCAGATTCTGGAACAAGAAACAAGAATTCCCAAGACAAGCCTTTGGTTGGGGTGATGAAAAAATTTTTCTCTTCGGACCTCATAATAATGGAACCTAGAAGAGGATGCTCCACTGCTTTTTTGATGGCGAGAGCTAAGCTGACCCTGCCAGTTGTAGGCAAGTTGTCAGCTTGAGTGCCAGACTTTGAGGGAATCCCCGAGTATAAGTCAGAGCTGGTGGGCTCTGACATGAACCACATGTATTAGTAATTGAAAATAACACTGAGTGCACACCACTTTGTTATCCACGAACTTTCAGTTAAATGTTTTTAAAAGTTGCAATCCAGTCTCAATACTGCACAGGGGGGGCCGGGCGCGGTGGCTCACACCTGTAATCCTAGCACTCTGGGAGGCCGAGGCCGGCGGATTGCTCGAGGTCAGGAGTTCGAGACCAGCCTGAGCAATGAGCGAGACCCCTTCTCTACTGAAAAATAGAAAGAAATTAGCTGGACAAGTAAAATATATATAGAAAAAATTAGCCGGGCATGGTGGCGCATGCCTGTAGTCCCAGCTACTTGGGAGGCTGAGGCAGTAGGATCGCTTAAGCCCAGGAGTTTGAGGTTGCTGTGAGCTAGGCTGACGCCACGGCACTCACTCTAGCCCGGGCAACAGAGTGA
>CM052439.1:71205945-71227990 GCA_028533085.1 Varecia variegata
TGTCTGGGAAGCTGTTCCTCTTTTCAGATACTCTGCCCTGTAAAGTCTTCTGCCATGTTCTTTTCAGAATCTTAGCTCTGTCTCCTCAACTCGGTAAGTTCTCCAGGTTATACCTAGTTTCCTCCTCACTGTGCCTGATCTGAAAATACTCTCAAGCCAGCGAACTAGGAAAATTGTAGGACTCATTGCATTTGTTTTCTGGCTGTAAGAGATGACTGTCCTTCATTGTTTGATATCCAGTGTCTTGAAAACTTTTTCATGTATTTTGTTTGTTTAGTTGGTTTTTGCTTTGCTTTGGTTTGGTTTGGCTATTTTAGGTGTGATGGCAAATCTTGGTCAGAGGTGAAAGTCTAAGAAGTCTTATTTAATAATCATAATTTATTAGTTTTCTATTGCTGCTTCAACAAATTATCCCAAACAGTGACTTAAAACAACATGAGCTTATTTTCTTATAACTCTGCAGGTCAGAAGTCTAATACCAAGGTGTAGGCTGTGTTTCTTTGGAAGGCTCCAGGGGAGAAGAGGTTTCATTTCCTTTTTCAGGATATAGAGGTCGGCTGCAATCCTGGACTCGTGGCCCCTTTCTCTGTCTTCAAAGTGCATCTCTCTAATCGCTGGTTCCATTGTCCCATCTCTTTTTCCTGACCTTGTTCCTCCTGCCTCCTCTCTTTTATAATTTAGTGTAATCTCCCTATCTCAAGATCTTTAACTTAATCACATCTGTAAAGTTCCTTTTATCATGTACAGTAACATATATACAGGTTCCAGGGATTAGGACATAGACATCTTTGAGGGTCTGTCATTCAGCCTACCACACATTAACAAATTCATTCTAAGGCAACTCCAGAGATAGCAAGTAGACATTTTATAACTATGTATGTTTTATCTCTTTTTTTAATGAAGAATTACTTTTCTGATACTTATCATTATTGTTCATTTATTAAAATATTTATTTAGTATTTATTGCATAAGCAATTTTATGATCTGTAGGTAAGAATATGAATACATTCTGCAACTTATTTTGAATTAATTTACATTCAAATATGTTTAGATAGTATGACTAACTATAAGGCAAATGACTTTACCAATTTAAAAATGACTATATGGATCAAAGTAGTCACCTTGCTAAAAGGTTTGAACCAAATTACAATGTGTTAATGTTATTCTTCTTAGAATAAAAATGGAAGATATGTTGGAGATTGCCTTATTCAATTTACAGATTTGCTTAGCATAGTAGCTGGTATACCCCAGTATTTTCTCAAATATAGATCACTTTATGACATCTCAAATCAGATGATTGAGACACAGGGACTCTTATCAATAACTACAGAAATAAAATTTAATCAGCCATTAGCATGTTCACTGTAATAAAATTATCTATGTAATTTACAGAGTTGTGTCTTGTTACTGCATGATATTTATTTATAGCATCACAGTCAAGATTTTGGATTAGAGTTGAAAAGACCAGCATTTAAAGCCTCTTAATCTGGGGGATGCTTCTTAACCTCTCCATATTGCTTTTCCTAGGCTGTAAAATATTACCTTTCTCATCAGTTTGTTTTGAGATTATGTGTTTTGAGATTAAATTGTCAAATGGTAATATAAGTAGGGTATGTAATGCTTTAGTTACACATAAACACTTAGTGCTTAGTGCCATGTAGTCAGGACATAAAAATGTCCTTAATATTTATAATCTTAATAATAGTAATATGATTATGGCCTGAATAATTTACATATTTAGAGAAAGTAAGAGAGCAGGAAAGAGAACATTCACCATTTGTTAAATCATTGTAGAATATGCTTAGTGTATTAATATTCATTTCAGTGGATGTAATCTTAGATTTTGAGATAAGTTAAATTTGGAAAATTCTAAAGATTAACTGATATGCATTTTTTAATGTCCCTTCTGCATTAGATTGAATAAGAAGGAGAGAAAATATATGAAAAATTGTTGTTTACCAATTTTAAAATTTTATTAAACTCTGTAATTCTGCTTAGATACATATCCAGAAGTGAAGTACACTTAGCCAGTAGTTATTACAAAAAAAGTACTTCAAACACTGGTTTACCTAAATGTCAATGTGTGTATTTATTCACTGTTATTTGCAAAATTGTTTATTTTAAGGTCAAGCATGTACTACAAACACAAAGTCATATAAAATTACCAACCATTTTACAGATGGATGATCCAAAGATGTAAATCTAAAGAAAAAGGTTAGAGACTTTTTAAAATTAAATTGTTTAGAAAAATAGATTATTAATTTCACTTATAACTAAAACACATATTCCAAATTTAGGCAAGAGGAACAACTGCAAAGCAGTGAAAAACTCTCTTTTTGAGAGTTCTTAATAGAAATACATAACCATAGCAATTCAAAAGACAACAGAGTAATTTAAGTTTCAGCAAGTATGATATAAAAATGACTCTCAAAATTCTTAAAGCCATCACCAAATTGTTTCATGTCATCGAATATATGACACTAAAATTTCTCTTAAACTATGCCAGGATAAGATGGAAAACAAAAGAAGCCAGAGAATAAAAGAAAAATCAAATTTAATTTTCTTAACCCTTATCTTATCCTTTAGATTGAAAATACCTCTCTCCCTGGACATCACAGATAAGTGTGTTTGTCCCCAAATAAATATACATAAATGGTACAAATATATGCCTTTGAAAATATTGGCTAAGATTCATGCCATCCTTTTCTCATTCTTAACAAAATATTGCATTTATGTAGTAATTGATATTTTTACTCATAGCTCTTTCCAAACACCTGATTTATTCATTCATTCCACAAATATTCATTGGAAACTTCCTGTGTTTCAGGTGCTTCCTACAAGCCAAAGGTCCAGTAGTAAAGAAAGCTAACCAGTATTCTGCTTTTCCAGAAATCACACTCTTGAGAGAGAGGACCATACAAAATAAAGAGATAATATAAAATCCTAATGTAATTCATGCTATGATCACAGTAGCAGATCACAGGCAGGAGCAAGTGACAGAGAGTGACTAGGATGTTACTTAATGTGGTGGTCAAAGAAACAACACTTTACTCACAGTTTCTATTTTATTACAATTATTTTTATCTTTCTAGCATCAAAGAAACAGTTGGACATATTTTATTTGTTTTTGTAGATTTTCCAAAAGGGTCATATTATCTCCGGTCCCCAAAGAAATAGATTCACTAACATAGGAGTTGATACTGTATTTGAGCTTTTATAGATACTTAATTACAAAGTTGCTTCATTGCCATATTTTTGGTAAAGTGATTACTAAAACATTATGTTCCATGTGAATTATTACTTTGTATATAAGGAGCCATACAAGAAAAAAATCTACAAAGATATTTGGTACACTAAGTGAATTTACAGAATTACTTTTACCAGATAATGCATTTCCTAGTCAAGTCTTTCCATTTTTGCGTTAGTGACCAGTAAAATAGAGTAAAATTTCAGTGCCATTGAATGCTTTCCAGCAAGTTAATGTTACAGCCAGACCTCTTGATTACTATCCAATGCACTTTCTATGATATCACAGTTTTTAAAGGTAACTTGATTTTATTTCTGATAAAAAAACGTCGCTTTAAAACATATACTTCACTTCATTGAATCTAAGATACTATTGACTCTAGGATGCACTATTATTTCTAAAGGTGCTCCCAATTAAACTGTAATTCAATATTATTCTCACTTAGCTTTATATTTTATACTTTTATACTAAAAAAGCTCTTTTAGGATTATATCTCTATCAATCTTACGCATGCATGTAGGAAAGTATAATCAAAATAAACTGAGTTGTTTCTATAAATTTTACACAATCAGACTACAAGTTTTCTGAATAATTTTTCAATTTATTCATTGATATCATCCTCAAGAACATTGATAATATAGCATTTAAAAAAACCTTATACAGAAGAACCCTTTAGTGATGGGCTCTTTACATAATTTTGCAATTATGGTGATCTAGCTTACTTTTAAATACCATGTCAGGAATTTTGCTGATCACTGTGTGACTCAGTTTCTTTTCTTATGGTTTCCAAGAGTTTAAACGAATGCTCCAGTGTTATCTCTGGGCTTTCCTACAAGCCACTGCTACCTTTTCTTCAAGTTTCAATCTGGCATTTTGATGGCTGCTCATGCATAAGTAATGACAATTATCCTCCCTGACTGATTGCTGTTGTGACACATTATTGATTTCAATACACATCAAATTACAAAGGTGTTAAAATGAGAAAAAAAATAGTGTTTTATGATGACTGATGCAACAGAGCAACAAAATGAACATATTCAAGTGTTGCTAGTTCAACGGGAGGCTCTCTTTAACTTCTTATCATTTATAATGGGAGGTCTTAAAGTCAAAGTCCAAAATGTTATATTAACATATTAGCTTTTTACAAAAAGACATTCATTTTAGGATTGAAATAAAATTTTTATGTACTTCAGTTTTCCTTTTTGTTCCATAAGTTAATATAGACCTCCCTGCTCATCTCTAAAATTTCAAATTGCTTATTTGTCCTAATATAATTATATTCTCTGGAGTAAAATATCCCTGTGAAATCTACTTCTTTCCTATCTTTTTTTTTTTTTTTTCAAGATTTGTAAAAGCTCTAGGAAACAAAATCTTCAGGAGCTATTGCTATAACTAACCACTTTTAAATCTGGGTAGAGCTTGCTCGGCAAAAGAAGTGTTAGCTTGTTTTTTCCTAGAACCTATGAAATGGGACAAGACAAGGAAGTGGACTAGGGTGTGTGGAAATTAAGTTGAAGGCAGATGTATTAATATTTGGCAAGACTGCTTACTTGTGCTTCAACCCTCAAGGAAGATGTATGTAAAAAGCTGTCTACCACAGCCACAATCCAAGTTCAGACACACAGTTCCTCTTTTGCTACTTGTTCCTTCCTGCTTAGCATGTCTTAATAAATAAGTATGCGTGGAAGGTTCTGTCCATGTGTATTGTAAATAGGAGAATGAGTTCCCATTGTGGGGATTTTAAGGATCATTCCAACATGGCTCTGGAAATTACATCCAGAGAGGTATATAAAATGGCAGGATTTATTACACTCACAGATCCTAGAGACAAGAGGCATAGCAAACTGTGCATGGGGCCATATGGGAGAATCTCCCAGAGAGTGGGAGCTCTACTCCAAGCAGCTAGGAGCTGGATTGGGGGGGAAGGGGGGAGAGAGAGAGAGAGATCTCCTCTGGATGAGTGCCAGGTGATTGGGTGTCAGGGTCCGGGTTAGGGGACTCACATGAGCAAAAGCTACAGGGGATTTCATTGGTGCATCACTAGGTCACAATCAGGGAGGGCAAAAAGGGGATCTGTGGCAAGGATCAGCCTTATCACACAGGTGCACCTGGTCACCTAGGTGGGGCACTTATGGCCTATTTATGGGGATTTTGAGGCATCAGGAAAATATGAAGTTTTAAAAATTGATGATATACCATGCACTTGCTCCCCTTTCTCTTCTGAGTTAAATTGTAGATTAGGTACATCATACCTCAGTTACATGTTTCTTACAGCACAGTACTGAGGTTTGAAAGCAGATAGATGCTGAGGCATAGATGTCCCTAGAAAATGTCTGCCATGTGGCAGATTGGCTGGCTGGCAGCCAGCAGACTCCAAAAACCAATCTTTTCCCCTTCTTTATATTCTAAATTAATGAGTTTACCTATATATTGATACTGGTCTTATTTTACAGAGAAAGAGATACTAACCACACTCAAAAACAATGGTTAATCAGAATTTCTATTACTAATTTACAATGAGAAATAGAGCAATCATCTATTAAGAAATATCTAACTCAGCCTTAGCTGTGCTCAGCATGGCTTCTTTTCATCCACCCAAACCTGCTCCGTCCACAGTCTTACCCACCTCAATTTATAGTCATTGGATCCTTACAATTTAAATCAAAAATCTTGGATTCATCTCTGACTTCCCTGTCTCTCTAAACCTTTGTGAGCATCCTACAGAAAATCCTGTGGACTCTATATTCAAAACACAACTCTGAATTTGAATATTTCTCACCATCTTTCTGTTATTAATTACATTAGTCCAAATAACCACCTTCTCTTGCCTGGATTATTGTAGTAACCTACTAAGAATTCTCACCATTTCCATCCTTGCTCTGTTTTGTTCTATTCTCATCACAGCACCCAGAAAGATTGTAACAAGATCTTTTTTGCATAAAACTCACCTACTGCTTTCCATTTAACAGAGTATGATTCAAAACCTGTAACAAGTGAATGATCCCTGTGCCCACCTTTCATTCCCAATTATTCCCTTTAATTTTGTATCCTCCTTTTTTGCTTTTTTTCATATCATTTACTACCATCTAACATTTTTATGTATTACACTAAAACATAAGCTCACTGCACAAGATTGTGTTCTGTTTTGTTTATTCCTGTATTCCTATCATGCAGAACAACAACTAGTACATGGTAGGCATCCAGTACTTGGTGAACAAATGAATTCATTCTGTCAGGCTAAGCACATTCTTTCTTTGGAGGCAGATATCAAAACAAAATTATTTGCATGTCCAATGCTATAATAGTCCAGTGCTTCCATTTCCATGAAGATCTAATATATATTACATTTAGAGTCCGGGTTGAGTGTGTGATTCAAGTTTTACTTCCCTGAAAGTATCTCCTAAATCTTATTTACTTTTATCTTCATTGTCCAAATGTATAATTACACGAGTAATACCTAATTGCATCGGTCTTTTAAAATAATGAGAATGTTAGATTTGAAGCTTAAGTTCCTTTTCACCAGGACCCTCTACTCTCCCCATCCTTGCCTGATTTGGTGTGTATCCTACTAGGAGAAACCAAAAAGACAGTTTATATATCCAAATACATGAACGAAAATATATACAATTTATGGTGCAGGTTATTGTTTTTAGCTAAATTAATACCATGGTGTGCTTATAATTTTGCAATGTGCTTTTTTTCACTCAAATACGTTTTCAATCTGTCTATGCTAACTCATTTACAGGTGTACTTCTTTTTATTGCACTTCACTTTATTATATTTTGCAAATATTGCATTGTTTGCAAATTGAAGGTTTGTGTCAACCCTGCATCGAGCAAGTCTATTGGCGCTATTTTTCCAACAGCACGTGCTTACTTTTTGTCACTGCATCAGATTTTGATAATTCTTGTGATATTTCAAACTTTTTTGGTTGTTATATCTGTTATGGTGATCTGTGATCAGTGATCTTTGATGTTACCATTGTAACTGTTCTAGAGTGCCATGAACTGCACCCATATGAGATGGTGAACTTAATAAATGTTGTATGTGCTTTGACTGCTGCACCCACTGGCCGTTCACCCATCCCTCTCCCGCTCCTCTGGTCTCCCTATTCCCTGAGACACAACAATGTTGAAATCAGGCCAATTAATACTCCTACAGTGGCCTTTAGGTGTTCAAGTGAAAGGAAGAGCCACACATTTCTCACTTTAAATCAAAAGCTAAAAATGATTAAACTTATTGAAAGCAGAGATAGACTGAAAGCTAGACCTCTTGCACCAAACAGTTAGCCAAGTTGTGAACGCAAATGAAAAGTTCTTGAAGGAAATTAAAAGTCTCCAGGGAATACAAAAATGATAAGAAAGCAACATAGCCCTGTTGCTGATATGGAGAAAGTTTTAGTAGTTGGATAGAAGATCAAAGCAGCCACAACATTCCCTTAAACCAAAACCTAATCCAGAGCAAGGACCTAACTCTCTTCAATTCTGTGAAAGAGAGAAAGAAGTTGCAGGGAAAAAAGTTTGTAGAGGTTGGTTTATGAGGTTTAAGTAAAGAAGCCATCTACATAACACACAAGTATAAGGTGAAGCACAAGGGGCAGGGTTTGAGTAGATTGAGTCTAATTCTGAAAGAAGTTGTACTGTGAGTAAAATGCTGTCAGACAGCATTGAGTGCTGCAGAGAAACCTTTCATGAAAGGGAGAGTCAATGGATGTGGCAAACTTCATTGTTGTCTTATTTTAACAAATTACCACAGCCACTCCAGCCTTAGCAAACACCGGCCTGATCAGTCAGCAGCCACCAACGTCAAAACAAGACACTCCAGCGCAAAAACATTACAACTCATTGAAGGCTCAGATGGTCATTAGGAATTTTAGCTAATTAATTACAAAAGTATTTTGTAACTAATATGTGTACATTGTTTTTTTTAGACATAATGCTATTGCACTCTTAATAGACTACAGTATAGTGTAAACATAACTTTTATATGTGCTGGGAAACAAAAATAATTTGTGTGACTTGCTTCATTGCCATGGTCAGAAAACAAATTTACAATATCTCTGAGGTATGCATGTAGGTTTAGTTTATTCCTTATACCTGCTATATATTATTCCATCAAATGAACAAACTAGATTTGTTTTTCTAGTGTTGGAATTTCTGCTTATTGTAGTTTTTTTAATTTTTGGCAAGCATATTCAGTCATTAAATACCTTACTATGTCTCCATATGCATGTCTACATTTGCTGTTTCTTACATACTTAAAATAAAAATTGGTGATTCACAGCCTATGTACATTTTTGGTGTTCACAGTTCTTGCTAAATTCTTCTGCAAAATTGCTCTACTGTTTACTCTGCCATCAGCAATGAAAAACATCACTATTTCCTCACAATTTGTCCTCTAATTGTTGGCATAGTAATATTACTTCTTAAAATTCTTTTCTAATATAATGGGTAATAAAGTAATATTTTATTGTTTTTATAAATTTGAATTGCTATAATTACCATCAAGAATTAATACATTTTCATATATTTAAAGGTCATTTGAATTTTGTCTACAAACCTCTTACTCATATTCTTTGTTGATTTTTTATTTTTTGCTCAACTTTTATTCTCATGTGTCATCAATTATATAAATTGATAAGTTTCATCATCTATGGCATATATTTTAAGATTTTTTTCCTTGTTACCAAAATATTTAAATTTTGATGTCCAATTTATCGATCTTTTCTATTAACACATGTATATATTATAAAACCCATTTTATACTGACAAGGAATGATGATTTTTAAAAAATCAGGGTAGTTATAAACTCAAATAGGAGAACACAGGTATGAAATGTTCTTATAATTATTTTAATTGATGGGTTCAGCAGTTTTTTTAATGTATTTTTGTATGTATTAAATATTTTAGGTATATATATATATATTTAAATTTGTTTTCTTCAAACTCTTGATTACAATTTCAGTTGTCAGCTTTTCAAGTATCTTCTAGTTCTTACTGCCTTCTTTCTGTATGTTTATGTCATCATTAAGGTAATGTCCAGGTCTTGATTTTATGTTTTCCCTGTCTCTACCATGACATACATTCTTCTCTCTATGCTGCCTTCTGCATGAATCAATAATGTGTTTTATTTGCCCTTAATATTCCCAGAATAAATATATTTTTGTCTCACTTCCTGTGATTTATTTTAGCAGTTGATCTTTGAGAGAGGAAGTAAAGAAGCAAAGATAGTGAACTGCAGTGGAAAGATTTTGAACCGAAATCAAATAAGCTATTATGTGCCTTATGAGTATTTAACACAGGTGAAAAGATTAAGTCTTTCTACCCCTAGCAGGTTTGCATTTTCAACTATATAAAATGAGTCCTGTCTTTTCTATTTCTGTTTCATCTACTTATTAACTGGCTGGGAACTGCATGTGTGACTTTTGCTCTGCACTGGGTCTCTTAAATCAGTTTCTTTAAGATGAAATAAATGTTCTCAGATTGTAATCTCTTGAAAGACAAAGGGCACATCTTGTAGTTTTCTTTGTTCAGTACCTGGGACAGCATTATGATGGTGAGGATTTTCTTTGATTCCTACTTCTTCAGAGTAAATAGTGGTTATTAAATCACCAGAAATTTCTCTTCTCCTTCTACTGCAAGGTACCCAAATACCAAGGCCTCTATTTTAGTGGAAAATATTCTGAACAAGCAATTCTTTTAAATCTCACTGCTGTCTTCATGAATTTAATACTGACATAGCATAGAAGAATGTCAGAGAAAAGACTTTATGAACATCAAATAGCTTTATCCAATATTTATTAACCATGTTGTGCTGGGCTTCCCATGGAGTTATTTAGCTATCAAACTGCCCTACAAACAATATTTATACTATTTTAAAATCCAAAGCATGATATGAGAGAAATTTAAGCACTCTGCTTTTTATGAGGAGCCTTATAAGTGAAATGGTTTTCTATGTCTTTGGATTTGATACCTCTGGGAAAAAAAAAATTAAAAAGCACATGATTTTTGTGTGTTCCAACTTATGACTTAACTCAGATATGAAAAACAAATTTCTTATATTTAATAGAAGCAATTTCTATTAAAAAATCCAATCTTAGATGGAAGGAAATCTATGCATAATCAATTTCCCTAATGGAACAATAGATTAGAAGGATCCTAGGAAATGTACTTAGGAAGTACATTTCTTCTCTATTCCACATTTCCCTTTTCTATTTAAAAGAAATTTCTTCAACACCCATCCCTGCCTTACTCCGTGGTTGATAAAAATGAACAAGTTTTTATTATGTGAACCAAGTGATCTATGTACATATATTTTCATCAGTATTAGAGACATAACCTAGAGCAGTGTGGTTCTCAAAGTTTAGCATGTATCAGAATCACCTGGAAGGCTTGTTAAGATGCAGATTTCTGATCATCGAGTCAGAGGTTCTAATTCAGGAGGCCTGAGGCTGGGCCTGAGGATTTGCATCCTTAGCACATCACCAGGTGATGCTGCTCTTAACTGGTACAAGGACCACACTGAGAATCACAGACCTGGACAAGTTCTGAGCTTGGGCAAGGTTAATAAGATTTCCTATATGAAGAATTTGGAATTGGAGAATATTAGGAGTTATCTTTGTGTAATATCTATGAATTTGGAGCTAAATTGGCCTCATTGGGTTGTGCATAATTAGAGAAAGTCATTTTGCAGAGTAAGGAATAAATCAGATATTCACCAAGCAAAGTAAAGAGCAGAGAGAATCCAGCTTCAGAAAAGAGAGAAATGGAGAAAGGATCTCTTTGGATAATTTTCTAATATATAGTTCCAATCATTTGATATGTCTGGGTGCAGTTCTTATTGTTGGGGTCTCAAAGATAAAGATACTCTTTTGTAATTTTCCAGTAAATGCCAACTTTTTTTTTGTCATCAGCTATTTAACAAAATTATTGCTGAATTAAAAAAGAATATTTTTTCTGAACTAATCTTATATACAAAATAATTGAGTTATACATATATTTTAACAGTAACATGGATATAAGCTCTGCTAGTGTTTATACCACCACTATGGCACAACACCAAAGATCTTCACTGATCAGCCTGTCTAAAATACAAAATAGCACATGGCATTATAGTGTAGATTTATTTGTTTATAACTTAGAGTCTGTCTTCAAGTCTAGATTGAGATTGGGGAACTTTGTTTGGTTTATACTGTATCCTCCACAATAAATGAACGAATAAATAAATGAACAAAGGATACAAAATTTTTAGTTTAAATTTTTTTGAGAAATAAAATGTGGGCTAAGCCTACTAGTTCCTTTCTGCGTTTCACAAGTCCTGAAAATTAATCACATTTTTATTTTCTCAGAATTCTAAATGAAATCACCAGATGTTATACAACAGGTCACAACAGACCACAATGGCCAGGTCCCAGAGTTTTACAGATACTGATTGCAGAGATTATCCTTGTCAGCAATTACATAGAGAGAAGTCAGGAAGACAGGAAAAGCTAAAATGCAGTAGAAAACTACGGCATTGGTAGCTTTTTCCGCATATCAACCGATTGAAAAATCTCAGTGACAAACAACAGCTTTTATTCTCATTTTTAAAGGCCCGTGGGTTGGCTGAGGCAACCTAGCTTTGTGCTGCATGTCCACATGTGTTTGGGGACAGCTCTGCTCCATGCACATTCACTCTGAGGCCTAGGTGAGAGGGGCAGAAGCTAACTGAAGCATGATTTCCCTCTGGTACAGTCAGGAACTTCCCAAGGGGGTGGCAGAAATATGTGATGCCCCCTAAGGCACTACTTTAATGCTGTTACCTACCTCACATCTCATGGGTTGAAGGAAATCACATGACCATGCTCCACCTCTATGGAACAGAGAAATGTGCTCCCTATGTGGAGATTAGAGGCAATGAAGTTTTGTTGAACAATATTCTAATACATTTTAAGCACCAGTGCTGAAACTACTCATAAACCAAGGGCAAACACTTTCATCTGTCTCCCATCATCAATTATGCTGAAGGACTTAACATGTATAAGACTGTATTAGTTAGACTTCAGTTGTAGAAATAGGTAAACGCCAGTAATTTAGAGGAAATGTAATATGGAGAATTGGTTATACAAATGTAGGAAGCACATGAAGAGCAAAAAAGAAAATGGGTGGTGCTATCTAGAGAAAGAAAAGGAATGGGTATGATGCTCAAAGATCAAAGGCTGCAAAAATCGTTGAGCTGGAGTCCGTGAACTTATGCCTGATGCAATTCTGCTGGAAATTCTATTGTAATTGATGTTTGATCCACCAAAGAAGTTCCAGATTGCAAGCCCAGGACTGATGTTGAAAAGGTGGCTGTCTTTGTCGGATTAAGTCCTTTGTCACACCTCCTCTTTGCATCTCTAGCAATTGTCGACAACTACCAAACTGAAGGAGCCAGAAATAGAAAGCTTCTCTCTTCCTCCCACTTTCTGATTTCCTGTTCTCCTTCTTAACGATAAGAACTCTTCAAAAAGCCAGCTGTCAAAGGAGGTCTGAGAAATAGAATGTGCTGACCTCAAGCTTCCTTAAATACATAGCAGAGGCCGGGCGTGGTGGCTCATGCCTGTAATCCTAGCACTCTGGGAGGCCGAGGCGGGTGGATCGCTCGAGGTCAGGAGTTCAAGACCAGCCTGAGCAAGAACGAGACCCCGTCTCTACTAAAAACAGAAAGAAATTATCTGGCCAACTAAAAATATATATAGAAAAAATTAGCCGGGCATGGTGGCACATGCCTGTAGTCCCACTTACTCGGGAGGCTGAGGCAGTAGGATCGCTTAAGCCCAGGAGTTTGAGGTTGCTGTGAGCTAGGCTGATGCCACGGCACTCACTCTAGCCCAGACAACAGAGCGAGACTCTGTCTCAAAAAAAAAAAAAAAAAAAAAATATATATATATATATATATATATATATAGCAGAATCGGGAAGGATGAAGTTTAGGGTCCAAGAGCAAACAGGCAAATGATCTATACAAAGGACTGTTATCTTTTGGCTGGAGGAAGATGGAAAGACTCTGCAGGAGGACTTGAGGAGAGAGAAGTGACAAATAAATAGATGATGGGACAGCACCTGTTGGCCATTTGGATTAGGTTTGATATCTGGTGAAAATAAGTGGGCTGAAGCTGCAAGCTGGAAGAACTCCATTCCTGAACTGCTCTATGAGACCCCAGGAATAGAGCCGTGGTGCTTCAGAGTCACCATGATACTGTGTATGAAATTCAGCACTTGCAGAGACTTCAAAAGGACTGGGAATGAGTCTCAGGAGAGACTTGGCTCAGTTCCTAGAAAAGAACACACAGGGTAGAGAAAATTGTACTAGAATAGTCATGACACATGTAAGATACCACCAACTTTCATATTCTCTACAATAACATATTGGGAGAACAGGGAGGGATTTGAGAAGGGATGAATTTCTTGCTTAAACCGAAGAAGTTTTAAATCCAATGGAGATTAATGTTTAATGTGGCAGTGTAGTTATAGCCTGATGAAATCTGAGACAGTTTATGAAACTACAGACCTTAAGAAATATAATGAAACTGGTTCATCTAATCTAAAATGTATTTGTTGTGACCCACAAAAAGAAAATACATTTTATGGTGGATTACACACACAGAGAGACACATCCCACACAAAATTTAAAATACGTTTCATGAAGCAGCACTCACCCTCACTATGTGATGTACTTTGATATTTTCTATTTTATCTATTCTATACTATTTTATTTCTTAAGAGAATGCTGTGACCAATTTAATTGATTTTATGACCACTAAAAGAGGTATAGTAGCCCTCCTTCATGTTGAAAAACACTGATCACATTTAATTCTCACTTTATAGTTAAGAAAACTGGGCCTTGGTTTGATCAATAAATCTCTATAAATTTCCTAATGTTCCTTGTGCATAGAATTGCATCATGTTGTTTTCAGTCCTTAAGTTCTTAAGAAGTGAGACAGTATCTAGTTAAATTGTGTTCAATATCACAAGGTTTTTCATCTGTTTTTAGTGTATATTTCACAATGATTGTATGTATTTGAACCACACTGTTTAATGGGTTTATCTTATCTCCCCCAAGGAAATTGTTACCCCTTAGAGAACAGAGTTATGTCCAATAGTTCTCTTTATCTCCTACAGTAGTAACACAATTCTAAGCAAAGAATTCTAGGACTCATTAAAAACATATTTAATTAAATGATGGAAAAAGAATTACAAAGAAAAAGTTTTTAAATTTATGTTTATCTCGGGGCCAGGAGCAGTGTCTCATGCCTGTAATCCTAGCACTTTGGGAGGCTGAGGCGGGAGGATTGCTTGAGGTCAGGAGTTTGAGACCAGCCTGAGCAAGAGTGAGACCCCTTCTCTACTAAAAATAGAAACATTAGCCTGGCATTGTGGTGCATACCTGTAGTCCCAGCTACTTGGGAGGCTGAGGCAGGAGGATCACTTTGAGCCCAGGAGTTTGAGGTTGCAGTGAGCTGCAATGATGTCACTGCACTCTACCCAGGGCAACAGAGCAAGACTCTGTCTCAAAAAATAAATAAATAGATAAATAAATAAATAAATAAATAAATTTGTGTTTCTCTGAGTGATAGCTAACAGGCTTGTGTCACCATTCCAAAAATAAAATATAAATCATAGGATTTTCTCAATAATATGGAAAACCTAACATACCATTTCTCTGTTCAATATAAACTATTGGCATGGTGACTCAAAATATTCTGGGTTTGGAGTCCATTACTGTTAACAAAAAGCTTTTTTAGATTTGTAAGGACAGAGTTTCAAATAGACAAGCCTTCAGACTGTATGACTAGCTCACAATTTTGTCAAATCTGTAAAGTGCTGGTATACCTGAACAGCCTAAGAGTTACTCGAGATTCGTGTCCTGCTAAAGTGTTTGGATTTCTTGAAGAAAACAAACAGGTAGGCTGATTTTATATGAAAAAGGAAGAAAACAATCTTTACAGAGACTTTCAATTCTTCCTTTCTATCAAATAGAATTTTTACGGCTTTGGCATAAACCCTTGAAAAGCTGGAATTTTAATAGAAATGCCAATGTAGTTTTAAATATAGCACCCCTGGGCTATGCTTGCATTAAAGTAAAATTCAATGTCCCTCGTAGCAGCTGAATATTGGAAATATTGGTGGTGGAGTTCCATTCAATGTTTAGCTATTCGGCAATCTTTCTTTTGATAGGAAACATATTTGTCACCATTTACATTTGTCATGTACTGAATAATTTTAAAAATCGCTATAATCAGTTTAAGCCTGTGGACTTAAAACCACTACTTACGCAACTCTAAATTTTCAGGTGCATAAATATGGTGAAATATATATTTAAGCATGAAGTATAACACTACATATGCTGTCAGAATGATGCAGTAAAAAGAATACCACAGTCTGAGAAAGAAAACCCGATTGTAAGAACTAAATTTGGCATTTAGTATCTGTGAGATATTAGCAGATCACTTATCAAAAATTAGGTATCAGTATTCTGATAGCAAAATAGGAACAATGACTTTCTTAAATGGCTTTTATGAAAGTCAAGTGAGACATAAAGTGCAAATGTAAAGCATATCTTTTTATATATATTCTGATTTAAAAATATGTATAATTATTGTAAACAAATATACTATATTGTAAAATGTAGGAAATATTAAAGATTATAAGGATCACAACCTAAAAATATGAAAAACATCAGTTTAATTTCTCCATATTCTATATTTTTCTATTTCATTCTTCTATACATTTAATTACATCTATGATAATTTTTAAATTTAAAAATTTTGTTCTTTTGTTATTAGCATAAACATCTTTGTAAACAGGTGTATGTGTGTTTATATGTGTGTATGTACATAAATGTGTATATATAGACATACACAATTATTTCTTTATAAAAATACTTAAATGAATTTATTATGTTGCAATGGTGAAGATATGCTATTAATTGAAATTTAGAAGCATTTAATTTTTTAAGGTAATTCATTAACCAAATGTCATCAATATTAAGGTAATATGGCCCTTTTCAATATTTGATCATTTTTTCTGTATTGTCTAACTTCTGAAACTAGACTATTATACTATTTGCCATAAATCAATGAACTTTCTATCTAAATTATTGTGTTAACATTTTTAGCAATTTTAGAAAGGAACTGAAATATATTTGGAAATTTTAATTTTAAAAACAGATTATAACTTTTTAAAAGACAAATATACACTGATTTTTAGTTTCTATCAAAACACCATACTTAATTGAAAGTAATTTTTACCTGAATCACAGAAACCTGTAATTATTGAGACTTTCTAAATTTCAGAAGAAAATTTTACTGGAAATAGTATTTAACTTTTCTGAGTCATGGACCTGTACTATCTAAGGTGACTTTTTGTGGCTAGGACATTTCAATTCATTGCTTAAACTAACAGATGTGCATACCAAAATGAATTTTCCAGTGACATATATTAATCTAGAAAGCATTTAAAAGTTAAAGTTTATTCATTTGGTAGTAACATTGTGTAAAAATCTACCTTTACAAAAATTCATTACTTCTTTTAAGTGAGATTTTATAAAAAGTAGACTTAAAATGTATTTATTCTCTTGAAAGTCTATGGAAGATACCCATTTTTCACTTGTGTAAAAAAGATATTTATAGAAGATAACTATTTGGACAGCAATCAGAGAATACTTGAAAATTAAGCTCATTAACTTAAAGCAGCAGGTTTTGTGACAGTCTGTGTGGGCCGGATATGTCCATTCAATAATGATAATGTGCCTAGCTTGAGTATTCTAACTATAATTCCATTGTATGCTTAATGTTTAATATTACAAAATGAGACAAAGACTCACATAAGACGACTGTGGGAATCAGTCAATTATCTGTTCATACTTAGCTAAGCAGTAATTGACAGTCTACTAATTCGTGAATTGTCTCAATTGGTTGATGTAGATGATTTCTTGCCATACACTGTGGTGTTTCTAACTCTGACAACCGGTCTTTCAAATATGCATTATTAGTCAAAAAAAAAAAAATACTGGGAGTAGGGTGAGTGGACAAACTTCAATGAATCAATATTGTCTATCATTAACTATTAATATTATTGAAATATATCTCAAAACTTTGTTTTTTATTTGATCACATTTAGTTGAGTATTTTTGGCACACAAAATGACATACTGATTAAATCTTAGCAGGATGACCCTATTGCTTGAATAGTGTAAATGGAACACATAAATATATGTTAGCTCATAAGAGATTTCATTAAAGTGAGCATTGGGTAGTTCTTTGCCAGCTTTTGGCACTCTCTAACTGGAAAAAAAAAAGCCTTAAGACTTCAAGGCATTTAGTTGCCTCATGAATTGAACTTTAAAGCAACTCAGGACCAACATGTCTCCCTGCCAAGTTATATTTAGTCTTTTTGGGGTGAATAGTTTCATCTTTTTAGATAAATGGAACTATAAGAGTTTAAAATTGCTCCTGCCTCGTGTAAAATATGAATAATAATACTTATAACCTGACTCTTTCAGAGAGAGATAATGAGGAGGATTTATGAGGTGCTTGCAAAGAGCTCTAAGCTTCTTGGAACAAAAGCCTCACATATCTCATTTTTGGTAACATAAAAATAGTTGGGCATCACTTGTGGCATAAAAGATGTGTTGGTGTTACAGTACATATTAAACTCTATGTACTTCTGATCTGACCTGAGGGTTTTGTATATCTTTTTTTAATCCTAAGAATTCCAAATCATTTTATAAATATTTCCAGTCACTGCACTCTGATGAACTATAAGTCACCATTTCATAGGCAAATGTATGCTATAATGGGGTTTTTTTATTATTGTTTTTGGCAGTAACAATAAATAAACCTGGCTAAAATTGTCTTAAATAATAAGCAGCATTTCTCATTTACATAACTAGAAGATTTAATATAGCATTGTCTTCAGATAATGCTTGATTTAGAGACCCAATGATATCCGCAAGGAAGAGGCTTCTTCCGACTTTCCACTTTGCTTTTCATTCTGTTGGCATCATCCTAAGGCTTTCTCCCTTCATGATATGAAAATGGATCCTAGCCGCTCGCAGAACTACATGTTTCCTTCTTATAGGTTAGCCTCAAAAATCCTTGAAAAACTACAGAAATTCAATTCAATTCCCCAGACCAAACACTGTGGTGAATAGAATGTACTGATTGGCTTAGCCTGGGTCACGTGTTCTAGCATGGCACTATGGATATAGTCAGTCTGGGACAACACACATTCCCAGGTGGAAATTGGGACCTGTTATGAAGGTTGAGTTCAACTTTTGAAGTGAAAAAAAATATGTGTCTATTAATAGGTCTATATGTAAATCTAGCTTCAAGCAGAACAAATTAGTTATTTTATTTTACTAAAAAATGTAAGTATAAATGATATGGCCTGAGCTTGCTTGCCTATCAGCATCAAAGTATTAATAGCTTGTATTATATTTGCCCTGAAAATTGTATTTCAACAATGGCAAGTTGTCTTCTAATTTTATTACTAAAATATGTGTTTTTTTTCACTGAGTTCCCCTTGCAGACAGTTTTGAAAATTTTCATTCGACACTTAGATATTCCAGAAAGCAAATCTGGTTTTCATTTTTCACTCCAGCCTGGCATCTGGTTCTGGTCTATTGGTCCTTGCTGTACCCACCTTTTGGACAGTACTGCTCTGCTCTTTCCTAAGGCCATGGCATTTAGTGTTTTGCTGTCCAGAACACTTTCCACCCAGCTCCTCACATGGCTGGCTCCTCATCATTTCAGGTCGCCTTTCAAAAGTCATTCTTAAGCATCCTTGGCCACCTTATCTAAATGATGCCCCCATCATGCATTATATTAACTTATTTTATTATTCTGATAATGTTAATTAGTATTTAAAATTCTTTATAGTATTTATTTATTTTTTTAATTGCTGATTATTTACTTCATTGACCTCCTCACATCGATTTCATCCATCAAGACTGTTTCACTCGCAGTCTATTCCCTGCAGCTAGAATAGTGCCTGGCATACAGCAGGTGTGACAACCATTTGGAGAATGAGAAAATTAATGTATTGTCTCTGAATGTGATGTTTTTCTCTCTTGTCCTGTGTGTCAAGTATGAGCATGAATTTACCAATAATCTCCCATTAAGGAAGTTGAAAATTATACCAACAGAAGTAAAATCTTGTGTGAAATTTATAACTGGTACCAGACATGTCGATCTCAGAGCCCAAAGGTACCACCTAAACTAGACTTTAATATTAGGAGCTTCCTAAAAAGATAGCTCCTGCTTAGCTAGCCTGCATCTGTGTTGTATGGGTCAATGTCCCGTCCTCCTAATCCTTTTGCTCCCACACACTTAAATGAGTGTTCTTGAGCATGAGAATCCTACTAACCAGGGAAGAACAGGCAACATCTCTGTTTTTCTCAAATCTAAGACCCACCACGTCCATTTTCCGTTCCCAGTTAGACCTCTTTCCAGAATGATTTTCATAAATATTTCCACTTCTTTTTAGGAAAATTCCACCTCCAACCATAGACGTGGGATCTGGCTCAAAGCCTTCTAAGGAACAATCTTATTGGAACATATAGTCCTCCATCCTTTCCTGACAAACAAAATATTTGTCTTGAATAATAATAGTCTGAGACCTCAACAGTCGAATCCAATTGTCCAATGTTCAGCCTAGCCCAGTATATTTTTGGTGCACAAGTTGGTTGGTTTATTTTTTTTCAAGCAGAAGTTAATTGAGCTTTTAGGTCTTTCCTTAAGTCCGTAGAGATCTCTATTGCTGACATCTTGTGGCCATTGTTTTCACAAGAATTTCCCCAAGGGCTTGCTATAATTTTCAGAGACAGCACATTCTAAATCTATCCTTGGAAAAAAATTCCTCTAAGGGAAGCACAATCTGCAGATAAGCAACTCTACTTGTAAATTGGCCAACCCCTGTATATTATCCCACAGAGCAATTGCATTCCTTGGAGTCACATCACTGATTTACAACCTCAAAATTAAAAAGCACATTATCAGTGCATGGTTTTCCCGGAACAATAAAATAGCCCCCCTGAAAGTAGAATTGTCTTCTCAAAATCAGAAGGCAGAACATTTCCAGACTGCTTTAAAAGAGCTGATTTGTTTAGTTTTGTGTTTATTTCTTTGCTCCAACACTCTCTCAACAGCTTTAGATTTCAGAGATGTCAACATGAAGTTTAGATCCAAGTCCGAATCAGAGTATTTGGTAAGTCCAGATGTCTTGACTAGTGAAAGGTCTATTAAGGCTTTCATATGCTGTTTCAGGAATCACTGCCTTTTCTAGATCCCAACCTATTTTTATGCTCTAATTAGCTAGTTATACCACATTGGGTGGGAGTGAGCCAAAGTAAGGTTCTCAAGTGGAATAGAGGTTCGAGCAAAAGTTTTTAAATACTAATTTTCACAAAAACCTAGGTATCTGTCCTACTATTCTCCAACAGGAGAAATCGTATCAAATTTTTAACTCTAGTTACATTCTTTCAGGTTCATAACATTTGGAAGAGTGACAAGGAGTTATGGTCTTCTCATATCAGGAAGAAAGAGTATTTCATGCATACCAAAAGGATTTGAGAAACTGGGTGGTCAATAGTGAAGGATTTAAGCCAATAATCAAGAGTTGCTACTTGTATTCCCTGGTAATCTTTAGTTTGTCTAGAAAAAATTCACATTTCTTCACATGCAAATTGTGCGGGCAGCTCTCTTCTGAGGATTAGAGAATTGTTAATGCTGAACCTGATACAATTTACAATTTGGAGGTTAAACATGGAAGCATATGTAAGAATAGTTGTTTTTTTTTTTTTTTTTTCCTTAGGCTTTTAGTGATAAAGGCCAAATAGTTGAACTTGGAGATAGCTAACCTTTAAGGCCAAAAGTCTTGAGAGAGAAGAGTCCATGTTAATGGCTTAATGGAGAGTAGTGGAGACATCTGACAAAGGGAATTCATTTCAGTAACACTTTAATGAAGTGAGAATTTGGCAAGAGAAGCTGAAAGGCTGATAAGTCAAAGGTTGAGGTGGTAATGGACTGAATGTCTCTTGAATTATTGGGACTTCAGTTTGATTGATTTACTAAAAGATATACTTAAGGCCATTATGGATAGAGCACTCAAAGGTGTCATTATCTCAATCCTCTCAATTCTACTACTTCAATACTTCTAGAAATTGTTACTTTCTCTCACTTCTTATTGCCTTTGCCCTGACTACTTGCATAGACTATTACTGTATTAGTTTCCAAAGTAGTTTCCTGCATGTCATTGTTTCTTGCCTCAATCCATCTTCCAAATTTCACACAGAATCATCTTTCTAAAACACAACTGCTTAAAACCATCTATGGTTGATGAGAAGGTAAATTGCTTCCAACTTAATGGGCAACTATGGCAACATCTATCAAAATTAAAATTCTACATATCACTTAATAAAGTAACTTCACTTTTAAGAATTTATCTCATAGCTATTCCTACCCATGCAAAATGATGAGTGCATAAGAATATGCAGTGTAGTGCAGTAGAGATGGAAAAGATTTTTTAAAAGTTAAATACATTCCCACTTCGAACTGGAACCAGACAAGGTTGCCCACTCTCTCCATTACTTTTCAACATAGTACTGGAAGTCCTTGCGAGAGCTATCAGGCAAGAGAGCAGAATCAAGGGAGTCCAAATAGGGAAAGAAGAGATCAAACTCTCACTCTTTGCTGATGATATGATGTTATACCTGGAAAACCCCAAGAATTCAACCAAGCGACTCCTGGAACTGATCAATGAATTCAGTAAAGTCTCAG
>CM052439.1:71228490-71253891 GCA_028533085.1 Varecia variegata
GTGCACTGTTGGGGGAATGGACATCCTTGAGGCTCAGTCTCGGGGGGTTGGGAGGGGCATGGGCAATATACTTAACCAGAACGGTTGTACCCCCATAATAAGCTATAATAAATTAAAAAAAAAAAAAAAAAGAACATGTAACAACAAGGCAAAAAAATAAATAAATAAATAAATAAATAAAAAGTTAAATACCTGTGTAACAAGGACTAGCTGAATGGATTGTTGCACGTTCATACAATGGAGTTTACGTAGCCATTAAGATGAATGAAACCGATCTGTATGTATAAAACATATTTTGTTTGTCAAATTTACTTATTTATTGGGAAAATAAGCAAGCTATAGAATAGTGTATAGGGAAAAATACATAAAAAGAGTGGAAGGATAAACAAGAAAGTGTTCACAGTCATTACTCCCCAGGAGAGATCTAGGAAAAAAATGTAGGTGGGAGATTTATTTGTCATTGTAAACATTTTGCTTATTTATAAATTGAACTTGTGCTATAATATTCATTAAAATAATTGATTTTAAAAATCATACAATAGATTTCAATAATTTCTTGGATAATCTACAAAATTATTAGTATTATGTTTATATATAGAGAGACATACTATATCTGATACTATAAAATTAGCATTATATAATATAATATAATGTAATATAATACCATGTATATTGATAATGCCACATATATCTATAATGTCATATATGTCTATTATAATGGCATATGTAGATGATATTATGGAGATATATATTATATACATTATGTATGTGTGTGCATGTATTAATATATGAGGCAATGGTGTGCAGGAATATTTCTGTTGCCAATTACCAATGAAAAAAAAAAACCTTCTAAGATTTGCACCAACAGAGCTTTCTGAGTTTCCTTCACGTCACCTAGTTAGGGAATTTGGTGGTCTTTGTTATAAATTATTTCTGTGTGATTCTGAAATGTTGCTTGAACTGGAACTTTTTTTATTTTTAATAATGAACATATATGGAGCACTTATTATATAATTCACACTGTGTAAAATAAAAAACCCATTACCTCAATACTTATAGCAGCTCTTTCAAAAGTGTGGAAATTGAGACTAACAGAAGTCCAAATATGTAGGGTCACCCGGCAAGTACCTGAAAGAGTATGTATTTGAACACAGTCCTCCCAGCTGAAGCCTGTGGTGTGTGTGCTGTTTTCAGGAGACACTTCCAGAAGTGATGTCATGAGGGAGCAACACCAGTATGATTGCAAAGACGGTTCCCTTAGGAAGGGGAGTTCCTTTTACGGTGAAGTGATCGTGGAAAACTTCATGATGAACGTGACAGTGGATGAGTAGAATTTTGAAAGAGAGAAAGGGATAGCGTTTTAGTTCAAACCATATGAACTCATCATTTTTGTAGGTGAAAAAAGTCAGCTATTGAAAATTTCATATGGTTCATCTAAAATATATTTGTGGTAGTGGTAATGATAGGGAAAAGTTTAAAAAATGAAGAGTTTCAATCCTCTCCCAGGATCTCCATTTTCAAGAGGGTTCCTGAATGTTATAGAAATAAAGGGGAAAATCAGAAATGTGGATAGATTAGAGTGCAGGTTTTTAACAAGGGGAAAAAAACTCCAACTCTATAAAATACTTTATGTTGATTTATTCTGAGCTGAATAAGTGTGATCGATGGCCTGGAGCACCTGGCCTCAAGAGGCCCTGAGACAATGTGCCCAAAGTGGCCAGGCTACAGTTTGGTTTTCATTTACGGAGACAGGAGTTACACGTAAAATAAATCAATATGTGGAAGGTATACATTGGTTTGGCCTGAAAAGGCAGGACATCTCAAAGGGGGGACTTACAGATTATAGGTGGGTTTAAAGATTCTTTGATGTGTAATTGGTTAAGGAAATGAAGCTTCGCCTAAAGGCTTGGAATGTTTTAAGTTAAGATCAGGAAATCTGTTAATCAGAGACAAGCCACCAGACATGCTGATTCAAGTGATCTGTTAAGTAAATTGATGGCCTGCAGGTGTGGTGCCAGCTTTGTCTTGCCCGGCCTTAGGTCCTGCTAATGATTTAGTATCTTATTGTTACAAAGATTAACTAAAACAGGGAACGGGCATGATGAGGCATGGCTTTAAAGTTTTTCTGGGGTCCCCTTGGCCAAGAGAGGGCCCACTCAGTTGGCTAAAGGCTTAAGATTTTTAGTTCACAAGATAGTCTGGGAAAAGAAGAATGAATATTTAAATAGAATGAAGTTAGAGAATAAATACTAATGTCATAATCACTAATACAGGAGTATTTTAAATCAATTATTATTATTTTTTAAATTTTATTTTATTGTGGTAAGGAACTTAAGATCTACCCTCTTAAACTTTTAGTGTTCAAATGGAACTTCTCTAGCAAAACATCTTCTACATAGAGTTAAGACTCAAATATACAATGTATCTTTAAAAACTATTTTAGTAAACTTCATATTGTAGTATAATATACATACAGAAAATTATGCAAACCATAAATATACAACTAAATGAATATCATAGTGCTACCAATTTCATTTAAATACCAAAAACTCTTAAAAATAGAACCTAATCAGAACAAAGACTATCTTGTTCCACTTCCCAGTCATTACTGTGCTCAAATGGAACTACATTCCTGACTTTTAACACCATAAGTTGGTTTTTTGTTTTAAAATTGTATATAAATTGAATCATACAATATGATGATTTTTGGTTTGGATTATTTCATTCAACATTATGTTTGTAAGATTCATCCAGGTAGTTACATATAGCAATAGTTCATTAATTTTCATTATTGTTTAACATTCCATTATACGAATATAGTACAATTTATTTATTTGTTTTATTATTAACATACATTTGAGAAGTTTCAGATTTGGACCTGTTATGTATAGTGCTGCCATGTACATGTTAGTACATGTTCCTTGGTACACATGTGTAAACATTTCTTTTGGAAATATATACATATAGATATATGTAGAACTGCTGGATCATAGGATAGACATTCAGCTTTATTAGATACTGCCAGTTTTCAGCAGGTGTACCAGTTTACTGTCTACTAGCACAGTAATGACAGTTACAATTACTCTCAGTCCTCACCAACAATTGGCAATGAGAAACTTTTAAATTACAGTCATCCTGGTGTATGTGTGTGTGTTTATGTGTATTTAGTGTAAGTGATTTTTAATTTTAATTTCCATTTCCTTGATAATTAGTGATTTTGAGAATATTCTTGATGTTGATTGGACATTTGCGGTATCTTTTTTGTGGAGTGCCCATTCAAGTCTTTCCCCCATTTTGCTATTTAGTTGACTGTCATTTTCTTGATTTATAGTAATTCTTTAAATATGTGCTTTTGAAATATTATTTAATTTCTGATACATGTAATTAAAATATCTGCTAATGCTTGGTGAGTTGCTTTTTTTCACTTTCTTAATGACATGTTTGATCACCAAAAATTCCGAATCATAAGGTCGTTCAGTTTATCATTATAACTGCCTTTATTGTTAGCACTTTTCCTTTGCTATTTAAGACGTCTTTGTTATCCCAAGTTCAGGAAGATATACTCCATTGTTATTTTCTAGAACCAACCTAACCAACATAATTTTCCATGATGATGAAAATCTTCTAAATCTGTACTGATTCATACGGTAGTCACTAGTCATATATTAAGATTGAGCTCTTGAAATGTGGCTATTACTACTGATAAAATGAATTTTTGATTTTAATTCAAATTTAAATAGTCACATGTGGATAGTAGTTATCCTATTGGATAGCACAGTCTATTTTATTTTCAAAAATTTTTCATAGTTTGGTTTACAACTCATCTAGAATGGATTTTTGTTTATATGAAGAATCAATTAACCCAGCACTATATTTTGGAAAGTGTACCTTTCCTACCTGGATTGCAGTGATACTTTTATATCTATATACATACGGGTGTTCTTCTTGACCTTATTCTAATCCATTGTTATATTATCAATCTTATTATCCTCTATTAGTTATTGTATTATTAACTTTACAATATTATTTGGTTTACAGTATTGTAAGTCCAACACTTTTTCTTTCTTTTTCAAGATCATTTTGACTATTCTTGGCCTTTCCTAATTCTATATGAGTTTTCAAATTAACTTGTTGATACCTAAAAAAAAAACTTTCCAGAACTTTTATTGCATTAAATGTAAGAATAATTTGGGAATAATTAGCAACATTAAATATTGTTTCTTTGAATTTGTTAATATAATAATTCTTTCCATTTATTTATCTTTTCTTTAATTTCAAACAATAATATTTTTTAGTTTTCTTTATAGAAGTCTTGTACATCTCATATTATAAATAGCATAATTCTTAAAGTTTAATTTTCTAATTCCTGTTTGCTGGTAAATAAAAATATAATTTTGTTTTATACTGACCTTGTATAGAATAATCTTGCAAAGTTCCTGTTTTAACTATAATATTTTATAGATTCTTTTGGATGTTCTCCATATGCAGTCATATCAACTGGGAACAATGGAAGTGTTATTTTCTCCTCTCCAAACCTCTTATTTTTCTTATTCTCTTGCACTGGTTATAACTTCCGGTTAGATATTGAATAGATGTGTTGATAAGTGGCATTGTTATTTCTTCCAGATTTCAAGGAGAAAGATTAAAACAATGTACCATAACAAAGATATTGACTATGGGAATTTTTCATTAGAGATTCAATTCAATTTCTTTTATAACATACATAAAAAGATATATATGTATACACACACTAATTCTATAGCCCATTAATTAACAAAAAAAAAAATTAGAAAAAGCAATGTCATTTCCATGTATTCTACATATTTTTATTAAGCATTTAGTATTTTCATTACTGTGCTAGGTCTCAATTAAAAAATGAACAAATATTTAAATAGACATTTCTCCAAAGAAATATACAAATGACCAATAAACAAATGAAGATACTCAATGTCATTAGTCATTAAGGAAATAAAAATCCAAACCACAATGAGATACCTCTTAACAACCACTAAGATGGCTAAAATAAAAAAGTTAGTAATAACAAGTAATGACCAAGATGTGAAGAAGTTGGAACCCTCATACCTTGCTGGTTGGGTTTAAAAAGTTGCAGTTAACTTGGAAAACAGTTTAAAAATTCATCAAAACATTCAACATAGAGTCATTCTATGACCCCACAATTCCATTCCTAGATATATGCCCAAGAAAATTGAAAACAGGTGTTCACACATATACTCACTATTAAATTGGAACTAAATGATCAACATTCATGTGTACATATGGTAGTAAAATTCAACGGAAATAAAGCAGGTGGCGGGGGGTGAGGAGGAGATGGATAAATTCACACCCAACAGGCACAGTGCACACCACCCGGGTGATGGACACACTTATAGCCTTGACTCAAACTATACAAAAGTAATTCATGTAACCAAAACATTTTTACCTCCATAATATTCTGAAAAAAATGTTTTCACCTTAAAAAAACTGCAGTACAATGTAATGAAAGCTGTAATGGTGTGATAGAGAAAATACAATGGGCACAAAATGGAGGAAAACATTAATTCTCTTTTCAGGGCTTCAGATTAAGGAAAGCTCCAAATAGGTTTTCTTTTGGTCTGGGCTTTAAAAATAGGAGTAGATAGAGAGGAAGTAGGGCAAGTCATTCTAGGCAGTAGAAAAGGAGCAAAGTCTTCAGTAAGTCTTAGACTTATGTGAATAATTCATTCTAACTAGATCTCCAGTTTAAGGGGAAGGGAGAAGCAAAAAAATAATAATATGTTTTTTGTCCAGCATTTTTCCAATTTATGTAAGCACTGAAATACTTATTAATACATGTGTATCCTAGATAGTGGGATGCCACTGAATACATTTGGTGTAGAGGTGACATAATCAGTTCTGTGTTTTGGAAAGCTCATTCTGGTGGCAATATGGAGAGTAATATGGAAGGAAAAATTGGAGTCAGGAAAACCAATTCAACCCATCTTTTCCCTTTTAGATTGCACAGCCAGATTTCCATGTATTTCTGGTCTTTTAGTCAGTTTGACATCCCTGTATTAATTACTGTTGCTTTTATGGCACTGTTACCTGGCATGAATAGTCCTCTGATTGTTCTTCAGGGCATGTTTGCTGTTTTTGACCTTTTTCTTCCAAATACATTTTAGAATTAGCTTGGTCATGTTCAAGGTAAAACCTTGCTGGCATTTTTAATGGAATTTCACTGACTATATTAATTAATATAAGGAGAATTGACATATTTACAATGAAAAAAGAAAACAGGTGTTCAAACAAAAACTTGTACATGAATGTTCACAGAAACATTATTCATAGTAACTAAAAAGAAGCAGCAAATTGAATGTCCATCAACTGTTGAATCAGATAAACAAAATGTGGTATACCCATACAATAGAACATTATTCAGCAATTAAAGAGACTGAAGCCCAGGTACATGCTACAATATGGCTGGACCTTAAAAACATTAGCTTTTATTTGTGTGGTTCATACATACAATGATGTTGTATCATTCCATTTGTATAAAACACTCAGAATAGAGGAATATATAGAACTAGAAAGTAAGACTGATGGTAGTGATGGAGAGGTTGTTGAATAGGGAGTTACTGATAATGGGTGTGGATTTTCTTTTGGGGGTAATGAAAATACTGTAAAATTAGATTGTTGACAGTTCCACAACTCTGTGGGTACAATTACTTTGTTTTATACTTTTGATGGATGGATTTTTTTGTATGCAAATTACATCAAAATACCTGTTTAAAAAAATAAAGAAAAACAGACTAATGGATATCATGATAAAAATATATTAATAATATAAATTTTGTTAGACATATATAAAAAAGTATTTTATCTCTCAAAAGATGTTCACTAATTACTTTTTTGACCTCTTTTGAAAATATTTTCTATAGTCTATGAATGTGAAACCAATTATCTGTTTGAGACAACTAATTGCCTATTAATTCAATGAAACAGATGGCTAACAAGAGCATGTTGCTCTAAATTGATTAAGGAAGGCTCTGACCATTATTTCTTAAAGATTAAAAAGGACACTCAAATTACAGTTAGAATAAAAAACTGTAAGGTGATTTGCTATAACTTTGAAGAACTATTTACAGAAAAGGAAATCATGATATATAAGTATTGACTTAGGATTTTGATGGGTACTTTATGAGAAATAATAAAAAACAAGCCATATCAATTCATAAGCTATAATTTTTAGGGGCTATATAATATTCTTTCTATGATTACTAGTAAATAATATATATATTTGTGAAATGTGATACACTGATTGATTTCATGAAGAAGACTTAAGATTTCATTTCTAACTTTCCCTATCACAAAATTTCACCTTGTGTGTGAGCGGTAGTTGTATTAGTCAGAGTTCTCCAGAGAAATGGAACCAATACATATATAAAGAGATTTATTATAAGGAATTGGCTCACAGGATTATGGAGGCTGGAGAGTCTAAAATCTGCAGTAGGTATGGCCTGGCAGGCTGGAGATCCAGGATAGCCACTAGTGCAGAAGAAGTCCTAAGGCAGTCTGCTGGAGAACTCCAGGTGATTGGATGAGGCTCACTCATTATGGAGGACAATCTATTTTATCCCAAATTCACTGATTTCAATGCTGAACTCAACCAAAAGAACCTTCTACGTTGACACATAAAATTAACCACCATGGTATTTAAAAAAATATATTGGTGACATCTTTGAGAGGACCATGTGAAATGTACATTTTTCTCAACAATTACAGGTTAATCCCTTAGTCTTTTATCTCTAGATGTTACTTATCTGCCATGATACTTTCTCAGTAAACCCATCTGTCTTTCCGCCTTCTACTTCTCTGTACCTTCTCCTTGGCTTTTATTATCCTCACATCCCTTACCAGTGTCACTAGCCAGACATGTACCTAAAACATACTTTGTATGCTACAATATCATGTGTCTTTTTTTCCCTAAAAGGCAGACAGATGCTCATAAACATGGTATATACTTATATAAATGAATAAAAATGGATGAATGAAGATACAGTATAAAATTAAAAAAGGAGAAAAAAGGAATAAAGAATATTATTATGTGACTGTATCATGTTTTTAAAAAAATATTATGGGATAAATTGAATTGATATATTTTTGTCTTCTGCTAAAATCAAAAAAGGGAAAGTAGTTATGATACTTTCATGCTTCATGCTTCAAGAAGAACTAAGTGGGTGATAAAAATAAGGGACAGATACTAGGGACATTAGAAAGTAAGGGAAAAATTCTGACTGCTTAAATAAAAGATATAAAATTGTTAATGGTTTTCATGGTTATGTCATATTTCAAGTCAAATCGCCTACTTTAACTGTAATATGCACAGAGTGGATTGCTTCTTGACAAATACAACATGATCAAAAATCACTTTCATAAATACATAAAAAATATAAATATTATAAAATGTTATCAAAAGATTTGATATTAATACAAAAGACACACCCACTAGTAAAGCTCTCTGATCTACTGACAGATCTTTCAGAAATTTAGACAGAAATCTAATTTTTCCTTAGTGGTGTCAGATTCTATACAGTAACTCAATTTCTTACCACAATGTATTATTTATTCTCATTTGCAACTATTTAAAAGAATGTCATATTATTATAAAATATTGATGGTTATAGTAAAAGAAATCATCTACATATTACTCACAAGTTAACAATTGGTTCACGAAATTTATGTGTCTTGTTGAAAAAGTATTTAAAATCTTTAAATTGAAGGTATTTTGTATTTGCCTTAAGCCTATTGAAATAAACAATATGTAATTCAAGTAAATTAAAATATAATTTGAATTATTGGGACTAACAAAATAAAGCTAAATATCTCTTTCAAAAAACTCCCTATATATGAAAAACTTAGGACAAACCTTTGTTAACTATACAATACTTAAATAGGGTGTATTTTTTGCTATTGAACATTTTTTTAATTAATTAATTTATTTATTATAGCTTATTATGGGGGTACAACCGTTCTGGTTAAATATATTGCCCAAGCCCCTCCCAACCCCCCGAGTCTGAGCTTCAAGAGACAATTTTTATGTTAAAGTACAAAAGCAATTGGAGCAAGAAGTAAGTATAATGTATAATATTAATAAATTTGTTTACATTTAATTTCAAACATTTGTATGAAAACCTTTAAATGTACATAGTTTGATTAGCTGCTGTAGGAGACATTATAGCTGGTCTTGGTTAACACTCTTCCTAATCTTGTCACTTCCCCTCCTCTACTGTAAATGTTGCAAAGCAAAAATTAAATTCCCGTCCATCCTTACAGCTTGGGGCAGCCAAGTGATCCCTGGAAGTGTAGATTCATCCTGCCAACCAGAGGGGACAAGTAGAAGGATGAAAGCTGTGAAGGATGAAAGATGGGTGATGAAAGATGGATGGGGTTTGGGGAGGTGTCGCTGGGGGAGGACAGAAAGAACTGCATCTTTCCTGGCATTTGCAGTCTTCACTCGCTTTAGGCTGCCTCTTCTTGAAATTTCATGGTATGTGGAAGAAAACTCTAATTTTTAAAGTTGCTATTGGTCATGATTTTGTTTATTTGAAGCCAAATGCATTACCAAATAATAAAGATACATTTTTAAAAATATACATTTTTATACATATACATTTTTAAAAAGTATGTATATTTACTTAAATATTTTAAAAGGTACACCTTTTATTGCATTTATCACTGGTATAAAATGCATATCTTGGGAAATGTCCAAGACGGAAATGACACATCAATAAAATCAAGAATTGTCCTCTTCGAACTTTAGAGCTAAATATTATTTGGAGTCTTTTAGTAACATGAGATATAGATATAAATATATTTAATTCTGGAGAACTACCCAATATTTAATGCCTGCATTGTGCCAAATACTGTTCTAGGTATTTTACAGGTATCATTTTTATCTTTTTCTTTTCTGAGTCTTCACAATAACCCTACAATGAAGGTAACAATACATTTGTTTTACAAATGGCAAAACGGGGACCAGAGCGGATAAGCAACCTGCCGGAACTCATGTGCCCGGGCGGTGACTGAGCCAGGATTCCCACCCACTCTCAGCAAGGGCGGCAGCAGTCTGTGCTCTTCCGTGACATCCCACTCCCGAACCGTGATGATCCAGGAACAGGTTTGAAAACTGCTGCTTTTCTCTCCTTCCATCACTAGACAATTAATACTTTAAATAATTTACTCATGTGTTTTTTATGCATCACAGTCCTATTTGAAGAGGAAAAAATCTTTTCCCACGAATAATTTCATTATAATGCTGTGATTTTCTACACAAATCTATCAAATGAAGATGGATGGTGTGGTGCATTTGACAGTTGAGAGAAAATACACGTATACCAAAGAGAAATCCCCAGTGAATGTCATTTCTTCTCGCACATGGATATCCATCTTGGTATGTTTCACCAAATATGCACTCATTCCACATACATTTGATGAGCTCTTCTATGTGCCAGATTCTGCGCTGTACCCTGGGGTTATAGGTAAAGCAGAGATTCTTCTCTCAAGGTGTTTACCTGGGTGCATGCCTTTATACAATGCAAATGAAAAGTGTTGTAAAAATGTCAGGACAGCTAAAAAAGATTTTGCATATTGTGATCTTACAAGGGCTCCTGGATGACCAGTGAGTGGTGGGCAAAGTCCAAGTCATTTCTCCTATTCCAGACCTGTGCCTCCACGGAGGCTGTGTCTGGCCAGAGGAAGACTTGGTTGTTTCTTACTGAATATGTTTCCACCAGCCTGCCAACCCTGAGTACGTTTCCATTAGACTTCCATGTGTCTTCCTGCACCCAGCTGGAAGGAGTGTATTTTCCTTTCTTGGTCTTTGAACCTAGACCAAGAAAGTAGAAGCATCAGCTATTATATCAGTGTATGAAAAGGAACCCCCCATCTCATTCAAGATAGCAGAAGAAGCTTAACTCAAATAATAGCCAAGAACCTTATCTTTGCAGACCATTATGAGTTCTCTGGTAAAGAGGATAAAGAGTTTTCTAGTATAAGAGCGCATACGTATGTGGAAAATCAACAAAATACACACAAGAAAGTTGAATTAAAAAAACTTTGAGTTTAATAAATAAGATGGTGAGAAGGTTGCAAATATATGTGGGAAATCAGATCTTGAAGCCTTCATAGTCCATAGTAAGAATGATATGAAAATATATATTTTGTACTAAAACAGTCTCTATCCATATAACCATAAAACAGAAGTTAGAGATTGACTCACAGGGGGATGATATTACAAATTTTAACTTAGTTAAACTGAACATCAACTCAAAGACCTAGAGAATGGTGATATAGGGAAGAAACAGTCTCTTATCTCAAAATGAAACTGGAATTTGTCACTTAGATATTATAAAATGGAATTAATTATAATTTTAGAAGAACTGTGGAACTCAGAGAATCAATATTTTTTTCTTATTTACAATCCATGAGACATATCATGCTTGGGAAAAATCTATTTAATGTACTATTCAGTATCATGGATTTTAGTATAATAGAACATATGACATTTATTGATTTAATTTGAATTTTCACATTGCAACACACCTTTAAGAAATTATCACTTGTTGAGTTTTAGGGTAGAATCAAATATCTACAATTATCTGAAAAGGCTATTAAAATACTACTGTCTTTTCCAACTGTGTATCTGTGTGAGGCTATATTTTCTTTAGCTGCACCAATCAATACAACATTTAGCAATAGATGAATACAAAAGCATATGAGAATCTATTTCTCTTTTATTGTCAGACATAAGAAGAGAATTGCAGAAATGTAAAATATTGTCCACATTTTCACTACCATTTTTTGTCATGAAAAATAGTTATTTCAGAAAAATGTTATTTCTGTTAGTACAGAATGAAATTATAATATTATCATTATTTTTAATGGATTACTATAAACTTTTAAACTTTCTCAGTTTTAACTACCTGTTCAGTAATATTGGTAGCTATAATTCACACAAACAGAGGTCTTTGAATCCCTCAATAATTTATTTTAATAGCTTTATGGAGGTATGACTGGCATATAGTAATCTTCAAGTTTGCAGAGTATAATTTGATAAATTTGACATAATACATCTGTGATTCTACCACTACAATCAAGATAATAAATATATACATCACCAGAAAAGATTGCATATGCCCTTTTTAAATCCCTTCATCCCACTCTTTCCCTACCCTTCCAGGCAACCAGTGGTCTGCTTTCTGTTCCTATAGGCTAGTTTCATCTGCAAAATTTTATGTAAATGGAATCATAGTGCATGTACTCTTCACTGTCTGGTTTCTAGCAGTCAGCAAATTTATTTTGAGATTCATTCATGTTGTTAAATGTGTTAATAGTTCATTTAGGTAGCTTTAAGTTTTCAGCTGTTAAAAATAAAGGTAACATGGACATTCATGCATAAGCTTTTGTACGGATATAAGCTTTCGTTTCACCTGGGTAAATACATAGGGTCATATGGTAGATGTATATTTTAAGAAATTGCTGAACCGTTTTCCAAAGTGGTTGTACCATTTTATATTCCTATTAACAGTGTACGACCGTCTCATTTGTTCAATATTTTGCCCCACCCGAGTCAGAGATTCAAGCATGTCCATCCCCCAGACGGTGCGTGCTGCACCAATTAGGTGTGAATATACCCATCCTCCCCTCCTCCTCCCACCTGCCCGACACCGGATGAATGTTACTACTATGTGTGCACTTAAGTGTTGGTCAGTTAAGTCAGTTAATAACAATTTGATAGTGAGTACATATGGTGCTTGTTTTTCCATTCTTGTGATACTTCACTTAGTAGAATGTGCTCTAGCTCTATCCAGGATAATACAAGAGGTGCTAGATCACCATTGTTTTTTGAACAAAATACATTCTATAAAAAAGACATCTGCACTAGAATGTTTATAGCAGCACAATTCAAAATAGCAAAGATGTGGAAACAACCCAAATGCCCATCAATACATGCCAAATTTGATCCATGAATTGAATATATTCCCAATCAAAATTCCAGCAGCCTTTTTTTTTTGGTAGAAATTAATAGTTGATTCTAAATGCATATGGAAAGGCAAACAACCTGGACATCACTTATCTCCATCCTGACATTGTTAATTTACATATTTTCTCTTTCCTGATCAATCTGGATGGAGTTTTATTGTTTTTTTAACTCAAAAAAATTAGCTCTTGGTTTCATCGATTTTTCTCTATTGTTTTTATAATTTTCTGCTTCATTTATATCTGCTTTGATCTTTATCATTCATTTCTTTTGCTTTCTTTGGGTTTAGTATGTTGTTTTCTCTTTTATTAAGGTAGAAGCTAAGCTGGAACCTTTCTTCTTTTAAATATATGTGTTTTACTGCTATACATTTGCCTGTAAATATTGTTTTAGCTGTATCTCAAACATGTTACCATATTGTGTTTCCATTTTTATTCTATTCAAAATGCTTTCTGATGTCCTCTTTGATTTCTTTCTCAAGCCATGGGACATTGATAAGTATTTTATTTTATTTACAAGCAGTTGGGGGCATTTCAGGTAACTTTCAGTTACTGATTTCTAATTTAATTTCATTTTAGTAAGAAAATATAATTTATATGACTTTAAATTTATTGAGACATGTTTTATGGACAAGAAGATGTTTTATATTGGTAAATCCAGTCCCTGTCTCCATCTTAGCCAAATACAGAAGTCCCTTCAGTAATTCTTAAGGGTGTAGTAGAGTCCTGAGACCAACAAGTGTAAGAAACATAGTTTTAGATCATGTCATAAAATGATCATACTGTAAGAAAATGTAAAGACAAATTAAGAATTCCAACATGTGAGATATCATCTTTTTAAAGTTTTATTTAAAAAAATAATTTATTATTTTAAAAAATTCTGGTAAAATATATACAACATAAAATTTACTACTGTTACCATTTTTATGTGTACAGTTCAGAGATCATTAAATACATTAACATTGTTGTACAACCATCACCATCATCCATCCACAGAATATTTTCATCTTGCAAAACTGAAACATTGGACTTATTAAACAATAATTCCCCATTATCCATTACCTTCAGCCTCTGGCAATCATAATCCTACTTTTGGTCTCCATGAATCTGACTACTGTAAGTAAGTACTATTACACTGTTTATATATACTCTGTTTTTGTCCAGATATATAGTGGGACAGATATTACCTAACTCCAAAATCAATACGCATTCTGTTCTATTTTCTGCTGTATATTGTACTAGCTTTAATGTCTTTTGTGTATATTATTTTTTTTCCTTTTAAGTTTAGTTGACATGCAATAATTATACATTCATGGGATACAGAATGGTAGTACAATGCATGTATATAATGTGTAAGGCTCAAATCAGGCTAATTAGCATATCCATCACCATGAACCTTTATCATTTCTATGCATTGTGAGCATTAAAAATTCTCTTCTAGCTTTTTGAAAATATACAGCAAATTATTGTTAACCACATTCACCCTACCATGCTACAGAACAGTAGAACTTATTCCTCCCATTTAGCTATAAATTTGTATCACTTAACCATACTCTTCCTATCCTACTCTTTCCTACCCCTCCCAGCTTCTAATAACAATTGCATTCTCTACTGCTAAGAGTTCAAGTTTTTTTTTGTGCTCCTACATGTAGTGAGAATATGAAGTATTTATCTTTCTCAGCCTAACTTATTTCACTTAACATAATTTCCTCCAGGCTCCATGTAACTGTGAATGACAGGATTTTATTGTTTTTATGGCTGAATAGTATTCCATTGTGTATATACACCAAGTTTTCTTTAGCCATTCATCTGTTGATGGACATTTAGGTTGATTCCATATTTTGGCTATTGTGAATAGAGCTGCCATAAACATGGGCTACAGGTATCTCTTTGATATACTGATTTCCTTTCCTTTGGATAAATACCCAGTGGTGGGATTGCTGTATTGTATGGTAGTTCTATTTTAAGTTCTTTGAGAAATTTCCATACTGTTTTCCATTATGTGTGTAATAATTTACATTCCCACCAACAGTGTATGAGTTCCCTTTTTCATCACATCCTCATCAGAATTTGTTATTTTTTGTCTTTTTGATGATAGCCATTCTAATGGGGATGAAATGATATGTCATTGTGGTTTGATTTGCATTTCCCTGATGATTAGTGATGCTGTAGCTCTAATGTCTTAAGTAAACATTTGACATCTGTGAGCCTCAGAATGCAGATAATAATTTCAGCAGTCTGCTTCAGAGATGTTATAAACATCAGATGAGGCAATATTATTTCTATTTAGATATTTTGATAACTGAGAACCAAATTAGTTTCACTAGAGTTACCAAATGTTTAGATAATGCATACATGGATGGAGTATAGTATTAGAGAATCACAGAATTGATGTGTAGGGCAGGTCAAATAACTCTAAAATACAAAGATTATCCTGTCCATTCTATTTATTTTGATTCTGTAGATGAAAACCTAAACTAGTTTTCAGTTCTAAAATTTGATGATTTAAACATTTCTGATCATTTGTATAAAAATCAATAACAGAATTAAATTAATGTTATGAAATTTAAAAGGAATAAATGCCAATTTATGCTTTTATTAGTTAGGATAAAACTATCAATTGTGTAGGTAAAGAGAAGGGAAAACTGATATGATAACAACACTTTTGAATGGAAATTTTTGTGTGTTTGTTGACTATGACAAACTCAACATGACTCAACTCTCTGATTATGCCACTGAAAATATTATCATGACATGGTATTAAATTGTGTTAATCAAATATTGTGTGCACATAAAGAGAGCTATTCATCCCATCTACCATTTAGTTCACACTTGGAATATTTTCAATATTGTCCACCACAATGTAAAAAAGACAGTGGCAAATTAGTATGTGTTCAGAACAGTGAAGTGTCTGAAAACTCTGACACATGAGGAAAGATTAAAGAACTAGGAGAATTTAGTCTGGAGATAAAAAGACTTAGGGGATGCTTTTAAATATTTGAGTAGCATTCTTTTAGAGAAAGAATATATTCTACATGTTCTATATGTCTTTCAGACATCATTAGTATGTATTGATTAAAGTTTTAGTGAAGCAGTTTCTAGTTTCTTATAAGGAAGATCCTTGGAATGAATGGTCTGAAATGATAGGGTGGGCAGATAGATTATATAGTGAGATCGCTTTTATTAGAAATATTTGAGTAGCAGCTAATTCATAGTGAATGTAGCAAATTTTGGGTGAGCACAGGGGTTTAACAGTTGAGTATTCATAATTTTGAGAGGGAATTTAGGAGAAAATCAAAACAAAATTGATAAAATTAGTCATCTGCTGAAATTCCTGGAGTGATTGTCCATTAATATTACCTGAAGAAATATGGGGACGTGTAGTTTTAATTAAAGCAGGAATGAAATGTGATTCTTGCTGAAGAGTCTAAACAAATCTAAGACTTCTGCTCAATATAGGCTCCATATAGGATTCTTTCTAATTTACTTGATTGCAACATTTTTGGGATCTTTGAATGTATAGAAAGATAAATAGTTTTAGGTTTTGAGTTAGCAATGAATGAATCATTTGAGGAGCATGCAGAATTGGAGAGAAAAAGAGATGTGGAAAGAAGGAGGTGATAAAAAGCTGAGTCATAAGAATGACTAAGAAAGTAGAAGTGCAAACCCTATGTGTCTGAGAGTAGCAAAACAAAGATTAGATCACCAGACCTTCTATTGGGTCACCAGAATTGACATGAGACATGATGTTCTATATAATGGTTTAAAATCTCAGTTTTATAAGAGCAGCTGTGCAGCCATTTAAAATAGTTTGCTCTGCTCTTTATGCTCCTCAGTAAGTTGATACAAAATCCTGAGGCGACCTGAATCTGTCTCTATTATTTGCAACTTAAGGAATCCTAATTAGTGTACAGCTTTAAGTTAAAATGTTTGATTTGAGAGAGGTGGAGCATTATCAGCATGAAAGTCTAAGAAAAGGAGATGGAAGAGCCAGGCATTAATGGAAGCATGAAATTAATACCTTCAGAACATTCTCTAATTCCATCTCTCCCCACTCCAACACTGGGCTGATGATTTCTTTTCAAACAGCAGTTTTCTTATAATTTGATCTTCTGTGAGAATCTCTCCTTAACAGTGTACTTACAAATGTGACCCATGGATTTTTGTACTAGAATCACCAAGGATATGTATTAGACATACATATTCCTGGACCTCATGAATCCGATTCTACTGAAGCAAAACCTCTGGTTGTGAGTCCTAGGCATCTGCATTTTAAGTAATTGCTCATGTAAATTTTATGCACATGAAATTTGCGAACCATTGTCCCATACAGAAAAAAATATACTGACCAGTCAGTATAAGCACGGGGGTAGATTCTACTCAATAATCCTGGTCCCTGAGCCCTAGTAAAACCACTTCCTCATCTTGTCTCTTCAGTCTGGTGGTGGGGATTGTAGGGTCTTCCTGTTGTAATCTCTGGGTTGCTGTATTGTCTTCTGGTGCCTGGTTGCTTCCTGGAGTGTTTCATCATTACTCTAGCTGAGTCCTCACATTTCATGCCCTTTGGTTTATATACTCAGGGTGCTTTCTTCTTTTCCAGTTTGTGCCTTGACACATCCCTACGATGGCCAGTATTTCTGGGCATCATACCCACTTAATCTGTCTTTAATTGAAAGGGTATCTGTTTAAGTCAAACACTATTTGAAAGAAAAATTAGGGTCAATTTTTAACTCTTAGATTCTGGGGAAATTCTGCATATTTTCAATGGCTAGCCATTGAGAAAAGCTGTTCAAGAAAGGTAAATGATTCAGCCACAATTCATGTGGCTTTTTGACGTGGCTATATACAGTTCAAATCAGAGGCTTGGCAGCTCTGAACAAGAATAGATGTGATATTCTTCTCCCTAGGTTCAGCATCTAGCCCTTTAATATAATTATATAAGTTGTCAGTAATGTAAAATGTTCTGTTTTTCCATTAAAACCAGAGAGAGGTACTTCACAAGTATGAAAGATAAATGGAAGCACTTCAAAGGTATGAATAACTAATCAAAGTGGAGGCTATCTTGACATTTTGTAAATCCTACAGAATGCCAAAGAACATTTAGTTTTCAACTTCGATCTCAGAGTAGGTTGGAAGAGTTACTTATTGCCCATGGGTGCTATCATGTTTAAAAATTTCACTGTTTTTCTTCTTGCTCAGAAGGAAAAAAATATGAAAAATTTGTTCTCAAATTATTTTTAGTTCATCAAGTTATAGAAAACTTAACTGTGAGAAATGTAAAATGTTATTTCTTATAGGTTGGATTCTTGATTATCCTTAGAGGGAGTGGGAGCTATATTAAAGATTTCTTTAGGACAATGGAATGCTTGCTGGCTGAGAGTATAGTCATTATTTGAAAAAAAAAAAAAAAATTGAGTGCCTTTCATTACCAGGCAATGTGTTCAATGGTGGAGTTACATAGATAAATAATACATATTTTCTGTCCTGGGCAATTGACCAGTAATTGAAGATATTAAGAAAGCAAACAGTAGTAATACAAATAAATAAATGAAATGAAAAAGTTTGGGTTTTTTTTTGAGACCTTTATGGAAAGCATGGAAAATGAACCCGAGAAGGAAGACACTCACTACATTTTGACTGCAAAGGCAATCGTGTGTATCCTAGACAGTGTAGATAACAGTTTTATCTCTCATTCCCCAGCAATCTTAAGAAGTAAATATTTGGAGAAGATTAAGTCATTTTCCAAAGTTAATTGTCAAGTTTCCTTTGTAGGTCACAAGTCATTTCTCTGATCTCCAAATAGTGGAGTACTACAAGTTTCTGTCCCCACATCTTTTTCTTCTCCATGTGCACATACTTTTTGGATCAGCTTTTCTCACTTCTCATGGCTTTAAATACCATGTCACCACTGTGCTGACTACTCTCAAATTAAATCTCGAGCTCAGATGTCGTCTCTGCTCTCCATACTCACATATCCAACTGCCTAATTGACATTTACACTTAGATGTATAATAGGCACTTAAATTTAGTACATCTAAAATTGAACTTCTGATCTCTCTCATCTTTCAAACCACCTTCTCCTGTAGTCATTGCCATTTCATTAATAATAACTTCACTTTTCTAGTTTCTCAGACCAAAAAACTTGAGTCACTTTTGATTTTTCTTTTTCTCATAAATCCCTTATCCAAACTCCTTTGTCTCATCAGAATATGTTCAGATTTTGATCACTTCTTATCCCTTTTCTTCTCTGAAGTTTCTTTTATAACTTAAAGATGGCTTCCCTAAGATAGATCAATCTATCATCTATCAATCTGTCTATGTATCTATCTATCCATCTATCTTATTATCTATCTATCTATCTTATTATCTATCTGATCAGGGCTGGCTTTCTGCATATGACACATATACAGTCTCAAAGGGTCCTGGGTTCAGAAGGATCTATGTTTGGTTTAATGTTCTGCTGTCACCATCTTGGAAATTCTTGATAATTTTGTCTTTGAACTTGTGTTTTGTAGGTGAAGTTCAATGGGACAAAGAAGCATGCACGTTAGCAGAAGAGACAAATACAATATGCATGTTTGCTGCCATTCACATATAGATTTTTGTGATGCCCCATGAACACAGAACTCTGGTGGACCACAATATATGGGAGTTCAACAAGGTTCAAAGTGATACAAGGGATGCTTGTTATGTCTATGACTGAGTAAGTGGGAGTACTCACAGCCTGAATAGACCACACTTTCATTTGAACCAGAAAATGCTTTTAACACAGAAAGAAGGCAATGGCATTCTAAGAAACATGGACAACCAAGGAACCTTAACATATGTATTCTTAGTTGAGTTATTTCTATTAGTCAACCACTTAAGCTGAATATGGTGACACTGAATGGGAAGAACTGAATAGATTGGATAAAGAACATGTGGTATATATACACAGTGGAATATTATTTAGCCATAACAAAGCATTAAATCATGTCTTTTGTAGCAACATGGATGGAACTGGAGGCCATTATCTTAAATGAAACAACTCAGAAAGATAAAGACAAATACCACATGTTCTTATAAATGGGAGCTAAATGATGTGTACACATTGATGTAGAGTGTGGGATGATGGACAGTGGAGACTCAGAAGGGTGGGGGAGTGAGAGGGGGAAGAATGATGAGAAATTACTTAACAGGTACAATGTACATTGTTTGGGTGATGGATACATTAAGAGCCCTGACTTCACCATTATGCAATATATCCATGTAAAAAAATTACACTTGTACTCCATAAATTTATGCAAATAAAAAAAAGAAAAGGTAGGGAAATCCACAGTTCTTTTTCCCTTCAATCCCTCCTTATTAATCAGTAAGCTAAAGGTAGTGCATATTGGTTGAATATGCCTGTATCAAAAAGTGAAATACAAAGTTAGTGCACATTTCCATTATTCTGGTAAAAACAAAATATGTATGCAAATCCCAATTATGAAACATGATCTGTGTAATTTCAGTGATTCCACATACTCTTCCACAAGCTCTTATTTGCATTTAAAGCTAGCTTTCTGCAACACAAAGATGAATAGTAATGGCTCTTATTTTTCTGCCTTTTGAACAAGAGGCTTCACATTTCTATTTTGCACTCCATAAATTATATAGCTGGACGTGATAAATATATATGGGATATTTGTGTGTCTGTGGATATATACATATATATGGTCACACATACACACTATGCACACACACATATCTTCCTTTTCTTATTCTAGTCCTGGCCCTGCATTGTATGAATATACTGCAGTATGTTCATACATTCTTCTTGATGGAATTTGGGTTGTGTCTAGTTTAGTGCTGTAATACATGACTCTTTGTAAACATGTTTTTGTTTTTCTTTGAGAAAAATCTAGTAGTTGAATTGCTCAGGCATTGGGTAGATATATGTTTAAATTTATAATAAAATGTCAAATAGGTCTCTAAAGTGTTTATATTATTTTACCCTCCTAGGAGCAATGTATGGGATGTCCAGTGGTTCCATATATTAATAGTTGCCAGTACTTGATAGTATCTGTCTTTTACGTGTTAGCTGTTTTAGTGGGTAAGAAATGGCATGTCATTGTGGTTTAAGTTACATTTTCCTGATGACTATTGAACTTATTGACATTTGTTGATCTTTTATACAGTACCTCTTTATGACTTGTGACCATGTTTGAATTTTTTTTGTTACTATAGATTTGTGGAAGTTCTTATATTCTGGATAAAAGTTCTTGATTAAATAAATGTACTGTGAATATTTTCTCCTAATTTTGCTTATTTATTTAGAGATATCTAGATTAAAAGTCCTTTCGGCATTGCAAGAGGAATGATTCAAAGTTTCTTTCTTCAACAAGTTTACAATAACTAGGCTTAGAAGAGGTTTGTTGGACATTTTTTAGAGAGGTTGGTAGGTACTTTTGTTTTTTACTTTGGGTAGGTGAGTGGACACCTTTCTAAGGCTAAGATTCTCTAGTTCTAATGATCAATACAACTCTTGATTATGTTTGACACTTGGCAGCCTTTTATCTTCTTACTTTTAATTTCTATATAGTTTCTGTTTTGTAGTTAATACCCCGATTTGAAACTTTTTCTTATATTATAATAAAAATCATAGCTATTACATATAATCATTTTGTAGTTTTTGTTTCTTTGCCTAGTGATAAAAGTAAATAATTAAATAAAAAAAAAAGAATTTCTTGATATCTGCCAAAGACTAGTGTATTCTGCTATCTATACTTAGGGCGTTAAACTAAAACAGACAAATTTTACATTAAAATTATTTGTTTATTTCAGAGCTTACAGATTTGGTAAAAACTGTAGGTACCGAAGTCCAGCTACCAATAAAAAATACCTTACTGTTACCCATGGCAGTCATATATGTTTGTTTGTTTGTTTGCTGGAAATTGTACAATTTTAGCTGACAGTGTTACTCAAGAGATATTCTGTTTCCCAGGATGGATATCTGCATAATAAATAGGAAATATATTTGTTTCACAATTCCCTTCTATAAAAAAATGATATGGGTTATTCCAGTCAAGCTGATTAAGCAAGGTTTCAAAGGTGACAATCAAGAAGCCTTGTAGGGACAAAAGCATTTTCTTTTAACCACAGGGAAAATGTGCAATAAATAAATTATGCCATTCAATGAGATGATAACCCAGAATGTAATTATTAGCATTACCATTTTAAATGGTAACCTTGTTGGGCATTTAACAGGAAATTTATCTTCTTTGCAAAAATAACCAACAGGAAATCTGATTATGGGTCATTAATTATATCTATTGCACCTGGAAGCTTATACTCATTAAATAGATCACACAGGTTCTAATTTTGTATCTGCCAAAAGTATCTGGCACTGACTGCTTATAAGTTTTATATTTGAAACATCTAAGATCTTTTTATTTCTCTCAAAAATCATATTTCATATCTACTATTACCTATTTATTGTTTTACCATAGTTTCACTTTGAGAAACTCTCTGTATTTTGCTCAATATTGATTTTGTTTTAGGATATTATGCTAGTGAAAAGCTCTAGATTCAAGAACTGGGTTCAAATCTTGACTTTATTATTTCCTAGCTTTATAGCTTGGAGAAGTTACTTAAGTTTTTTACCTCAGTTTTTTCATCTATAAAATAGGGATAATGAATGTACCTACCTCTTAGGAATAGTTTCAGGTTAAATAAGTTAATTTTAAAGACACATACACACTAAATTAGTGTGTGTGAGAGTGTGTGTGTGTGTGTGTGTGTTTATAATGAATTGGAAGGTGGTTTAAAAATCCATTCCCCTAGATTCTTCTCTTGGGGTCAAGAGGAAATTAGAAATGGCATTATCTTATAACAAGAGCATAATAATAATACAGTGGAAATATTTATTATCTAAATACAATATTAAGGGGGGATTTATAACTTAAAATGCATTTTTTGGAAAATAAGAAAGCTAGAAGTGAAATGAGCTAAGCATTTAACTCAAGAAGTTGGAGGAACAGTGCCAGAGTAAAAACAAACAAGAGGAAAATAAATAATAAGACATGAGACAAATAGCAGCAAAACCAAGAACAAAGAAAATAGAGAAAACCAGCAAAATTAAATTTGTTTCTTTGAAAAGTCTAATAAGACAGGAAGCCAGTACCAAACTGATTATAAAAATAAGAGAATTGAAAAAAAATATATAAAAAGGAAAGAGGAATCCAGGCACGGTGGCTCACTCCTGTAATCCTAGCAATTTGGGAGTTTGAGGTGGGAGGATTGCTTAAGGCCAGCAGTTGGAGACCAGCCTGAGCAAGAGCAAGACCCTGTTGCTACAAAAAAAAAATAGAAAAATTAGCTGGACACGGTGGCATGCACATGTAGTCCCAGCTACTTGGGAGGCTGAGGCAGGAGGATCACTTCAGCCCAGGAATTTGAGGTTGCAGTGAGCTATGATGATGCCACTGTACTCTAGCCTGGGTGACAGAGTGAGACCCTGTCTCAAAAAAAAAAAAAAAAAAGTAAAAAGGATATCAAAATATTAAAATTTAAAAACATATTATGAAGATTCTACAAAATATATTTTAAAGAAAAATGAAATTGATATATTTCCAAAAAATGAGAAAGGTAAAAGAAAATTTTAATATATTTTTATTCATTAAAGAAATTAAATGAAAAATAAAGATTCTCATCCCTCCCCAAAATGATCCATGCTCAGACATTTTTAGAGATGATTTGATTCAAATTCCACTCCCCCCAAATTTAGAAACATTAAACAAATAGTCACAAAAATTAAAACAGGAAGACTAATTGGCTAACTCATTTTATGGGGCTAATGTAACCCCATAAATGAAGGATAGGGAAATATAAGGAAAAGAAATTATAGAGTCATCTTATGAATACAAATGAATAGCTACTACATAAAATTTAACTATATTAATTAAATAGTTTATTGGGAAATTTAAAAAATCCTGAAAATAGTTAGTCTTTAAAATGGAAAGATACTTATTAACAGAAAATCATATATGCTATGATCAATTCATAATGTCAATAACTGATAATCAATGTATAATATTCATCACATTGAAGGACCACATAATAAAAAACCCAATTACTTCAATAGTTCTGGAAAAATAATAGTTCACATATTTTTCAGAAAAATAGTAGTAGAAAGAAACATTCTTAAAGTATATATTCTATATACCTGAGAACTTTACTGTCTTGGTCCTTTTGTGTTGCTGTAAAGGAATACCAGTGGCTGGGTAATTTGTAAAAAAAAAAAAAAAAAGAGATTTATTTGGTTCATGGTTTTTCAGGCTGTGCAATGAGCGTGTGGCCAGCATCTGTTTCTGGAGAGGGACTCAGGCTACTTCTGCTTGTGCCGGAAGGCCAAGGGGAGCTGGTGTGTGGAGGTCACATGACAAGAGAGAAGGCAAGAGAGAGAGGAGCAGGTGCCAGGCTCTTTTCAACAGCCAGTTTCTATGGGAACTGAGAGTGAGAACTCACTCATTACCAAGGACTAGGACAGCACCAAGCCATTCATGATGATTCCACCTCCATGACCCAAACACTCCCCACCAGGCCCCACCTCCAACAGTGGAGATCAAATTTCAACATGAGACTTGGCCAGCCCATACAAACTAGGTTGGGCCAAACAAACTGTTTCGAAACCATAGCATAACCAACCATTATGTTAATTAGAGGACATTTAGATATATTTCCTTTAAAAAGCAAGGAAAAGAATGCCTATTATCATCAATAATGTTTTACACAGTTATAATTGATGCTATCAGAGAAAAAAAGAGTGTGTAAGATATGACAGGAAGAAATAAAAATGTCTTCATTTGTTGATTATCTCAGGTTTTGGTCTGACATGTTGGTTCTTGGAGAGCTCATGGCCAAAGAATGACCAGACGTGTCAAAGTTAGGCAAGCACTAAAATTAGGTTTATTGAGGAGAGAAAGATAGGATTATAGGGCAAGAACGAGATATAGGTTTACAGAGCATGGTACATATGCCACAGATGACAACTGGACCCATTGTCACAGCAGGGCAAGCAAAAGGAAGGGCAAAGATAGAGATTGGCTATGCTCTGCATCCTGTTTTACAGTGTCTGGACAGGGACCTACCTTGTGGTTCAGAGGTCACGATGGAACCTCTTTGAGTAGATAGTTGGGAGTCACATGACCTGAGCCTTAACTATGTATGTGGGTTCTAGGTCACTTTCTGGACTCTATGGTACCCATGTGGGTTGGCCCATGGGCTAGAGAGTCCTCTACATTCTCTTGCATCTGGCACACCAAATTCTGATTGGCAGATTAGTAGAGTATTCCCTCCTCCCCCAGGTATAGAGAATTAAGGTTGGGCAGGACTAAGATGGGGGCAACAGCACCCACTTTTGTCCCT
>CM052439.1:71254391-71274690 GCA_028533085.1 Varecia variegata
GTCCTGGGTTCATAAATAAAAATAGGATCTCTGATCTTAAAGAAGAAATACCTTATCACTTTAAGATGATGAGGTGATGTCCACAACCACTTTCCCCATGTGAGGAGCGAGCCAAAGGATCAAGGTGACATTCTGAAGTTGGAATGAGTGGAAGGCTGCACTGAATCTATGTCCTTGATGAAGTTCCTGAGCCACCGAATTAACAACACTGAACCAACCTACTCCTGCACTACTGTTATGAAATAGCAGATACTTTCCGTTTAAGCAATATTGAGTTGTGTCTTTTACCATTTTCAGCCAAATCATCCTAACTACTAAGATGCTAACTTATGGAAAGTCAGATTGCTGTGTCAATAACCTCCACCAGAACCTCATCCTTTTCCTTATGTCTCTTTAGAAATTCTCAAAAATGTCCATAGGTGACTTGAACATGTTTCCAGAATGACCATCTGTGACTTTTAGTCCCACCTTTCTTCATCTCTGGATCCCAGAGCATTTGGTATGTCTGCCAGTGATTCTCTGCATCTGTCTCTGGCTAGATCTCTGGATGCTTTGAGATTCATACCTGGCTTCAAAATCTCAGAGATACCTGTGTTCTCTCTACTTCCACAGGCAGATTTCCTTACCATCTATTCCACTCACCTCAGTGTCTTACTTCTCCCTAGCTGGTAAGAAAGGGCTTCTTTCCTCAAGTGATTGTCTAAGAAGGGAAGATGCCTAGGTTTAGAGTTTCTAAGCTTCATACTGACATAATATCAGAATTTTATTTTATGAAAATCATATTTGCAGATTGCATAGGTGCTTTGAGGGTAGGGTAGACAGCTGGGTTGAGTGGACTCAGTGTATCTTCAAAATGAACCTTAAAAAATAGCATTTGGCTGTTAGAAAACAAAGCTGTTGAGTATAGTCCACCCTGATTAATTCATTCTTCTTTTGGAAATTTTTTTTCTCATGGCCACAGTCGCTACTTCCTGAAATCAGTTTTCTATAAGGTTTTCAAATCCATCAGGCATGTCTGCCAAGGTCTAGACTCCTGCTGTAGACCACTTTCAAGGTTTTTCTCACTGAAGTTCTAAGTCCCAGCAGCTCAGGATATATTGCTTGATTCCTGTTTGGATGCTCAGGTGTTATTTTCCCAGGGATTTTAATGCTATTAATGGGGGTGCTGTCTATGTGCACATGCAAGAAATTAGCCAAGCAACCAAAAGATTTAAACAAGAGAAAAGAAATATTAAATCTGTGCTTTAGACATATCACTGTGGTATCAATATGGAATGGAATGAATGCACAGACAGATGAGACAAAGGGGTCAGTTTGATGACCGCCACAAACCAAGTGAGAAATGATGATAGCCAAGCCCGAATTAAAGCTGGGGCTGTAAGGCATATGGTGGAGAGAGCCAACCTGAGCCATTTTCATTACCAAATTAAATATGAGACATTAGGAAAAGGGGAAATCCAGACTGTTCCCAGATTTCAGTCTGATCCATATAAATTTGTTCTTTTTGTCTCTCTTGTTACCAGAGGATTATGTTTTATTAAGAGATGGCATGGGTTTAGTGTACCATATAGAGACTGACTTGACCTCATTAGCCCAATGTACACTGTGTAAGAGCAAAAGAAATTATAGCCGTGCTAAGGGGATCAGTTTGGGGCTCTAAATAAAATGATGCAATGAAGCTAAATAAGTGTAATGCGTTCTGCCTGTCCTTTCTACCCTGTTTGGTTCTTCAAGGGAATATTTATTTGTGAGGGAATGCCAACACACATTTGCTGCAAGCATTCACTGCCAGCACATACTTATGCCCTCTTAATCTACAACAGGGAGGAGAAAAATCTGTGGAAGCAATGAAAACACACAGAGTTTATATGCAGCCTTCATGTGAATTCTGCAAACCAAATAGAGTATCCTTACATATGAAGGTCTTTCAAAACTATTTCAGTATGGGATAGTTTGGGCTTTCACAAACAAGTCAGTTTAAGCTTGCATAACTAAAAAGAGTCTCACTTCTTCCCTACAGCTGTGCACTAAACTAAGCAATTATGTCTGTTAGAAAATAATACAAAGGACATAGAACTTTCAGACCTTCCAGCTGTTCATGAAATTGGTTGGTATTTGTGTGCTCACCTCCAGGTCTCAATGGTGTTGTAGTCAGTGCTCAGTACAATTTCTAAGGAAAAAAATCGAATAATCTAAGTGCTAATGGTGTCTACTGCTTATAATTCCGCTAACACTAACCAGATTCTTAAAAAACAAATCCTTGTGCTTTCTCACATCGGAATGTGAGAAATATTTTTGCCCTGTGAATGAAAATTAATAGCTGGTTGAATTTTGATAATTATTCCTTTACTCTCAATTTGTGCTGAGAGCAGACTCTATAATGCCTTAAAAAGATTCTTAGTTTCAAAGAATATCATCTACACCCCCCATTCTTCTCCCAGCAATGAAAAGTTTACCAGTGAGCTTGTTATTTTTCATCTTTGATTTAGTCATTCTTTAAACACGTTTGTCATGAGGTGAATCTGAAAGAGGTTTTGTAATATGCCCCTGAGTTTGACCCTTTGAGACCAGGAGATTGTTTCGCCATTCTTGTTATTCAGAAATGGATCGAACTCTTTGAATACAATAATGCATTAAATTTGTGAGCCTCATTAAAATCCTGGCACAGAATACCTTTGAAGTGTGATATTTCCAAACACATGTAGCATTATTGCTTTGTATTCAATAAGTTCTGTGACTTTGTACATCACATAATGTTATTATTTATGCACCTTTTCCATTTTCAGAAATGTGCTATTCTTTTCTTCCCATATTGCTGGTCAGGATTTTAGAGGACAGTTGAAAATCTATTATCCTTGTCAATAAGAAGGCAACTTCCCTAAAAGGAGACCTGAAGCTGTATTGTCCTTGGAGTAAACCCCTGAGGAGTGGGGAATGGTGATTGCAGCAGCTGACCTGGTCTCTTGCATTCTTTCAGTCCCTGGTTCCTGAACACACAAATTCCCCAGCTGAATGCAAAACACTGAGTATTTCAGAAGTGCCAAAGGCGCCAACTATGATGGGAATTGGCATTTGAGAAATAGCCTGACCCCCAGAGAATGCAAAGAAAACATATCATGTTATCTACCATTTGTGAAATGTACCTTTTGCATTCTCTTTGTGTTGCTAGATTTGTGCCTCTGGACTTTTTGCTGACAGTTGCCCTATCGACCTTTAGCATCCCAAGTGAGCGAGAAAAGAAACTTTTAGTTTTTCTCTCTCTTATTAGCACATTAGGCTTATGCAGTGTTTTACTTCTAGGTGTATAGAAGTTCTGCCTTGGGCTGCAATCACATCAGCCTCCAGTGACTAGAGCTAATGAAAGCAACCCCAGGAGAGCTATCAGTATCCCTACCTTCCTCTGCTACTCGCCCTTCCCTGAAAGTGGCTGGTCAAAAACCATGATGCCCTGGGAGATTCTGCCCTGGAGTTATCAGAAGGAGTATTGTCATCTTCATCACTATTCAAATCACCATTCAGACACCAAGGTTGACCCAATAACTCTGTCATTATTATATGGATGCATTCACCTTTGGTGGTGGTTCATAACTCCTGTGCACATGAATAAGTGTTATGCTCTTGGCTCAAAGAGTAACCAGATCTTAAAGGTAAAGTATAAATTAAGATGTGTCATGAAAGTATTGGATTTTTTTCTGAAATCTAAATGAGATCATAAATAACAGATGAAATGCAATGACTTAGAACTTAAGAATAAATGACTGTATAGAGGTCTGAATTTCCAATTACATTCAGATAAGCATGTCAAAATTTGGTCCTTCATTGTGTTTAAAACTTTGGCTAGCCTGGCTTTGGGTCAATTCTATCACTTCAGTAACTCTACAGGAGGTTTTTTGAGTGTGTGTGTGTGTTAGTGTGCATATTTGTGTCTTATAGCTAAATTTTTGGGAGAACTATTAATAGTCTGTTACTGATCAATCTGATAATCCATGATCTAAAATACAACCCCCTCTATTATGCTGATTGTACATGGGGCAAAGGTGAGTTTCCCTCACTTAAATTCAACTAAGAATAGAGACATGAGATTCTCCTCTAAGAATTACCTGAAAAGCAGTGTATAATTAATCAAACTGTGGTAGGCAAAGCCTCCTCCAAGGTCAAAATAATATCTAGGATGTAAACTGATTAAAGAAGCTGTTTAAACATCAGTGGCCTATTGGTCAAGACCTCCATGTTAGAAGCAAACACAACACAAATAGCTACACAAAAACTACCTGTGATAAGTAGAATGACAGCATCTACCCCATTCCAAAGATGTCCATGCTCTAATGCCTGGAACCTGTGAATATGTTATTTTACCTGTCAAACTTGATTTTAATATGTGATCATGAATACAGAGCTTGAGATGGGGAAATTGTCCTGAATTATCTGATCGGCGTGATCTTATATGAGTCCTTAAAAATGTTATCTAAACTACAAGCAGGTTTAGGTCTAGATCCAGTTGCTTGCTGCACAAAATTCCACTTATTGAGACAACGAGGATTGCCAAGGAAGAGAGGAATTTTAATGCAAAAGACATCTGTCGGGAGAAGGAGAGAAATAGTCTCAAATCTATCTCCCCAGTAATGGAGATCATGGCTTTTCAAGGAGGGGCCATGTGCATTAGGGCAGGTCATGGGGGATAGTGATTCTGGGCATCAGGAATCTTGCTAAGGGGCCTTTGGAATCTACCTCCTTTGTCTTTTAAAAATCTGCCATGTCTGGGATAAAATTCAAAAAATTCAAGTAGTTAGTTAAGGGAGGAGATTATAAATATACATATAGGGTCATTAAAATTTGCTCACAGACCCCAGTGACAAAAGTGGAGAACCTATGCTGGTTGGGTTAGAAAGTCGAAGAGGAAAAGAGGAGGAGAGACTCCAAGTGCTGAAGGGAGTGGATTGCCTTGATGGCGTTGGACATAAAGGATGGGGCCAGCAGCGGAGGAATCCTAAGAGCTGGGAGCCACTCTTGGCTGACAACCAGTAAGAATATGTGCATCTCAAGCCTCCAACCACAAGAAACTGAATTGCGCCAAGAACCCAAATGACCAAGGAAAGGGAATCAAACCCTAGAGCCTCCAGAAAAGAATGGAGCTCTGCTGCCACCTTGATTTCAGCCCAGTGAGATCTGTGTTGGACATCCAGCCTACAGAACTGTAAGATAATACATTTGTCTTGTTTAAGCCACTAAATTGGTGATAATTTGTTCCAGCAGCAAAAGGAAATTAATACATTGCATTACAGACCAGGCATCTACCTATCTCATCTATCTATTTAAATGTCTGTATCTATCAGCTCCCCTTGCAGTGCTTTTTAAACCTCGCAGTGCGGCACCACAAATATGCCTTAGGAATTTCTTTGCTCTTTGACTGGAGGAGAGGAGGCTGCATGCAAGTTGGTCTCCTGGCTCTCACCACATTTCAAACACACTAGTTCCCCCTTTACATGCCATTTGAATAAAGAACCAGTCTGCTCGTGAAACACTTGAAATCAGTGTTATATTGCATTTTTTTTTGCTTTTATTAAAATGAGTTTTAAAAAATACAGACAATGAAAGTACTGGTTCTAATGATAAAATACAGGTCTCATAACCTGGATACACCTAAGGCAAAGGTGGAATTTGTTAGGACGGCCGAAATTGGAGAAGAATTTGACTCGAATGAATGATCATTAGGTCTAAGCCTATCAATTCTGTGTGCTCTTATGAAGGGAAAGAACAAAATAAGGAAATGTATGATATGCTTGAAATATATCAGCAAAGATCACACCTAAAATGTTATGTGCAATTAGAGATTTTAAAATATTTTAAGCTCCTGGGAAGAGAATCCCCTTCCTTAAAACATGCACACCATATGACTTAGAAAGTTAAGTTAAACACATTTTCAGCATCATAATATGCATGAGAGGTATCTATAGAAAGGAGACTTCAATCAGAAGAAAGGTTTTCAGAAAATCATTGAAAAGAGAATCAGGAAGGCATATAATGGCATTGAGCCTAAGACTCAAGGGAGAGAGAATGTGCTCTGGACCACAATTAATTGTCCAGTCTTTGCAGAAAGTCTGTCTATTGAGGAGAGAAATAAATCATGTCCTCGTGACTCAATAATACTACTATTTTATATTCCAGTAACAGTCTTTTTGATAATAATTGGCCTTCCTATATAGGTCTGCCTACAGGATTGAAAATGCTGCTCAGTCTCAGGTAAACTCAAAAGTCATAGTTCTCATTATAAATAGATAACATCTCTCTCTCTCTATATATATATAGACACACACATATCTATCTATACATATATGTACACATACATATTTATATGTGTATCTATCTACCTGTATACATATATCTGTGTGTATATGTATGCATATATGTATAGATAGATAAAAGAAAGGAAGAAATAAGTAAATAGGGATATAGATGGAGATCTATATATGTATATGTAGATATGGATATAAAAATATAAATGCAAGTATACTGATAAATAAATATATATATTGGTCTCTAGGTCTTTCTCAACTGGAATATCATGAGAGAATTAGGCCCTGATACCTTAAAACATCCACTGAATGTTATGAATTAACTTTTCACCTATGCCTCTAAAAATAGTGCTCCTCAGAATACTTAAGAAAATTGTCATTTAAAACATTTTCTATGTAATGTGGTTCAGTGTGGAACCCCAGATGAGAAACCTCAATTAAGATGGATTGATTAGCATGAGTTAATCTGTTATTCAGAAACCTCAAATTCCCAAGACTGGATACTTGAGGAACAGACCCTAGTATATGGGGCTCACACTAAATTTGTATTTGTGAGCAGCCAGTCTGCTTTCTTAAACAACTTTTCCTCTCTCCTATACTTCCCTTTGCACTGTACACTAATGGTGAGACATCTCACCTTTTTGCCCAAGTTTGTATAGCATCCTTCTCAAAATAGTATTTAGTCATTGAAGATGATCATAAGAGGGTGTCTCTTAACTCTACTCATCACTTATTTACCTGGATGTATATCTTCAATAGATCGACAAAAGACACAAGATACTAGCTAATATATTTTGAGCGATTGTTGTAATGACAGATAGTATGCTAAGTGCTTTTAAAGTATTATCTCTTAATTTTCACAACATTATGAGATAAAAGCTATTATTAACTCTACTTTACAGGAAGGGAGTCCAAGGCTTAGAGAGATTGTCACTGCTCAGATCACTTGGTGATGAAGATGGGATTTCAATTCACAAAATCTGATTTTACAGTTCAGGAAATATTTTTTTCTCTTGGAACTATATGTCATATTCACTAGAGTACAAGATAGTTGAACATATTCCATTTAGGATTTTGCCTCCAGGTTACTATTTTATTATTAACAATACCTTACATACAGAGTTTTCCCCCAATGAGTATGCAAACTGCTTTTATATATATTGTATCAATTTATCATGAAAATAATTCAGAGAAGTAGGGAGAAAAACTTATGATAAAGTTTCTGTTATTGATGTTATTCCTGATGAACAACAATCACAGTAGTATAGAACTCTGTTTTCCATTTTTTGATTACAAAAATTAGGCTTGGTTAATATAAAGATGTGCTCAAGGTAACATACCACATGCAGTGGTGCCAAGGTGAGCACCTAGACCTTCTAACATTTACTACCCTGTTTCCCATTAGACCTCTCTATGAAAGTTATTGTGATTTAATATATCCTATTATATACATGCTACTTGATAGAAAAGTCTCAATACAGATTTAAGGACGACCTCTCCCAAGAAATCCTCTTTTACCAGTTTAGCCATATGTGCTCTCCCTTTCCTAAATTATTTTTGTCTTTTATTTCATGTTTTTCATCTTATGTTATATTTATATATTGCCTTTTTCTTCTAGATTTGAACTGCAAGAGAAAGCAATCTCTGTGTTTTTTCCTCTGGTCCTGATTATAATGCTTGCATCTAGAGTGCTAGATACACAGCATGCATTAGTGGAATGAGAAAATTAATTACTGAGCAGGTATCAGTATCTGAAAAGACAGTTGATCAAGATAAGGCACTAATCACATAAATTCGTGTTATCTTTTGATCCCCATGCTATTCTATGCTTATATGTAACTACTGGTTTCAAAATTCTTTCAAACCATTTCTCACCAGAAAATAAAATTAACAAAGAAACAACAGAGACGAGGAAGTATGTGGGTGGGCCAGTGTTTCCTTATTACTCTGGCTAGAAAAAAAACAATGATAAAAATAAAGTTGTCGGATCTAGAATGTTGTTTACATTAAAAATAGCATTTTATAAATTTGCTTATAGTTTAGTACTCAGGATAGCATGTATTTAATAGATCAAATGCCTCTGTATTAGCACTAGCTATAACACTAATCTGTTAACAACTTAAAGCATCATATATAGTGCTTTGCCCATGTGGATGTAAATTCATTTTTCACTTCCTATGATTCATTTTGACTGTATGTTGGTTCCACCACTAAATAGTACATGCCTAAAGATGATATACTTCCTCTTCCCCAAGTCCTGTACATTTTTTTACTCTTACTCTAAAATCCTAAAATTCTCATGGACACTAGCACTAACTAAGCTAAATTATCCATTGGATCGTCAAACCTTACTGGGTGTGCACAATGTGCCCAGCCTGATGGTGGGAGCTGGGTGACAAAGATCAATATCTTATTTCCTCTTAGGACCCACACTCTGGTGGGCTCAATAAACTCGAACCCAGGCACTACTACTAATTTTTCATGTATCAGTAGTCAATTTCTTAATGTTATTAAACAGTTTCTTTTTTGTAATAGAATACAAAAATGAATAATATAAAATGTCTTTCTCACCAAATATTATTTGGGAATTATTTTTAAAAATCATTATAAAGCAATATTGGCTGCTAACTTTCTATACCCAAATGCAATTGGGCTCTGTTTTGCTTAAAAATTAAGATTTGGTTAATTGGTCTTCTGTTCCTATACTGTTGTTAATGGCCTCTGAGTAGAGGTTCTTCCCCAGGTTCTTGGTGATGGTCGGGAAAAGAATTTTAGGATGCAACATGTAAGTCAAGCAAGCGACATTTTTTTTTTTTTTTTTAATTGAAAGTGAAAGAGAGAGAGAGAGAGAGAGAACACTTGGGCAGGCTCTAAAAGAGCAGCTACTCCAGGAGGAAGTAGGTTTTGGCCTTTTGAAGTCTTACTAATTGAGGGGAGGAATATTCAAAGCTAAAGGGTTGGCTTTTACTAAGAATTTGGGTAGTAATTCCTAGAATTGGGTTCCCTACAATTTTTATACTTTATATGCTTGTCTCAGAACTGTCATGGTCATTTGAAGGGCTGAGAAATTTTAAAACCACAATGTAAGTGATATCGTAGTTAGCCAAATTTCATGCGAGGTGACAGAGGTAGCGGACAGGCCAGTTGAAGCCGGTTCTTGCCTGGGGTTATCAGCCCCTCTAGTTAGCGTCTGCTTGAGGGTTGTTTACTTTAACACCTACATCCAATCTTCAAGCCTCTGAATCCAGTCTCAGCCTTGTCTCCTAGTCTCCTACTCTAACAGATTTTACAGAGAGGGTTCAATCATGCAATTTTCCCCACCAAAGTCTGATGTCAAAATTTGCTGAATTTAAAGCATTTTTTAATCATGTGTTTTTCCAGAATCATGAGCATATTTGGGATTTTAATCTGGTTACAATTGGAGTGTGTAATTCTCCAATAACTCTCCAGAAATGCCATGAACATCCATAAAATTATGCATATAATGACCTTATGCTCCCAGAACCTTGCATATAGAAAAATAATGACTTATAATTTTGGGGTCATGTAAGTAAAATCACTTGATGATTATTTTAATTCACCAAAACATAATAATAAATCTTAACGTTTCCTACTTATTTTAGCATGTCATATAAAAAAGCTAAAGGCCATTTCAGAGCTTTGTTTATTTAACTTTACATTCGAAAAATCTACCTTTTTGTTATGTTGACTTATTTTAGGTGAGCACATTACTGTTATTTTGATCCAGAGCTTCAAGAAGAAAAGAAGGCTTACAGTTAAAATGCATTCTGGATGGACACTGTGGTATGCTCAGAAGCAATGGCTGAGATGTACAAGCAATGAGGGAGGTAGATCTTAAAAACATGCCACTGAGAGAAAAAAAGTTTAAAATGCACACATGCAAAATGCGTATTTTACAAGAACACATGCAAATAAATGGATATATACACATACATAAATATGACAAATATTTTAAAATGTTTGTTGGCTGGTAGAGAAATGGGAACAGAGACTTGGGACAAAGAGGAATAAAAGTTAAAATAGAAACAATAGCCTTGCCCAGATCAATTTGTGTTAGGAGTTGTTATACAGGGTTAACACAACCCTCCATATCTGAGGCCCAGAGAAATAAATAAATAAAAAAGAAAGAAGGAAAGAAAAGAATATGTCCGTCATTGAATAAAATGTAACCTTTTAATATTGGTGTGTTATCTGTAGGGCAGTCTATGAGGGACAACTAAACACCGAAACACACTCAACTCTTTCTTTACTTTCCCCATACATCAAATTATACCGAGTAGTTCTGGAGATGAGAATGTCATAGAATAGATAAAGAAGTTTCTAGCATACATCCCACATTAACCTCTATGAATTTGCCTTCTCAGATGTTCTCTTGCCCTTATCAACAGACCACTATTTTTCCAGATATGACGCTCAGCCTCTATTCCATAGATTCCCAGCAGTTCAGATTCAGCTGTGCCCCCCCACCAAAAGGAATATGGTAAGAGAGGAGACTGGATAATGCCTCCCTGTGGGCTTTGCGATCATATCTCCTCAGTTCAAATCCCAGGTAGGCTGCTGTGTGTCCCTGGGACAATTACTTACCTTCTCTGTATCTGTAAAATGAATGGAATAATTCTACTTGTATGGTTATTATGGGGTTGAAATACGGTTTTTTTTTTGTTTGTTTGTTTTGGTTTGTTTTGGTTTTTTGATACACAAAGCACTTAGCTCTGGGATGTACTAATAGTAAGACTTAAATATATGTTTGCTAGAACAATTATTTTATTTAATTTATTTATTTTTGAGACAGGGTCTCACTCTCTTGCCTCAGTCTAGAGAGCAGTGGCATAATCATAGCTCACTGCAACCTCAAACTCCTGGGCTCGAGGCACCCTCCTGCCTTGGTCTCCCAAGCAGCTAGGACTACAGACGCGCCACCATGCCTGGCTAATTTTCTGTAGAGATGGTGTCTTGCTATGTTGCTTAGGTTGGTTTCCAATTCATGGGCTCAAGCAGTCCTTCCACCTCAGCCTCTCAAAGCGCTGGGATTACAGGCATGAGCCACCACATCCACCTATAATTAGTAATTTTAATAATAAACTACAAAAAAAATGGAAAAATTATCCCAGTGTAGTGGTGTGCACTTGTAGTCACAGCTGCTCGGGAGGCTGAGGCAGGAGGATTGCTGGAACCCAGGAATTTGAAGTTACAGTGAGCTATGATGACACCACTGCATTCTAACCCAGGGGACAGAGTAAGATCCTGTCTCAAAAAAAAAAAAAAAAAAAGAATTATTGTTTTTTTCCCCAGAATTCACAGAAAGTAATTTCTTGGTTTTAATATCAGGAGGAATGATAGTTCCCTTAAACAACTACCTTTCCTTTCCTTTTCCTCATTTTTCCTTTGTTCCATTTTTCTCATGTATTAAGTTTATTGGTATTTTTTAATCTCATTACATGTACACTCACACACCTATACCTTAAACCTTTTTAGACAAGATAGGATATAAAAAATGAATGGTTCTATATAAAGATTAATTTTGTAAAGTTATCTTAAGTTACAAGAAAGGATTTGTGTTTAAAACTTTCATATTCAAGTTTGGCATAAAACCATCTGGTCAACAAATTTTATAAGAAAAGCAGGATTAAAAATCTTGACAAATTTAGAATTTAAAACTGTTTGCTGGTTTGTTTATCTAAATATAAAGAATGAACAAACGTGTATTTGAAAGTCATTGATTTGTGAAGAAAGTAAAAATTACAATGTTCAGGATTCATTTGCAAAGAGCAACCTTCTGTTTTCCAAACAAGGCTGGTCACCTCAGTAGCCTAATTATCAGCTCAATTAGCCGTTCTTTCCTTATGCTGAGGTCACAATTAACTGGCTTGGCAGGCAAGAAACAATTCAAGGGCTTAATGCATTTCTGTTTAATTTGTTTTTAGTTCTGCAAATGGAAATTATTGTGAACAAAATAATAGCTCTAGATTCATAACTACAATGCAAGATGAATATCACGTTAACAGCTACTGCAGCATCAGAAAGAGAATTGTGGGTGTTGTCAACAGAGACTAAGGAAACATGGCTAGAATTAATGGGAGTTGATTGATTAAGACACCAATTAGATTTGGACACCAAGACAATAATGTGAAGGATTAGAAATCCCTTTGCTTTCACCATTTACAAAAAGATAAAGTATTTAAGTAACCTTTGCAAGAAGCAATTCTATGCTGGAAGAGAAAGGAACACCTTACATAGGACAGATGACTATGCCTTTATACAAAATCAGTTTATATTAGTCTTTCACATTGTGATAGTTATTACTCAAAGGTTATACTCTAGGGCCGGACGCGGTGGCTCACGCCTGTAATCCTAGCACTCTGGGAGGCCGAGGCGGGCGGATCGTTTGAGCTCAAGAGTTCAACACCAGCCTGAGCAAGAGTGAGACCCCATCTCTACTAAAAATAGAAAGAAATTATATGGACAGCTAAAAATATATATAGAAAAATTATCCGGGCATGGTGGCGCATGCCTGTAGTCCCAGCTACTTGGGAGGCTGAGGCAGGAGGATTGCTTGAGCCCAGGAGTTTGAGGTTGCTGTGAGCAAGGCTGACACCATGGCACTCTAGCCTGGGCAACAGAGTGAGACTCTGTCTGAAAAAAAAAAAAAAAAAAAGGTTATACTCTAAAAAGTTTTCTCTTTTTAATAGCATTCGATGTTTTACTTCTATTACAAAGTCTTTAAAGAATACTTTCCTTTCTTTAGCTACATTTCCTCATTGAGGAAATGATTAAAAAATTAATGTCATATGAAATCCTCTTTTAATTCAAAACTTATTTAAACATTGTAAGTATTTTTTTTCAACCAAATTGTCTTGAAAAGAAAACTTGAAAAAAAAAATTTGCCAGTTTATGTCAATTACTTTTATGAACTATTATTCTAACCCAGATTGCTGACATGTTGCCTAAACCATTTTTTTTGCTGAACTTTACCATATACCCTTTTGAACTATTTTAACATTATTTCAGATAATTTAATGTAACACATATAAGAGCCTATGTAACATTATTTCCAGAGAGGAATAAAGACTTTTGATTTTTAACATTCAATTAAAACATAGAGTACATTTTATTTTGATCATAACAAACAGTCCATGCATAGAGAATTTGTGAAGTAAAAATACATTTGAAAGAGGAGGAGAAAGCTGAAATTCTCACTACCCAAATAAAATTACTGATTATATTTTGCTATATTTCTTTTCTAATAGATTTAAAAGAATTTTTTTGATGAATTTAAACATAGTATACTTTTGTTTTATAATTTGACAAATAATGATATAAATAATTCACTTAGAAATAATTACTGCAGTTTTTTAGGAATTTGTCTTCTAGTATTTTTGGTTTATAGTCCTTTTTAGTTATATAATTTTAATTATATAGTCAATGAAATTTTATATTCTGAATTTCAGGTAGCATAATTATTTCAGAAATGTTATTTTTAATTGGTATATAATATTAAATTGTATAGATAAACTGTAGTTAGCATACATCTCTTCTCTCATACTTGATATTTGATTTACTTCATTTTTTTCTTAGAGTTTAAGAAATGTTATAATTACTATCTTTGTGTATAAAGTGTTAGTTTTTGTTTGTTTTTGTCTCTGTCCTTAAAATAAGCTGCCATACTGAAATTTTTAGAGCATAAGTTTTCAGTATTTTTAAGATCTACAATACAGATTTGTAAATTGCTAACTTTTTCCAAAAGTGTTTCTATAATGTGTCTATAAAAAAAGGTATATGAAAAACTAATATTTTGGGGAAATAATCCATTTCCACTAAATGTTGAACTAGTGAACTAGGAGATGACTCAGAATCCTTTGTTAAAAGGATTTGTTCTGTGAAATTAGGATTCAATTAAAGGGCTGAACTCAAGGATCCAGAAAGCCACATGTGACCTCAAGGCCATAGGTTCCCCACTCCTGACTCAGATCACCTCCTGTAAAAGGTACCTAAAAAATTGAACCCAAAAGCATCTTAACAAATTGAGAACATCATATATTAATAATACCAAGGGAGAGAATGAGCCACTTCTTCCTTAGGGGCATTTCAACCGTAACAGTCAGCTGAGAGGCAGCAGACAATGGGGCCAGTGTCCTGGGCCACCAAGAACAGGATAGAACCCCACTGCTATCTTTGTACTGGGAACTTCTGCTAATCCTGAGAAAGCATCTGAGAGGAACACTACCATTCAACAGACTCATTGAGCTGGAAAGATAAGAGTTAATATTCAGTGACTGCTAAAGGCAGAAATCCTTGTGTAGTATACCTTGCTCTGGATAGGAACTTGGAGAAATTGCCTTCTGAAGGCAGAGTATGGACTAGACTTCAACGGGCCATCTGGATAACTAACTCATACAAGTCTTAAGTTTGGGTCCTGGTTGCTAGCACACACCACTGTCTGGCAGAAGAAAACAGAAGTCATCTCTCAGAGAATATAGTAGCATTTTAGGACTCAAATTATTTCTGAAAATAATTATTCAAATAAACAATAAAAAATAATGAAGCAGATAGTAGAATGACACTGTATGAGCTAGAGTCAGTAGGACAGCATTCAGTGGAAATTGGTCCAGAGGAAGTCTGGTTATAGGAATTGTTAGATATACATTGTGATACAACTATGGTTTCTATGTTCAGAGGAGGAAAAATGAATTTAAAATTTAGAGCAAGGAACTGGAAACTATAAAGAGTGATATTGCATATTTGAATAAAAATCGGCGAGAGATTATGGAACTGAAAAAGATAATCACTACAACCAAGAAGACGATGTGTGATCTTAATAGCAGGTTAGACACAGCTGAGCTAGAAAGAAGCAGGGAGAAACAAAATGTAGAAATCAAGAATAAATAAGAGAGGATACGAGAAAAGAGTCTCTTTTAACTGAAGTAATAACAGAGAATAGCTAAAACAGAGCAAAGAAGATTTTTTTTTTTGAGATAATGGATGAGAATTTCCCAGAACTGATGAAATAAACAAAGCCTCAAAATAGTAAAAGTAGCTGGAGAGTAACCTCAAAGGAATGATTGACTACTGAACACCATTAGAGGCCAGAGAAGAGTGAACTATCTCCAAGATGCCAAAGGACATAATTGCCAAACTGAGTTTCCTTTCTGTACACAGTAACATTTCTAAGAATGAAGGTAACATAAATGCATTTGCATATATAAAATAAAAAATTCACTAGCAGCACACGAATGTAAAAGGAAACACTAAAGATTACTCTTCATGCAGAAACAAATAAATGATCCCAGGTGGAATCTCAGAGATGAAGCATGGGAAAAAAGGCAAAGAATATGAATCTAGGAATAAATCTAAATGAGTGCTGCTGATATAGAGCAATAATAGCAGCATTATGAGATTTAAGGCATATAGCATTAATGTACATAAAATATTATTTAGGATGCCAATACATGGTATTAAAGAGTACTAAGTGCATGTGTTGTGCAAGAAGAGAATAAACATGTAGAAAAGTACAAATTTGGTGTTTAAAAGTCAGATTAGCAACAGTATTTAAAGTAACAAAGTATATATTTCATGGAAATCATTTAGCTGGAAGTTCATTGATTAAATTATTTAGTTTGAAGAAAAAATACAAATTTGATGATAAATGTAATGTAAAGCTCTGTATATAATGTTTGTTTTCACTACGTGAGTAAAAGTGACCTTAAATCATTACTTACCTTGAAAATTTGTTTATCATGTAAAAATAAATTGTTTCATGAGACTGGGAAAAGGCAAATAAAGATTTTTCAACTATAATAGAGGCTCATATTTTACTAGCACCACAGGTGCTATGATACCAACAAGGTAGAGAGATTATAAGAAAAAAGATGAAATCAAGATTTACTCTTTTCTCAATCACGTTGTGGGATCAAGAAATTTTAAGAGGAAAAATGAGTTTGAAACCAACAGCCATTATCTCATAAGGACTTTAGACAGATCTTTGACCTGATTCTTCATACATCAGAAAAACAATGATGGAATTTAAAAACTATCCACTAGAGTAATATTATCTCATGTCAGAAGACTAATATTCTGCAAATGTGGGAACAAGAAATCTAATAGATTAAGTACATGAACAGAGCTAACACTTCTGGCATGAAATGATTTGATTTGAAGATTTTTAAACACTTATTAAAATAAAACTCTATGAAAGTGTAAAGAAACACTACGAATTGTGAAAGGGAATAAGAGAGATTTCAAATGAGTTCCTTTTAAATGTGTTTTTCTAATTAATTTGCAAGAAGGCAACTTATACATTTGCATTAGAATGAGGTTGGGGATCATAATGACTCTAAAGTGCTGACTATTTTATTTTTGTAAATGTGCAAAACACTTAAAATATCAGAACCAAATGCTGCATATTTTAACAAGTAAAAGGAAAGCTGACAATCAATAATGTATGATATTACACCACATAATAATAAACGTATGATTTCATTTTCTTTAAATACATTTTTGTAAACATGAAATAGAATTGCTCTTACCTCTCTGCTAATAAATTTTGAATTTATTGGAATATTATTTGATTTGAATTTCAGTGAAGGAAAATCAGAAAGGATGATGAAAACACATATAAGACTGTTCCAAAACTAGATACTTTTTCACAGTTACAGATGTTACTAGACTATAACTAAAGGGACAGGAATAGTTTGTACCTTTCTGTTGTTGTATCCTAAGGGTCTCTCTGGAGCACTAGAGCATACATCTGGTATATATTCCTAGCATATATATATGTGCTTGTTGAATAAATGAAAATGAGGATGAGTTAAAAAAAAGATTTTTTTTGTTTAAATTTCATTCTTCAGTAATACTTTATATTTTGAAATTGAATAGAATCTATGGATTTGTTCCCTGAAAAAATGTAAATATGCAATCTATATTTTAAAATCTGTACATGTTGGATACAACTGTAGGAGGACAACCATATTGAGATATCTCTGGGCTTCACTGAATCTATCTAATGCCAAAAATGTTAGTAAATCATAAAAATATACAGAATTCAAAAGTATTGGGGCTAGATTTTAATATATTTCTTAAAATTTAAATCTAATACTAATCTTTCTTTTTTGATATCTCTAATTTATTAGCCTTTAGCTTCTGTTTGTGGGTATTTTTCCCTTTATACTCCATGCATATGCTGGCAAACGATTGTGTATACGAGGAATTCTACCATGTGTTGTGCTATAGATGTATTATATTATGTAGGCACATGCACAAATTTTATGTATGAAACATAAATCCAAAATGATGGTGAACCAGCTTATGCTGATATTACATTCTTAAGACAGCAAACAAGATGTAAAATTGCATGTGGTCAAAAAAACTTTGAAAATTTTTTAAATCACCCTTAAATTTCTAGGACTTTGGTCTTTGGCCCTTGAAAATTCAAAGTCAAGAAATTCATCATTCAACATAGATTCAGTTAGCACTTATTTAGTACAAGATACAGTTTGAGATGCTGGAGATACAAACGTCTCAAAATGGCAAAACTTCCTACTTTCGTGAAGCCTACATTTCGTGTGGGAGACAGGCAATTAAAACCATAAATACATTTTATTTGTTTTATATAAAGTGACGTGTTAAAGAGAAAAAACAAAGCACTTTTGATTGTCTTTGTTTTTCAGCTTTCCCTATAGCAGAGGAAAGAGCAACAGGGTAAAAGAAACTTTTCCTTCCTTCCTTTCTTCCTTCCTTCCTTCCTTCCTTCCTTCCTTCCTTCCTTCCTTCCTTCCTTCCTTCCTCCCTCCCTCCCCTCCTTCCCCATTGCCCCCTTTCCTTCCCTTCCCTCTGTCCCTCTTTCACTCCCTTCTTCCCCTCATCTCTCTCTCTCTCTCTCTTGCCTCACTCTCTTTCTCTCTACCTTGCTCCTATTGTAAATCCAGTTCCCTTTCAACGCTGGAATTATATAGTCTTAGATATAGTTTTAGATTTTGACAAAATTTGAACTACCCAGACAATCTGTACCAAACAAATATAACCAATTTGCAAAATATTTGAGGCACAGGCTAAAATAAATGATACATTTTGAGACTAGTGTGAAGGAAAAGTCCCATAGCTAAATGAGTGAGCCTACTAGACCATATGCATATCTCAGGGTAGACATTTATTTTATTTTGTTTTCATCAGTAAGCCCCTTTTCATTACATTCGATCACTATTTCTTGGAACTTATCCTCTACATCTTGTCAGTATCATTTTGCAGAAGTATTTGCATTGTCTCCTTTAAAGACTTTCTATTCATTGAGGTCCAGATGATTATAATGATTTTTACTCTGTATTGTTTATCAATAGTTTGCTAGCTAACCCTTCCACTTTTCTGAATGGTAAACCATCTTTTTCCCAATGCACCACACTTGGGATGCTCCTATTTTCTTTATCCTATTTTTTCTGTAATCTGTTTTTAGACAACCTCATGACTTCAATTCTTACCTCTCTGCCAGCAAGTGTTACATCTGAATCTTCAATGATTTTCTCTCTCTCTCTCTTTCTCTCTTTCTTTCTTCCAAGATCCAGTACCACATTTTAAACTTCTGGACATCTCTCTCTGCAGGTACTCTGTATATTTCAAATCCAATGTATCTAACCTAAACTCATTACTTTCCCTTTTATATTTTTCACTTTTCCCATGTCTCTAAAGATGATTAAGACTAAAGCCATCTTTCAGAATTAAAGTTGCAGAATCATCCTTGGTGTCTCCTTCTCCATATTCCTTCAAATTCAATAATTAATCACTATCAAGTTTGAAATCTATACAATTTGTTACCTGACTTTCATCACCAGCATGAGGACCACCATGTATGGTCATTCAGGTTGTACACTGCAAAATTCCAGAGTTTCTATTCACATATTCTTTGATGGAATGGTACCCATTAAAGATGTGCAGGGTCATATTCCTAAAGCATTTCTCTGACCACTCCTTGCCTCTAATCAGAAATGAGAAATGTGGAAAAATGGAAAGTGTACAGAGTGTGGGATCTGATAATCTGTGAGGAGTATTGCTCCATCTCACACTACATGTATGACCTCTGGCGAGACATTTAACGTTTCTGAGAGTCAATTTTTATCTTTTGTAAGAATAATTGCAGGCTGGGCAATTTTTGAGGCATTAGGGAAAAGTACAACTCTACCTAGAGAGAAAATGCTGCTTGGTGGTTATAATAGGGAATTCTGAATACCAGTGAGCAGAAGAAAGGTCTTAGGTACTTGGTAGAAGAATGAGCCACAGAGAATGAAAGTGGCAAAGAATATGAGAGGATGCCAAATGTCAATCTTTCTGAGTCAAAGCTTGCTCAGCATGGAACTAAATAACTCACTGAAATTGATAAATATAAATATTGAAGATTAAAGTCTACCACCATTCCTTGTCCTTGCTCAGCTTGCAGTGAAAGCTTAAAATGGAACAAAGACACTGGAGATATTACATTATCAATTTAGTCCTTAAGGTTGTTTTTAACCCTGCTTCCATACCACATTCTGAATTGTACCTCTCTTAAGATAGGTGATATAATGGAATTAATAGTGACAAGAGAATTTCGTGCTAACGAATGGTGTTCAAAATCCATTCATCTATCCCTGTCACTGAAATTAGATAATTAATTTACATGGAGAACAGTTAATTCAATCAAAGTTTATAAAGGTTAAAATGAAGAGCCTATCTTAAGATCATGATCTTTCTCCAGCTAATTGAGCTAGCACTAAATATTTTCTTGTGATAATTAAAATTGTTGCTTTTATAGATAAACTTGATCTTCAAACCCCCCTGCATTTTCTCCCTCATCTTTATACCAGCTAAAATGGCTTTATAGTCAAGCAAAACAATGCAATTAAATCAGTTGTGAAAAAAAGAAAATGTAATGGAAGGTAAATATATTATTTTAAAGATTGCATCAGTTTCTCCAAAGATTTTGTTTTGATTATTACAGATTGATATTTGGAAAAATAATATCT
>CM052439.1:71275190-71295635 GCA_028533085.1 Varecia variegata
TGGAGAAAGATGAAGAAGGAAGAGGGGGCTGGTGATTTCACTAATCCACCTATGAATGCTCTTTTTCAAAGCATTCTTTTCTACTTTTTCTTATTCACTGCATTCCTAAGAAAATGACATTTTAAAAGAAAAAAAAGTCATAGTAAATGAAAGAGTGGTACACAGTGATACAGCAGTAAAGAAGAATAAAATCACAAGGGTCTTTCTGCCTCTCTCAGGCCTTCCTTCCCTCTCTACTTCCCTTCCTTTCTTCAGGTAGTGAGTTGAATCTCTTGATAAGTTAAAGACGGTAAAATGTCACCTCTTCCATCATTATTCTACCTCAAGATAAATCTTTCCTCTGTCTAACATGCTACCTTGTTGGAAAAGTCAGAAAATTCCTGATTCCTTTTTTTTTTTTTCCTGAAAAAAGCAAAACTTATCCGCAAACTAAAGATTCACTCTTTTTGCACACTTCTATACAAAAAGATCTAGATAGCCACTAAAGACTTATAATCTTCATCTCCTCTGTTCTAAATGCCCGTAGGTGTCTATAATCTTCATGGAGTACAAGAGAGAAGAGGCTGTATATGCAATGACTTCAGGGGTAGGTCAGGCTTTCTGCTCCTGCAGACCTCTGACCCTTGACCCTGGAGTCATTTAAGGTCCTTATGTAAATTTAGCTCTTCCACAGTAGCTGAAACCTTTGGGTAGGTTAAAAAATCTCTGTGCTGTTAATTATTCTCTTTAGGATTAAATGAGCCAGGCGTCTGGTCCTACTCTGACTTTTTACACTTGGCTTAGTAACAGGGCTTTTCATTGATTATGATAAGGAGCTTGATTTATACTATGTTTCTAATTATTGCAACCCTGTTGTGTCAGCATACATTTGGGTTTGCCTTAGTTCTTTAGGTAATATCCTAGTTCTATTGAATCAAAATCTTTTATTCCCCTGTCCTCCATCTTTCCCGGAATAGATTACCTTTTCTGTTCCTGTTGTCTGTGGTAGAGTCTTCATTACTGGCTTTCAGACCCATCTGAGGCCAATTACCTAGCAAACTCTTTAAGTGTTATTCCTCTCTGAGGATGAATGGCTATCTTATTTTCTACCAAATATACTAACCCATCTGGTTTCCAGGTCTTGGTCATTATTGACTGGATCATGCTATTTCCAACCAAGTCCTAGGTTAAAATAATATGTAAAATATAGGCACTGTGTTTGCATAAATGTTTTAATTATACTCTAAAGTCAGATATAATTTTATCACTGATGCAAGCATCAGCTATGAGTAGTTTTGATATTGTTTGAAAACAAGTCACATTTGTTTGAATAAGTGCACACTTAATTTAGGCAATATACAAGCTTCATATTCTTCCATAAAGCTTTTTAAAAACCATTACAAAAGATATTACAGTGAAATCTGAATTCTGTCGCTTAACCACAAAAGTGCCCTGGCTTAATAAATCATGAAGAGAATCAATGAGGCTTGCATTGAATGCCTGAAAGAAAGCTGCGATCATTCATAAGAAGTAACTTTGGATGATTACTAAGTTCTCTAAAGTAGTTGAGCCTGCAGAAAACCATAAATGCTTTGTCCAACAATTATCACTATCCCGTAGACCAATGGAGCCATTTTGAAAGTATTTCCAATAAATCCACAGATGCCTTGACTGGAACTGATGCGGACTATTTTCACAGAACTCTATTGTTAACTCTCAGCTACAAAGGTTGCTATCTGAATGGAATAATAATGTTCTTTAGTCAGGATGATAAATATTTGTTTGAAATGGTAGATCTTTTGATCAAATGCTTCTATTCAAGAGCAAAAACAGCAACAGAAATACTGTTACTATGTAGGGTAACATAATGTACATGGAAAATGACAGAATCACAAAATAATTTAAAATATAAACTATAAGTGATTGAGGGGCAGCCATGAAGATACTCAACTGAATTCATTTATCTCCTTCATATTCAAGAAAACATGTTTCTTGAATATTTTTTTCCATGTGCCATGCACTGTGCTAGCTAGATCAAGGATGGAAATGAAGATAAATTCAATTAGTCTCTATCCTCAATGTACTTCCAATATGGAGACAGCTCATGATGGACAAGGAAGAGCACAGTAACATGGGCATGGCCGGAGACAAGGCATTTCCAGATAGAGCCATTCACATGACCAGCTCACGCTTTTCACCATCAGCATAGGGATTGTGACTGAGTTTCTAAACAAACCTTCAAGATCATATTGAATTCACAGTGACTGCTATTGTCGAAGAAGAGTTTCAATACAATACACTAAAAATGTATATTCCCAATTCAAGGAGGTGGAATCTGCTTGAAAACCAAGACTACATCTTACCCTAAGCACAGCAAGAGGACATCGAAGGTCTTAATTAACTTGCTGGTGATGAAATGAACCTGAGATAATTACACATAACATATGAGAAATTATTATTCATGTTGTATGGCCTGTGTTCATAAATGTTGAATATATGCAGATTAATGATATGTTTAGAGAATGAAGATGTTAGAGGAGAAAGAAGCTATTAGGTATAAACGAAGGCCAATGTGTTGGTTGTAATTAAATCATTGATATATAGGCTAGGAATAATTTTAATAATTGATATATTTACAAGGGCAATTTGATTTACAGTATGTGTGTGCTGTCAAATCAAATGGATGATATGTGAAAACATATCTACTGGAACACACCATTGAAAGTCAGTTTGTACTTTCAGTCTTCTCTTAAAAATAACTTATTTTGCAATGTGTTTCAATACATGAAAATGTCTGGCCTTAGCTCACCAGGATCCAGAGTGTAGAAGAGCATCCGTACCTGTTCCCAATGATGACACAGCTTTCTTTACATAGTTCTCGGAATCATTTTCATATCTTTCTTTGCACACCTGTGTAAGAATCCAAATGCTGAGTATTTTCTGAAGTCAATGGAAATATGTCATTAGGTTAGCTTAATATGGATGTTGCAAAAAATTAGATTTTTTTTCCTTATGACTAAGGACCAAGAAAAACAGATGGTAGCGTGAAGAATGTGGAGGTTGTCGGATAAAGCTCTTGCCAACAAGATTCGGTGCTAACATAATATATTCAGTCAATTGGAGCATCTTGATGACACCAAATATAGAAGCTTCTGGTTGTCTTTGTAATTTATGTGATAATTGAACGAAAACTGACTTAACTTGGGCTGAGCGATATTTGTTTCTGGAATAGAGATCCACATTTTAAAAACAAAATGAGTTTCCCTGCTAATAATTGTTTACCTTTAAACCAAAAGTGATCACTGCTAATTAAAAAAAAATTATTGGATTAGATGATCAAATTAAACTTATCTATTTTAGGTGTGGTTAGAGACATGTATGGCTCAGGTACAAAATCAATTTGAATTGTTATATAAGGACCAATTTTTGGTTAAGAAAAAATTACTCTATATGACTGGAGAATACAATACAATACAAAATAACAAAACAGGTATTCTTGCAGATAATCCCCATTGCATTCTAGTACAGATTTGGCAATGGAGCCATTTAAGATACCAGAAAAAATCTTTAGTCATATTAGCTCACTATAAGTTCTTCTTTATTTTCTTCTCATCTCCTTTTTTTTTCACCTATACCCTTAAAATTATGGGAGGCAGTTGTTTTGGACTGAGGTTCTACGCTAGGCTCCAAAAGACTAGACCAAACCAAAATGGAGTCACTCAGGCTAAATGTCACATAAGCGAACTGAAACTTTAAGGTGGACCAGTTTTTCCTAAAAACAGGAGATTCCAGTTTGTCTGAGTCAGTGTAATAAAGAAGTCTTCACTTTTTTAACTCTTAAAAAAAAGTAACCTGGAGTAACTTAATGTTAACCAGTTTTATTTTTTTTCTATTGTCTTATTTTCTTGTTCCCATCTTATAAAACCCACTGTTCTGCTATTGTCCAGTGGGAACATTCTATTTTATAGAATGAGGTATTGCCTCAATTCATGAATAGCAAATAAAAGCCAACTGGATCTATAACTAAACGTGTTGTAATTTTGTCTTCTGACAACCCTAAGATTGTCCTTACTCCTAGGTAGCTAGTCTATATCCTCTTTAGATCCCTGATCTTCTCTTGGCTGTGAGCTATTATTATTCTTTCTTTCTTCACTCTTCATATTTCTTTTCCTTATGCCTTGATGGACACATCCATAGACATTTTTAGTGATTAATACTCTATCTTATGTACTAAGACATTTAGTGTCTCAGCATTTGGGACTTGTAGATGTTGTTCTAGAATAAAAATTAGTTATTTATATTACATTTTCTTATGGGCAACTAGGAAAAGAGTGGGAAACAAGCAGTTTTGTCCAGGTGTAAATATGATCGAGGCTGTCTTCAGGAACAGGAAAATATGGAGCTTAAGGGACCACAGAAACAAATTATCTTTTTAAACCTGTTTTATATTGTCATAAGATGATACATATGCTGGATATGGAGATAGTATAGTATTTTGAAAAAAAACTTGGAGTAATACAATTCCAGATTTCAAAATAACAGACTTGAAATAAAACTCATTTCTCTTCCTTACTGACTATATTGTTGTAGGCAAGTCACAGCTGCTGTGAACCTGTTTCCTTCTTTCCAAAATGAGGATAATTGTCCGTTATTTAAGGTTGTTGAAATATTGCACGTACAGAAGCCATCACAGGATTGAAATTGTTCTATTTATTTTTACGTTTTCCCATATATAGTTATTGATCAGAAAAGGTGAGCAAAATGACAATCCTGTGATTTCTCTGATGAAGGCCACTTTATGCTAATTTTTGCATTTTTTCTCAATATTTACCTGATGCACTAAAATAAAAACCAAAAAATTAATACTAGGTTTTGAGAAAATCAAAGAATTTTGGTCTGAGGAATGCTAGTCCTTTTAAATTATCAGGCCCAGAGAGGCATTAAAATGAGACAGCAAGGATGTCCTACTTCCTCCCTTGAGCTGCGTGTATTCATCTCTTGAATCTGATTGCTATTGCTACAAGTAGCTATATATTGACCTAACAATGCCAGGCAGACATGATAATCCACATCCTATATCTTAACAAGCTATATAGTCAATCCCAAATCAATGTATTTCTGTAAACCAATAAGAATTCCTGACAAACATTTTTGTATTGGCCCATTCCCTATCTGTCCCCCTTTTTTCCCTTTAAAAATCTGCTTTTAACTAAGGCCCAAGAGAGCTCATATCCAAGTTTTTCACTTTCAACTTCTTGTGTGTCTGAAATTCTGAGTATTTGAGTTCTTAACATGGAAAGCAGTTTCAGAAAATTGTTCCACTAAGCTAGTATGTACCTTTGAGGCTGCCCTTCTGCAACAATTACAAAAAATAATAAAACTCTTATTCTTGCACAGTGATTTATAGCATGCCAATATCTTTCTAGAGACATAATTTAATCAGAAGATATTTAATATTCACTTTCAAGGAAAAAAAAACTGAAGGAAAAGAGAAATTGTTGAAGGTCAAAGGATTTTTGCATACCTCATCAGCTCCTTTTCCCTACACCACTGCTCTGTTGCTCCTTGGATTTCTGTAATATTTGATTATGTTTCATAGAGATGTAAGTTCTCCTGGATTGGTAGATCAGCAGATGAAACTGGCATGTTTCTTTCTAGAATTTAACTCAATATGCTTAGATCTAAGTACATTACCTTACAAATAGGTTAGAGGAAAATGAAGCTCCACCTGTGCTAAACCAACTTCACCTTCACTATGCTTTCTCCACATGAAAGGGAAATTGTTTCAAAATCAATAGAACACTAATTTCACACTACCTATAGCTTGCCTTGGCATTTTGATTAAGAAACAGTCTTCTCAGCTCTTCTCTGAAATCACAATTTTTTTTCCACATGAAAGAAAAAATTTGTCTTATTTTAGAAAGTGAGTGAAAAAAGTTTCTTTATTAGTTCATTTTTTATTCCTTAAGGTATACCATTATTCTGCTATTTGAGAGTGGTAAAATTTAGTGTGAATATCGACTTTTATTAATTGCTCCTAACTTTAAAAGCCTCAATTATTTTCATTTAATTTTTGACATTATTTTCTGTTTTTATAGACAGCTGAATATTCACTGTTGATTTTTTGGTATGTGTAAAATATTAATAAAGAATATCTTTCACTCTTGTTAACACAAAACTGCAAAGCTCACCACCTAAGCAACAAAGACTTTTAGGGTAATTTTATTTCACCATTATTTTCCCCGCAGCATTAATAGAAATTTTTAAGTAGAAGAAAGGAGATTTGATACATTGAAAAGTAGATTTTTTAATTTTTATTTTATTTTTCCCTTTATTTTTAGTTGACATGCAACAATTGTACATATTTATGGGATATAGAGTGATATTTCCATATGTGCAATGATCCAATAAGGTAATTAGCATATACGTCTCCATCAAAATATTTATCATTTACAAAGTAGATTTTTGAACATAAGTTGACTCTTGATTGTTGGTAATTTGTGCTGATCTTCTCATTCTTTTCAAAGGAACTTGTATAATATATTTCACAGGGTAGGTGAAATTCTTACACCAATTCATTCATCTTGGGAAAAGATCCTAGTGGCTTTTAAAATCCCATAAAATATAGGAACTTCCATAATATCACTAAAAATCCTCACTTAACTTTTGCTTGAAGATTTCTGTGTTCTCATTACTTCACAGAAAGTCACTCTGTTCCTTCCTGGAGATGAAAGAGCACACTATTTCCATATTCATTAAGGAGTTGTTTCTTGTATGGATCTGAAATCAATCTCCCTGTAATTCCAACACATTAGTTCCCACTCTCACATATAAAACTATACAGATAAATTTTTATTCTATTTCTACACAACATTCCTCCAAATATCCAATTTTAAATATCTAAGTTTCAAAATTCTTCTTAAAATACAGGACAGAACTGAAATCAGTGCTATATATACATTACCTAAGCAGCACAATGAATAATGGAATTAGTCTTCCTTTTCTATGGACCATGAGTGTCTGTTAGTGCTAAGATCATTATCCCCCAGCCACGCCACTCTGCTGGTCAAAATCAGGTAAATTAACAACTGTACTTCAACTATTTCTGGTTGCTTATTTTGTGTCAGGTATTATGTTAAGCAGTTTGATTTATTTATACAATAATCATCTTATTTGGATATTTTATTCATGTGATACAGACAAGGAAACCAAAATTTGCCCAAGGCTATATATAATAATTACTAAGAAGATTGAAAGCCTGAACCCTCTCATCTCAAAGCTAATATTTTTAGCCACTAGACAATACTGTATTCCCTAACTAAACTACTGAGCACTCTGTCATATGATCAGTGCTATGAGTACTGCTGGTAAGATGATTTCCTCAGAAGAATAGATCCATGCTTTGGCTTTGGGCTAGATGTTTGGCAGCTAAACTTCCAAGTTGATTCTCATCTTTCCCCAAAATGGTATATGACCTGGCCTTTTAGAAAAGGTGGTTTCCTTTTAACCAATTGATTTTTGGGGTAGCCTTTATATTTTTTTTCTTTTAAAAATACTAAAAATATAGATTTAGACTCTGTGTTTATGACTAAGACTGATACACTTATTTAAATGATGTTATGTTACTAAAAAATATTTTGCTGTAATCAAGATGCATTACGTTATTGTACTTTTCTTGTCTTCCTGTCCAGTAATCTTATTAAACATGAGGTTAACTTTGCTTGTTCTGTAGAAACTATATTCTTTTCTAAGTGTTTACTAGTGCTCTGTTGAATACATGAATTCATCTGTAATTTTCTGGGGATTATAGTTTAAAACTAAATATATTTTAGTAACCGTAACATATCAATTTCCCATTCTGAAGATCATAAAAACATTTATCCATTCCCAGACTTCCATTATTAATAATTGAAATAATATTTGCAGCACTTTATGTATGAGGTTATGACATTTGGAAGACAAAAACCAGTTGTTACATTAATCTAATAAGAAAAAACTCTTTCTTATTGCTTTAGATAAGAATCAAACTGAACATCTGTTTGTGTAATCAGTATATTATATTTGACAGCAGGCTTGCCCTATCAAAATTTTCTCTGACAGTGACGTATTGTCTCTTTTAGTCATTCTTCAAGCAATTCTTATTTCTACCTTTATAGTTCCAGCTCTCTTATTTCCCCACCCATCTTCCTGAATTCCGATACTACACTTAAAAGTTTCAGATAAGGTCTAGTCTTCAAAAAGAAACTTTTTTTTCACTATTACAACCTATATTAGTAATTGTTTTCCAATAACCCTAATAATTCATCTCACACTCTCCAGCACTTAACTTTAATATGTTTCTTTTGATATATCAAACATGTATATCTTACCACACCCCACCTAGAGTACAAGCCTCTTTAAAAGGTAGAAACTATTATCTATTTTCCCTGCACTTCTTCTGTATCTATTTCAATATGGAACCCACAAGATCCCCAATCTTATGTAGTAACGCTTTATTTCAATAGAGTGCTTAGTTAGGAATTTTTTCCAAAGAAGCTATAAACCTGTCCTTGTAGTATAAATTCAAGGTCTGAAAACTGACTTGCATCAATATAATTTTTGACAGTAGCAGTTCTAGAAATGATTTCCTTTTCTTCCTTTTTTTTTTACCTTCCTGGCCTAGGTACACTTATATTAATATTTTAGATACTTTGCAAAAAAACTTTTTTTGTAGTTTTTCAGATAGTGTAACAGCTACCTTGAAGATTGTCTGCCAGCTTCTCAGTGTATGTGTGTGTGTGTGTGTGTGTGTGTGTGTGTGTGAGAGAGAGAGGGCCCCCAGGGCTCGGGGTGGGGGTGGGGGTCCTGGTAGCTGTGACTGTTCTGGGTGATGTCATTCTCCTGGACACAGCTATTTACAATTGGTTTAGACACCTGGATAGAACAGGGATTTTGCACTGAAATTTAGAGATACTAGTCAATTTTGGCTTTTTTCTTAATTGGAATTTGCAAACTACAAAGCAATTGGGCAGACATTTTCCCTACATAAAAAAGGAGCAGGGAAAGACTTCATGTAGAAGAATAGAATGTAAGGTACTCAGAATGAAGCAGATTTGAAAAATTCTGTGGCCCTAAAGTGAAGAAGGAGGGAGAACAAGAGAGGGAAGAAATGAATGAAGATAATCAGAGGGACAATAGGAGAGTTGCCTTAATTCCTAATGTTTTTATAGGTTCTTTGTTTCCCCAAAGGCTGACTTCACTACCTATCTCTGAGGTCCACAAGCTACAGATTTAGGTTTACCATACATTTCCTATTTTTATTACAGCTAACCTGAGTTGGTTCTTACTGCTTGGAAAACAAAGAACCTTATCCTGGACATGCAGCTACAAATATAAAATGGGAAAAGAAGTAAAATTTAAAGTCAAAAGAAGATAATTTGATAGAGTTATGCTCATATTAATAAGATCATAACTTTTGTTTCATTGGGAAAACTTTTTAGTCTGACTCACAAAACTATAGAACTTTTCCTCTTTTGCAGGTGGGAGGAGAATAGGGATATAATTCAGCACCTGCCCATAGAGACACAATTGAAAAAGACACACCTGAGCACCACACCAGTGCACAAGGAGACAATTCCTAAGTTGAAAGGGAGTTAATCTTCTGCAGCATGAACAGAAAGCATGAGACTTTATGATGTATAATTGGAGTTATAACAACATTTAAAATCTGATTTCTGAGCAACTGCAAACCTTGAGTCTGGAAATTATTTTCAATTAGTCTAATGTACTGATATAAAACATCTACCATTCCCACAGAGAACACACTGGAAGAACATGAGAGATTGAGTTAATCAAAGAGATAATCCAGACTGAGCCATTATGGAAAATTTCTTTAGCTTGGCTAAGAATTTCCCTTATCCTTTAGTGAGACATAATTACAAGTCAGTTCCAGTATCACACTGTACAGAATTGAGAGATTTTTTTATGAATTTTACTCAAGTTAACTACATTTGACAGAGTTATGCTCATATTAATAAGATCATGACTTTTGTTTCATTGCAAAAACATTTTAGTCTGACTCACAAAAGAATAGTAAGAATCTAGCCTTTCTCCTAGAATTATTTTGCATTTTTATGTATGAGGGTTTTGTTTTGTTTTGTTTTCAATGCATCCAACACAAATGAGAGGGGTCTAGGAGATCAAACACATAATTTCCCATTAGACTGTTGATCCTAGAAAGATAAACAAAACAACTGGTGCTCTTACAGAGTAGCCTTTATTAAAGCTTATTCCTGTCTGTTGCCTCATACTACAAATGTAAACCTTTTCTGCCTTCTATTTTAGTAAACCAGGGAGATAATTAAAATTAAATGGTTAAAATTGATGTTTTGTTTTGATATCCCTAGAGGCGTATTTTGCCCATAGGCTTGATTGATTTTTTTTTTTAATCAGGAAAATACCACATACAATCTGAGATGCAAAGTAATATTCTTGAGAGCAATGAAACACTTTTGAGTACCAAAATCCGGTTATCTGTATGGTTTTGCTCACTCGTAATGTGATGGCGGCATTTGCCTTTCATTAGTCACTGTTATAATGCTTGAGGCTATTCACAGCCCTTGTGATATTTGTTCAGCTCATCTGCACACAGGAATAACATTGCAGCTCACAACTGATGGCAGGATTCAGACTGTTTTCCATTTTGTACACTTATCCAAATTGATTTGAGCCTCGAACTCTCAGGCTTAAGGATTTCTCTAACATTTCTCTGCTGACTTCATAACAGTTAATATTATCTCAAAGCATCAATATTTTTTGAGGGCTGATGAAGGTGGAAATGCGTAAACAGTGAAATTTTTTTGTTTGTGTTTCTAACCTAATAAATACTAAGCATCATATGCAGAAGATTAAGAGACCCTTTTTTTTTTTGATAAACAAAATTGTGGTACCTGACATGCAACAGATAATAGAATGCTATTTCAAAAATAGAATTGGGAGATTTCCTAGTCGAAAGATGAATGGAATGAGAAAAATGGGACATGGATGCCATTAGCTAAGACCAAGCTAGTAAGAAGGAAGGGGAGAGGAAGAACGCCATTGGGATATTTACCATTTTATTAATAAAAGAACAGGGAAGGATACTTACTCCAAGCTGAGGATGGGGACATAATTAGCATAAAATAAATATTTGAGGAATTAATGAATAAATGAAGAATGAAAAAAATGAATAAATGTATGAATGTACTTTTCTAGTCTACTCTGCTAAAAGAAGTGTCTAAGTTTTGAATTTTACCTATATTGAATGACAAAGTTAGCATGGAAATTGAGCACAATATTAGCAATGGAACTTAACCCAATGACTGTTTCCATTAATTTATTATTTTTTGCTTATCTGCATTTTTCAAAGCAATGTTTTACCATTGTGAGAGCTACGTAAAAGAATAAAATGGTTCTTCCCTTGGAAGAAATTCAATTCTAAAGCAATTATATAAATATATACAAATGCTAAAGGAAAGTAATCAAGAAGAGGAATGTGTGGATAGTCGGAAAGTGAGTAGAGAAATATGTAAACATCAATATAGCTAAATTTGTACTATAAACAGACTTGTTTTCTCTCTTTAGGCTTTTAAATTAACTTTAAAATTATGGGTTTTCTACTACAAAAGCAATATGACTTTATTGTAGAAATTTTTCATAAAGCAGACAATAAAACCAAGAAAAAAATCACTCATAATGTGACCCAACCCCTAGATATCAACATATATGTATTTTGACTTCTAGAATATGTACAATTATGAGGGTTATCACAGCAATATTTTAAAGAGCAAAATACTTATAATAGCCAAAAAGCTCAATAATGGTTGCTAAACGGTTAGTTAAATTTGATGTAGCAAAACAATGAAATACAAGACAAACATTAAAGAAACATTTGAAAAGCACATTTAGTACCATAGAAAGATACAGAAAAATATATACATATTATACTTCCAGTTTCATAAATGTAATCCATTCTTATATTTATATCTATATATTAGCTAGCTATTGATCAATCTGTCACTACTAGGGAGTCAAAAAAGCACAAAAAATAACTTATTGGAAGTAAATAGCATGCTTTTCAATCAAAAAATTCAAAGAATGAATAAAGGGGAAGAATTATCACTGTAGAGATTTGAATTAGTGGTCTGGGAAATCAAGTAGAAGAATATCTCAAAACACAGAGCAAACATATAAAGTGATGGAAATCATGAAGTGGAAGAAAAGAGAAATGGAGAACAGACACGGAAGACATAACGTGAATAATAGAGGTTTCAGAAGGAAGAAAAGGAACAGATGGAAGAGTGACAGTAATTAAACAAATAAAGTAGAAAATTTCCCTTGTGTGAAGACATTGAGTCTGCAAATTAAAATTGTTCATTAAATTCCAGGCAGGATTGGTGGAACACAGACCTAGATATATACTGGAAAAATTTATGAACTCTAGTGTTAAAACAAATCTTAAAGTTTGCCACACACAAGGCTGAAGTTACATACAAAGGAAAAGAATAATTTCTCATCAGTGACCTTAGTAGATATTACAATAACATGTAATATAGACTCAAGAGAAATAGACTTCAATCTAAGAATATTCTATCTAGGTAAGATAGCTTTCACTTGGCAACAAAATATTGGAGAGTATGTAAGCTTCATAAGATATATTATCTTCACATTTAATCAGAGCTCAATATTCAAGCCAAACTCTTGACAAACAATAGATGAATCAGATCAGTGATCTCAATGAGAAGAAAAGAAGAAAAATGCAGTGGTAAGTGGTGGGTAAGGATACAGTGACTGATACTATATAATCAGTCCTAGTAATGAACTTAGAAGATATAAACTGCTATAAGGAACTAAAATTTCTAAAGAATTGCAGCAAAAACTGATCGGTGGCAATGGAGCAGAGGAAGAAATAAAGTACTTTTCAAAGTTTCACCTGTTGGTGGGGATGTAAAAAAGTAAGTGTTTTTAATGTCTTATTTTGTTTATGGAAGGGAAAGAGTATAAGAGAGTCAGTGTGGATAAATAGTTGGTAGTTGCTTTTTGTACAGTGGCCAAGTGTCTATAGTCAGGAGTGTTAATAAAAGAAATGAAACTATCAGTAGAAAGTAAAAGCACAGAAGAACTTCCGAATGAGTGAACCAGAAGGCAAAAAGGAAAAGAGAGAAAACAACAAAGTAAAATGTACAGTAAATAAAAAATAAGGTGAATGGAATGAAATCAGGCCAAGCATGGTAGTTGTACCAGCAAGTGTGAATGGGGAGCATCTGTATGGAATGGAGAGTCCTGCTTGACTTCCTGTGTTATGTGCATTTTTATTAAAAAGAGGAGAAAATAAAAATCCAAATTGATTCAAATACAATCAGAGAAATCTTGGGGAGTTATTTTTTTTTTTTTGGTCCTAAACAAAGAATATTTGTTAAGACCTTTTCGGGAGATTTCAGTCCTTACTAAAAACATATTATTTCTTTACCATCCCATATATAGTATCTAAATAAAAGACAAAAAATTCAAGAACAGAAAGTCTAAATGAAGCCAAAGAGGCTCACTTTCTTCATATAGAAAAGGATTGCTCATATCCCTTTCCAAGTAGAAAAGAAAAAATGTTCAAGTTTCACCATTGTCACAATAAACACAATGAAACTAAAAGCTTTCTAAAAAAGAATTTGAGTCTAGTTTGATTGACCAAAGTATAAATATTTCTACAGATTCAATTTAATTTAATAATTATTGATTCAACAAACTTTTATTCAGTACCATGTATATATGAAGGAGCATGGTGATTGTTATAGGAAAAACAGAGATAAAAGACACCTAATGCTGTCCCTTAAGAAATTCACTGAGATACAGCCACATACACACACACACACACACACACACACACACACACACAATAATACTAAAATAGGTGCTGGAAACAGTGATGGCCAAAGGCAAGCTTTTTGTTAGATAAGTGTGACATTTGGTTTTGAATGTCAAGTTGAGTGAATTAAGGGATATTCAGGTAGCTGGTAAAGCGTTATGTATTCTCAATCCTGGCATTAATTATCCTCAACGTTTTAGTAGGCACTGACTCTGTCCCTCTTCTGCTGAAAGGGAAACCCTGGTGGTTTTGCTTTTGATTAGAACAACTGAGCCGCCCCAGGTGTGTCTGTGAGAATGTCTCCAGAGGAGATTGGCATGTGAGTCTGTGGACTGAGTGGGGAAGAGCTGTCCTCAATGTGAGTGGGTGCCATTCAATCATATGGGGACTCAGATGAAACAAAAATGCCAAGAAGGGCAAATTTTGCTGAATTCTTGTTCACTATCTTCTGGAGCTGGGACACTCTTCTTCTCCTGCCTTTGGATTTCAGAACTCCATATTTGCTGGCTTTTGGACTCTGGGACTAGCAGCACCGTCAGGCCCTCGGGTCTTTGGCCATGGACCGAGAGTTGCACCATTGACTTCCTCAGTTCTGAGGCCTTCTGGACTTGGACGGAACCGTGCTGCCAGCTTCCCTGGTTCTTCAGCTTACAGGCAGAGGGTCCGGGACTTCTCAACCTTCATAATCGAGTGAGCCAATTCCCCCAACAAATCCCTTCTCCTCTCTCTCTCTCTCTCTATGCATATATATAGGTATGTATTTGTATATTGCTATATATGTACATATATAAAAATATATATGTAAAATATGTCCCATTGGTTCTGCTTCTCTGGAGAACCCTGACTAAAATAGTAGGTTGGGAAAGTCTTCAGAGAGGAAGAGCCACTTGAATAACTTGAATAGGTCCTTAAAAGATGAGGAGGGGTTTTCCATGCTGTCTACAATGGGAAGAACAAAAGCATCTGTTTGCAGGAAGAGAAAAAGCATCTGTGAAACCACAGAAGTAGGAAATAGCTTGAGGACCTTGACCATTATTGTGCCATGTGTGGCGGTGACATAGGGTCGGTAGGGAAGCCTCAGATGAGACTCTATAGGGCAAGTAGCAGCTTTGCTGAAACTGCCTATAAATAGTGCTCAGGGTTTACATTTTCTCCTGTAGGCAGTGAGGCACCATTGACAGGTATTAATCAAGATCTGCCTTATTTATTATAGATCTGTGATTTAGTTCCATGTTCCAAATTGTTGATAAGCTATTGTGAAGTCTTCAGGTCTGAACCTTAAGATAACTCCTTCAACAAAAACAGTTTATTGGTTTTAAGTGAAGTGAAATGAAGAATGGATTAAACTAAGTTAAAAATCAGAATCATAGAGATTAGTATTTGTTCTAATCAAAAGTTTTTCAAAGAAATAAGATACTTTCTAGTTGTAGTGAACACTCTTAATTTGTGTAAGTCCCTCTGCAAACTGGAATACTGCTAAGAAAAAGAGAAACATGTATCATATACTTTCATCAGTCAAAAGTATTTATTTACACATTTTAACATCTCTAAAATCAGGATGTGGGTGGCCATGGTGGCTTACATCTGTAAACTCAGCACTTTGGGAAGTGGAGGCAGGAAGATTGCTTGAGGCCAGGAGTTCGAGACCATCTTGGGCAACACAACAAGACCCCATCTCTACAAAAATAAAAGTATTAGCTAGGCTTGGTGGCATACACCTGTAGTCCTGAGGAGGCTGAGAGGGGAGGATGGCTTAAGCTCAGGAGTTTGAAGTGACTGTAAGCTATGATTGCCTCACTGCACTTTAACCTGGGCAATAAAGTGAGATCCTTTTTCTAAATCAACCAATAAATTAATTGATCAATCAGATGTATCTTACAATCAATGTCAGTTTACAACTTTAATCCCAGATTCTTCCTTTCTTTTTGTAGTAGTATACAAAATAAAAATGTATCATCTCAGATTTAGTGAAATTGCCGTATCTGGTGAATATCCTTTATGTATTTATCCTCTACAACTGTGGTTCCCAAACCCCGAGCAGCAGACGGGTCTGCGGTCTGTGGCCTGCGGCCTGTTAGGGATCCGGCTGCAGAGCTTTGCAGCGACCCCCCCACCCCAAACCCCCCCCAGTTCATGGAAAAATTATCTCCCATGAAACTTAGGAAAGAGGACACGGGGATCAGGGGACTGGGGGCCCGGAGGGGGCGCACAGCAGGAGGTAAGTGGCAGGTGTGCAAGTGAAGCTTCATGGATATTTAATTTACAGCTGTTCCACTCCTCCCGGTCGCTGTCCCTGGCATCACTGCCTGAGCTCCGCCGCTGCTCCCTCTTCGTCCTCACTCCTCCCTTGTTTCCCCCCACGTCACCCTGTCGGTGGAAAAATTGTCTTCCATGAAACCAGTCCCTGGTGCCCAAAAGTTTGGGGACTGCTTCTTACAATTAGGAACAAAGTGTTCACTCATAGTGCAGTCTTTGAAGTTTGGTTGGAGACAGGTGTGTACTGTTATTAATTTCCTAAGTGGTTTTCTTGTATTTTTGCAAAAAGTGTAATTGTATATTCTTCAAATGTGCTAGCTAAAACTTCAGAAAGACTCTTACTCTTAAAATCTTAGATAATTAAACAGAAAAATATAAAATTGTATCAAAAACATATAGTTATTAAAATTGAGTGTGACAATAAGACCACATGAAGGGGAAATGTATAAGTAAATATGATTTTTATACCAATATTCAGAAATTTTGGTTTTGGTCTGGTAAAGTCTGTGATACATGACAACAAAATGTTCAAAGCACTGTTACCTGCTGGATACAAGAAACATGATAAATAATTGCAAAATTGCAAGTTATTAATATCCTTTAGGTGCAAATTTCACTGCATATTCATACTGCATGAATTGATAATGATTCATCAGCTTGCAAATGTCTCACTTTTTGTGTAAAGTCTATTTGTCAGAAGAGTTGGAAAAAAAAGAAGCAATATGATAAAACTAGTTTAAATATTTTAGTAGAATTAAAATAAGCCCATATTTAACCTTTAGGTTTGCATGCCTATAAATCATTGTTGTTTGAGGGTTTTTACAACTTTTTCCTTCTGTTGAAAACACATATTGGCTGACATACCAAGATATATATTTTATAAAATATCTGATTATTCTGTTTGATGTCCTGAAAACTTTAAAGTTTACCTTTTTTCTTTAACTTACATTTCTTTTAAAGAAATCAACTGTGATCTTCCTACCTCTGTAGGGAAAGTGTCAATGAAGTGCAAATCTGAACTTCTGAAAATGTTTTTCACCCTAGTAGCATTATCACAAGTGATTCCCACCTGGGAGTTCATAAAAAGTGACAGAAACGACTGAAAAAATTATAAGTTAGTAAAATATTACTTGTTATCTGTAAATGTTCTCAATATTAAAGCAGCCTATATCAAGACTATCAACATAGCTTTACTCCAGAATAAATGATTGATGAGTCAATGACTTTTCAAAGACGCAACTTGGGCTCTAAGGAGCAAATCATCTTGCACTTAAGAAACTCCCTTACCTTAAGTGTGCTATTTCTCATGTATATTGAAAATGCATTTTAAGCTGGTTTAATAAGAAATGTAGCATAATTTGTGTGTACCCTAGAACCAGGCATATAGCAGGCACTCAATAATTATTGGTAGAATTACATAATTTGCTAACTCACTGTGTTTGAAATATCTTCAGCACATTCCGGCTTTCCATGATCATCACAGGAAAAAAAACTCTGTATTTCTTTATTATTTACTTTCACAATAAGTTTTTAAAAGCAAGTGCAATACAACTAACCACAGCATAGTATCAATTTTCTTCTTTCATTTGTATATCACTTGATCGCTTTTTATAACACTTCAGCATTTCTCAATCCTTTAAAAATAAAAAGGAGAGGGTGAATATGGTAGAAACCCTGTTGAAGTCCTATCCAAAACTGTTCCCTCCATTTCTTCTTTTCTAATATTGGCTTTAATAAATGTCTAGTTCAGGTGTTTATTTGGTATTTCTGTGCTTCAGGTTAGGAATGATGATTTTAGACAAATTGTCTAAGCTTATGATTTTCAAGCTTAGCATCATTGTGATTACCTGAGGGACTGACTGGTTGGTTAAGATACAGATTGCTGAGTCCCACCCTCAGGGTTTTCTAATTCAGTTGGTTTGAGGTGGAACCTGAGAATTTCCACGTTTAACTAGTTTCTAAATGATGTTGAACTTGCCGGTTCAGAGAACATAATTTAAGAACCACTAATCTGAGCCAACGATAGTAATACCTAAGACTATACAGATAGGCAGATAGTAGACATCTGAATATTCATATTTAATGGGTGATGGTTTTTGCTCATTCTGATTAGTAATATTCTGTTCTAGGTGATGGGTGACCATGTTACAATGGTTGTTAAATATTTAAATATCACCTTCAATAATTGTATTCCTTTTCCTTTGTTTGCTTAGAAGGGTACATGAGATCCAATTCTGCTAATAAGTAATGAGAAGAGCTCCATGGGGACTTCTTGAAAATATTTTCCTTGTTTTTGAAAATGACACATGGGAAGAAGGACACTTTGTCTAGATCTGGATATTGTCTTCTATCTGCAAGTGACACCTGGAAATATGGTAGCTACCTTTGGATGTAAAGGGGAGTAAGTATAAGAGGATAACTCAGTCACTGCAAATGGCTGAGCAGAGAGATAGAAGGAACTTGCGACCTTGATGACATTGTTGAGAGGGTCCCATTGGGGGGCACCACTCAACCTCCGTATCTTTTGTTGTATTGATTATATGTATTCTTATTTTCAAAGCCCATTTTCATAGAGTTTTCTTTGTAGCCAAAATCATCCTAACTGGGGTAAGGGGTAATCCATATAGCATAATAAATGAAAAAATACTATGGCTCTTGATTGGAGAGCAAAATGTAAAAGAAGAAAATAAGATTATCAATCAGATTAAAAGTAATTAGTTCAACATAATTATATATTATTTAATAGAAAAAAATCCAGTTAATCATTTATTGATTGTAAATACTGTGCAGTTTATTTTAATTTCTTTAGATTTTTTAAAATTTTTTAACGTCTAAGACGTGATCATTGTCTTCTTGATAGAAACCAGATAGACCTTCTAAAACAGAAATTTTAACATTTCAGTTAAAGACTGACTTCCATGTATGGAAAAAACCTCCTTACTGATGATTATCTTTGAGTGAGATGAATTTGGACAAAAATATGACTGAAATCAAGCTAATTAATTGATTTTTAATTATTGGAGCAAAAACTCAGTTATCTCTATTACCAACATATTTTTGTTATTACTCATAGATTTGTCTACATTATGAACCCACTTCTCTCCTTTTCCTTTATTCACTGTGATCACTAACATACACTTTTGATATTCTAGACATCAGGTTTTTCACTGACTACTATCTATCATTTATGAAGTGATTCTGACAAAATTAAAGAATAGATATAGGGCTCATCTGGAAACAATGAGGCTTTTAAGGTATTGGGAAATCAGTAAACCCAGTTGTTTGACATATGGTACTGAAACCTCCATATTTCATCCTGAAATATGCCCCCACTCTTGCATCCTGAGTTCACAACCAGTTGAAATGTAGATATAAATCAAATAATTGGAGATCAGAATTATATTTATATTTTCTGATAATAAAATCTGGGGGATGGACATGCTTGAAGCTCTGACTTGGGTGGGGCAAAGGCAATACAGGGGTACAATATCTGTACCCCCATAATATGCTGAAATAAAAAATAAAAGTTAAAAGACTTAAAAATAAAAAAAAAATAAAAAGCAAAAAATTAAAAAATAAAATTGATTTTGGATGGACTTGATTTTGGATGGACAGGGAAAATGGGCTAACTTTCCTAAATTAAACAGATTTATCTACCCAGTTACTGACCCAGCTGGACAGCCATCTACACCCTGAGCCAAACAACAGGCAAAAATGCAGCCTCTTCATAGGAAAGCAGATGTGGGAAGAGACAGAATACAAGGAACTAAGTTTCTTCTGCCAAAATAATTAATCAGGTAAGGTATTTCTCTAAGTAGAGGAATGAGGAAGAGTTCAACGCAGCTGGAAATGCTTCTTCCAATATTTATTCAACCTGGGCAATGCAATAAAATTTTAGTCTTCTTTATACATTCAGGAGGTGTAATGAGTAAGTGTCCTTACTCAATACCCTTACCCAATACTTTGCAGTTTCTTGTCTGTTATTAGGTTTAACAATTAGGTTTGCACTCAGTCAAGCCCATGGCTGGCTCCACCAGGCGAAGAGATGAGCAGGTGAGCAGACCTCCTCATCATACGTAGTATGTTCTTTTTTGTATTTTTTTCTGGAAACAGTAGTATTCAGGTTACTTTCTATTAGCAGAAAGCTCTATAATAGGTCATGAAAGGACATTAATATAATAAACTCCAAGATAAAAATTGTATTCTCTATTCTAATTCTCATCCCAAATTATGTCCAGACACCTTGTCCAATAGAACTCATCACAGGTTTATGACTATAAATGTCAACCACATAGAGATGCCCATAGTTTATTTATTTATTTATTTATTTATTT
>CM052439.1:71296135-71382223 GCA_028533085.1 Varecia variegata
GCAATTTGGCAGACCGTAATTCCAAATCTGTTTGAAATGTATTTTATTTGGACACTACAGGGTCACATCTTCCTTCCTTCCTTCTTTCTCTCTCTCTCACTTCAATCGATAGCAGGGAGATTATTCTGGATTATTCAGATGTAAGTACAAGGGTCTTTATAAGAGAGAGGCAATTGGGGCAGTCAGAAAACACAGATGTGATGACAGAACTGGAAGACGGTGTGATGGCCTTTCAGGATGAGGGAAGGGTCCATGATCCCAGAAACACAGGCAGCCATTGGAAACTGGAAAAGGCAAGAAATTGCATTCTTCTCAGAAGCCTCCAGAAGAAATGAGCCTTACCAATATAATACCTACGGGAAGAGGAGATTTGAATATATACCAACCTAGTAATGGAATCTCAAACCAACAAATTTAAATGAAACTTTTCCAGAGACTCCTGCATCCCTTAGCAGATGAGAATAAGTCTTGTTTTTTGAAATAAATAGGTCAAATTAAATAACAGAGAATTTGGCATGATACAATAAAGTGATAAAAATAAAAATGGTTGAAAGAAACATAAATATGAGACAGTTGTATAGCTATTTTAATAGAATCATTCTATAATTAGTCTAATGAGATTTCCAGGGAGAAAAGTCATTGTATACCAGAGAACCAACTTTGAAAGGGATAATACCGCAATTGAAGACAACAGATATAAGACACTCAGGGAGTCCCAAGAAAGATAACAGAAACCGTTTCTGTCCTAGACACGGCATAGTAAAAGTACTGACCACAAAAAACTAAGGGAAAAATTAAAGGAGAGAATAATCTCAAAGTATTTATTTATTTATTCAGTAACAAAGGCAACAAAATTCTCAACAAAATAATAATGTCAACAGTATGAGAGAAAATGACTGACAAATACCTACACTTCCATAGCCACTTAAAGTGTCATTGAAAAGTAAGAGTAAGTAAGAGTAGACATTTCAGACAAAGACTAAAAGAAACCAGCACTCATAAACCAGCCCTGAGAGAATGAACTAAGGGTAATCTTGATCAAAGGAAATAAGCCTAGGAAGTAGGAATGTGTTCAAGAAGCAAATAGGAAGACAAAATTTGAAAACAAGAGCAAATCTCATTATATAATCTCTAAAAATTAATGAATCATTGATTATTAAAAACAAACTGGAACTAAGTACTTACGTAAGATGGTAAGCAGCTTAAAGCAGCAGTTCAATGCCTTTGTATTGTTCGGGATGAGATCTTGACTTCATTTTGCAGATAAAAAGTTTAGTTTCTAGTAAATATTATTTTGTGAAAACCATTTATGTATGTTAGTGCTAATTCTCAACTAATTAGAGAAACAGATTGTTCTCTCCATTTCAGAGATGAATAAACAGACTCAGAGAGCCTGTGCAACTTCTCTAAAGTAATTCAGCTATTTATGGGCAGAAGTAGGACATGAATCCATGTCCAATTGAGTCCAAAGCCTACATCTGTTTATACTTCACGGCCTCAGAACCCCCCCTCAGTACAAAGATGTGTTTATTGAACAAATTAGAGAAAAAAGTTGAGAAGATTATGGGATAGTCTAAGGCAAACACAGTATTTTCCAAACTTTTATGTCCATCAGAATTACCTGGAGAGCCCATTAAATATTCAGTTGCTTTGAACTCACCCCTAGAAATTCTGCTTTGATATCCTTAGAGTGGGTCCTGGATTTCCTAGGTAACTCTGATGCACCTTAAAGTCTTTTTTTTTTTTTTTTTAATAAAAGTTTTGTGAGGATCTTTCTTTCTTTTCTTAAAATTTTGATAGATTTATGGGTACTAGTGACATAGCTGAGTTGTTTAGTGGTGATATCTGGGTTTTTAGTGTGCCCATCATGGAATGATGTACATTACACATTATAGATAGTTTTTTCTTCCCTCACCCCCCTGCTACACTTCCTCCTTCTGAGTTTCCAATGTCCATTGTACCATTCTGCATGCCCCTGAGTACTCAGGACTGTATATAACACATTTCTATTGTTAGTTTTGTTTTCTATTAGGCTATTTTGCTTTCTATGTTACAGACCTACATGATTTCAAAAGCAGTAGTTTTAATTTATATACACTGACAAGTTAAAAAAAAAAAGGCTGCATATTGTTTGTGCAGTCTGTTGGGACTTATACTGTAGTTCTTATTTTAAAAAATCCTTTATGTATTTCAATGGAATTTTGCTTGATTAAGAACTATACCAATATTCCTATTAATATCACTGCACAATTAGATCATAGATCTGTAGGATGTCTTTACATGAGTATGAGAGCTTAGATTTTCCATGTCTTTTTTATACCAGGAAACCTATTTGGCATTTATTTCTTTTCATTTTATATAATTATTGATGTATAATTAAAGGATGGAAGATTCTTAATGCACTTGTTGATAAATAGGAGGCCAGCTTTGCTCTCTATAGGATTACTGTGTTATATTCTTTCTTCATTAAATTGTCAAGGCTGCTATCCTCAATCACAACTACATCCTGTACATTAATGTACAACAATGATTGGTGATGGAAGAGTGCACTAGAGAACATTTCAATTTTTGAACTTCCTGATTTTAGGTTTTAGTTAATTATTCTACAGCTGATGTGCATGTAGGGATGACATTGATCTCCATCTCCCAAATGCCTCATTTACTGTCTGATGTTGGACAAGGAATTCAGGGTGGTACATTAACTCTCTCAGACCAAAAGAATACTATTGGATGAATTATAATAGAGGTTTTATTATATTTGCATTTTCTTTATTTAGTTCAGTCATGGCAAGCTTTGGAGCTGATGCCACAACCCTCTGTTCCTGACCAATTATTCTGTCCATGTGTGTCACTAGTCAGTATCATACATAACATCATGGAATTACAGAGTAGAATGAAAGCGTCTACACAAACAGCTCCATTTTATGATGGCGTAAATTATAGTTTAGAGAAGTTAAAAAGATTTTGTGACATCATAAAGGTAATAATATCTCTGGATGAAAGAAGAAATGTGACCCGACCCTCAACACATAGATTCAGGAGTATCTATAATTTTTTCCACTCACTGGCTGTGTGATATTAGGAAAGTTACGTAACCTATCTGGATCTCAACTTCTTCCCTCATTCTCTATTGATAATAATGACTATTTATAAGTTTTTGTGAAGAAAAATGGTAAATATACAGTAATTGTTGAATTTCCTTCTTTTATTTTTATTGCTTCAGAGAAACTCACAAGATCTTTTTTTTTTTTTTTTTTTTTTTTTTTTTAGGGGCTAGGAACATGCCTATCCTTTATTTATTTTTATTTTTATTTTTTTTTATTTCAGCTTATTATGGGGGTACAAAAGTTCAGGTTATATATATTGCCCATGCCCCCCCCATCCCCCTGAGTCAGAGCTTTAAGCATGTCCATTCCCCAGACAGAATCTTGAAAATTATTCCTTAATTATGGGCTCTGGGTGAATTAGTAAATTTTTATTTAAAATCATTATTATTAATCAAAGAGTTAACATATTTTTAAACACTCCATTGTCTTCAGTAAATGAGCAGAGGAAAGAGCAGAAAGGCATTGAGAAACTTTGATTTTTAATCTTACTACATTAGGAAAAAAACAGAGCTAGAAAAATCTCAGCTTTAGTATTTTCTTGAAGTAGAAGATTCTTTGTAAATTTTTCCTTCTCTCCTTTGTATTTCCATGAACAAGAGTGAAAATGAGTTCTAATTCACTTGTCATCTATGCAGCTCCCTTTGTCTCTTCTCTGTTTAGTCTAGCAAGCACAGGCACCTGGCATCCTATTATTGTAGCTATTTTTTTTTTTTTGTACTGTGAAAAACTAAGTCATGTATATGATATTTATGAGCTATTTCAAAGATGTCAATATTCAATTGTTTTATTGTTGATTTGGATTGCTATTAAAGTTCAGGAAATATGATATAGCTGTTGAAATCATTTATTTGAAATAGAACTTTTAAATATATGGCTAAAATTAGAAGATTATATGTTTTAAACCATCTTCATTTCTTTGTTTAATCATAGAAGAGAAATTTAAGAAGTGAATTCTGACACTTTATAAACATTAGATAAAAATTGTTAAGCCTCACTCTAGACTTGTGAGTTGTTATGACAAATATATTTGGTTTGAGGCATACTAGCATTAAGCAGAGTATTACATAAGGCAAAGATGCCAGTAGAACTTTTCCAAATAAGGAACAAAGGGGTGATGCCATGTTTTTAAAAATAGAGTAAACCTTTCAAAAAATGTAATATTTGACATAAAAGAAGTTGGTTACAATTATTGACTAGGCAATAATACACATCTTTTTGTTTTAGAAAATAATTATTGGCAAGCTGTTTTTTGGGAATATAAGTGCACTCATGTGCTAAGAATATGGTCCCTCTTGCATGTTCCACATAATTTCTGCAGAGGCAAATAGAAAGGCAATAAAAGAGTTGCTTTTGGGAGTGAAGGTTTTACTGCCAATGCAACCTCACATTCATTCACTCCTTTAATCTCTTCTGAACATGATAGAATTTTACCCTTAATAATGTACTGCTAAGATGTATAAATTTAAAAATAATTGATTTTCAGTTTTATACAGGAAAAAGTGAAAATTTTGCATTAAATCATGTGCAATGAGCCAATGCCTTGCTGATTTTTTTAAAGGCAATTTCATCACAATCCGATAGATGAACATTTTAAGATAGGGTAAATATCAAATTCTAGAAAGTGAAGCCTCTCCAATTTTTGAATGAGAGTTTCCTGGGCTTTTTCTGGCTAAATGCAAACTATTTAATCTAGTTAGCCTCTGTAGGTCTGAAAGCTGTGTGCTGAAAAAAAATTTTTTTTTAAAAAAAGATTGCGTGGGAAAGAAAAAACAATGGACTTCGTTGTGAAGCTCAATTAAAAGAAAATTGACTCCAGGTTTGCAATCGTCTTTTTATTCAAATCTAACCAAAGAAAATTCTGAACTTTAGCTAAAATACCAATACTTATAATGAAAGGAAACTTAAGTGAATTCACTCAATTTGATAATCAGCTTTCTGAATGAGCAGGAAAAGGAGAGTTGACTGTATAAAAAATTCATCCAATTAGACAACAAGAGCAGTACATGTATCAGCAATAATTCAAAATGAGGAGTGAAATGACTGAATCCTGTAATCCTAACAGCAGAGCAATATGCAATGGCCAATAGAGGGGCTTCTAGTTCTGAAATATCTTCAGACCCCACCCCTCTCTACCCCAAAAGATAAATTCTATTTTCTGCCTTCACATCTTTAGAAAATATGTTCTAAATTTCTTCCTTTCCCATTCATATTTTCTAACTGACTTCTCTGTGTCAACAAAATAAAATCCCACCATCCATTAAGTGCCATCTCAAATGCCATACATGCTATGATTAATGCATTTGTACCCAGTAGATGCAAAACAATTTCCTCTAAGTTTCCACAGCTAGCTCTATGTTACATAAAATTAAGACATTGTATGGTTAACACTAAAAATTACACTTTGTGGTGTACATAGCTATCTAGTCCTCTTTCTATGTCCTTGAAAATAAATAACTTTCCTTGTTAACCTTTGAGGTTCTCACATTATCCAACATATTTCTTAGCAATAATACATTTTCAATAAATTTTTGTTGTGTTGGATTCACACTAAAATGTATACAGCCAGTCAAATGTTTTAATATGAGGCTATTACACTTAGGAAATTATCAATGTAGAAAGAAGATAGAACAAGATCACCTGAGAAATGAGGCAAAAAAAAATGTACAGAAATAGATGTCATGAGGCAGGAAAATAATTTCCTAATTGCTAATTTATAAAAGATAAGCTAGCCAGATTGCTGTTAAAAATAATCTCTGTTGTATATATGGAAATAGTTGATATTGTCTGCTATAAAATAATTTTTAATACTATCATGTTTCCCAGCCCTGAAAATGACAAAAGTAATTGAACTGTGACAGCTCAATTTTTTGCAACACTTGAAACCTATTGAAGTTACATCTTCTTCTGCTTTGCGAGATTCTATAACTTTCTTGACCAGAATTTTGAAGCAATTTTTATTTTCATAGCATAATAATGTAATTGATTATCAGCAACTGATACATATGTTATTACACAAACTCCCAAATGACTAAGTACACACAATTTTTTCTTTTTGATCCTGTCATTCAAATCAGATAATTTTAAATATCTTTAACTGCTTATTTTGTATTTCATGTGATGTAAAACATTGGTTATGCTACGTATCCTAAGGGTACTTATTCTCTGACTTTGCTATTTTAAAATCTTATCAGAAAAATTTCAATTTTACATTTTGAAGGAAAGACTTTTTAAAAAAGCATTACACTTCCAATGAGGAATCCATTATTTTTATGTGATGTCTTTTTTTTTTTTTTTTAAAAAAAAGCTTAACAAAGGGAAAACTATGACTCCTTAAAAAGAAAATGAAGGGGAATAAAACACATTCTTCCAAACTTACCGATGTGTCAATATGGGTATTTTTGGTAACTAAATTATTTCACCAAATCAGGCACATATACGACCAAACAGGAATGAATTCTTTCTTCATAAATACATAAGGGTATTCTCTTAAAAGAAAATCAGATCAGAAGGTTTCTGTTAAAACAAATAGCTTTGTTTATCCTCATTAGATTATTACTCTGTGAATATATTAATATTACATAATTTCATTAGCAACAATGAAGTTTTCTTTTTATATTTTATCTCCAGAGATGTTTTCTTACTATATATTTTCTTCTCTTAGTAAGGAAAAAAAATGTCTTTTGAATTTGTTTTTTAACTTTTTTTTTTTGAGACAGGGTTTCCCTCTGTAACCCAAGTGGTAGTGCAATGGTGTGATCATAGCTCACTGCAGCCTCAAACTCCTGGGCTCAAGTGATCCTCCTGCCTTAGCCTCTTGAGCAGTTAGGACTACAGGCGCATGCCACCATGCCCAGTTGATTTTTTTTTTTTTTAATATCTTGTAGAGATGGGGATCTCACTATGTTGCTCAGGCTGACCTCAAACTCCTTGCCTCAAGCAACCCTCCCCTTGGCCTCATGTGCAGGGATTGCGGGTGTGAGCCACCACACTCAGCCAATATTTTTCATTAATGTTTCTAATTTCTTTTCTTATTGCTTTGTTCTTCCTTCTTTCTTTACATATTGAGAGTATTTGATTTCTTCTGTAATTGGAACTTGGTCTTAAAATATTATTACTCCATATGTATTAGAATTATGAATTTCACTTGTTATATTGTTTTCTCTTTTTGTCGCTTAAGTTTACTGACTTTATTCTCACTTGTTTTGGCTGAATTTGAACAATTATTTCTTTTTTATTAAATCTGTTGACTTACAATTTGCAATTTGTATGCTTAATTCAAGAGTCTTTTAGAGTCAAATGGTACTATAAATTGTACATCATTGAAAGGCTCTTAGAAACATGAACATAAGTACAAAGTTGGGAAATAAAACTAAGAATTAAAAATGTTTTACCTGGTCCACATTTTTACATAAAACTTAAACTAATTAAAAAGATCTCATCTCCTCACGAAGCTTTCCCAAGTTACACCTTATGAATCTGTCCCTTTAAATTTCTATTATATTTCTACATATAGTCATCCCTCTCTTGATATACACAGGGGATTGGTTCCAGGACCCTTATGTATACAAAAATCTGAGCATACTCAAATCCTGCAGCTAGCTCTGCAGAATCAGCATATAACAAAGGTCCACCCTCCCTATGCACCAGTTTCACATCCCTTGAATGCTGTATTGTTGATTCACATTGGGTTGAAAAAAATTGACATAAATGAACCCATGCAGTTCAAACCTGTGTTGTTCAAGGGTCAACTGCGTGTATTTTCTTCTATTGTCTTCTAATTGTTTTACAAATATTAATATAAACTTGGATAAAATTGTACAATCTTTGCAGGTAAGATTAAGGTACTGTTTTTGTATTATCAATATTAGAAAAGAACTATCATCTTGTGATTATACATTGTGAGTATTCAGCACATTGATTAAATGAGACAAGTTCTGTAGATCTCACTAATTCGACTTCTTTGTGCCATGTTAGCAGTATCATGAGAGAAGTAATTTACAACCTCTAAATATCAGCTATTTGGATTCAATCTGTATGTCAACAATAACGTTTACGATTGACACCAAAGTTGCATGCATTATTTAGTTTTAGCATCCTCTTAACTAGATCTAAACAGCTAAAAAGCAATTTTTCAGTCATCTAATAATTAAAACATTAGATAGGTTATTTGTATCAGTGCAAAAGGGACCTTTTCCCCCATGGCTTTCTAATAAAAGCCACTTTTCTTCTGTTCAAGTACTCACTCCAAAGGCCGCAATTCACAGGATATACACAGATTTCCCTGACATCTGCTTCTTCCTCCGTGTAACATTTCTGCTGGAACAAAATCATGAATCACAAAATTTTATGGAAGCAAATAAGGAATTTTGAACTCAAGGAATCCTGCTCACATAAAAAGAGAGTTGTATGTTTAATTACACCAGACAAGAATCTCAGTTACTCTTTACAACCAGAGGGTCGACTGTAGTATCTTTAGGTTCCTATCACTGTGATTACCTTAAGTCATATCGTTTGAAAATAATAACCACCATTTGTGAAAACTTCACTAGGTTTCAGACATTGTGTTATTATCCAATTTAATTATCCTTTATGATGGAACTTCCCAGGTGGGTTTTATTATTTCATTTTAGAAAAGACAAGTTAAAATAACTTGGCTTAGGTCACTCCACTAACAAGTTCTGTGATGAAAATTTAAACATATAAATTTGTCCTTCTTTAAACCCACCCTCTTGACTAAACCATGTTACCTCTAAGAATCCTGTTGAAAGTCAAGTATAAACTAATACAATACATTTCTAAATTTGCAGCATTTTCTCTTTTTATTTGTCCCAATGTGACAGACAGTTAATCAGATAACTTCCATGTTGGAATATTAATTTTGAAATATAGAGACAGTTAGCCAAAGGATTTAGAATACATTTTTGTGGAATGTGTTTTAACTTAGGTTTCCAGATTAATGGTTGACATCACTTTTATCTATCTATCTATATCTAAATCTTTACAGATAAACAAATATACTTTTTTTATTATTTTTACCTGTTTTCACTTTCATTTGAATTTATGGCATATCATTTATAATCTGACACTTTGATTATGTCATTAAACAGCTATCATGTATATCATATTCAGTCAACACAGACACCATAGTCAGATAAATTAAGCAATTGTGTTGCCATCAAATTTTATTAATGCTGTTAACTAACTCAAAAACATTCTACGAAATAATCCTCCCTTAGCTCAATAGAAATGCTGTTTCTCTCTTTTCATCACATGCCTTTGGACAGCATCTAAATATTTTTGTTTCATTCATTCATTCATTTATTGCTTATGTTGCTTATAGGACAATGATTCTCAAACACTGTTAAACTGTTGACTGCATAACCCTTCTGGACAGCTTATAACTGGCCCCATCTCAGAAATCCTGATTTAGTAATTGACAAAGAAAATCTGGTAATTCTAAAGCAGACTAACACAAGGACCAAACTGTTATAGGGAATATAGCTCATTAACATCAGTCACTTTGAAAATAAAATATATATTATGAAAAACACTATATTAGTTTGAATAGCATATATTCCTGTCTTTAGTATTTTTCAATCTAGTTAGAAAGATAAAATATACACACATAATCAAAGATTTTTGTGGCCCAATCATAAAATAGTGATTATTAATATTTTATAACAACCATCATTTTCAAATGCCTATGTTCCTCATTACCTTTATTTCATCATATTTTTCCTTATAATTCTCAGGGTGACTTCAAAATCTATAGATAATTTTGTGTCTTTCCTTATATGTAGCCACAAAATATTGTCAGCTGGTTGAAAAGTAGTTTATAAAAATAAATAAATTATTATAATATTATTAGATTTAATAAAATGTCTTGTAATCCAGTTTAGTTTATAGGTTTGTGGGTCTTTTTTTGTTTTTTAGAAATGATTCTGTCTATTGCTATATTTAATTAGCATAAACCCTCAAAGCAAGTGGTTTACTCATTTTCAGTTTATCATTTGTTCTAATTCTGGGAACAAGTCATCAAAAATGTGGCAAAATATTAACTAGGATTTTATAATTATATGTATTTAGTTCTTATATATACATACTATCTGAATTTATGTAGCCTCAATATGAAAAGTAAAATAATATTTACCAGACTAAAAGGTATTGAAGTATTTGTGAAGATTGTTACATATCACTAACAAAATCGATGCTAATATCAAGCAAAATATCTGACAGGCTCACCATGGGAAAACTAAACATAAGAACAGTTAATTGTGGGATAAATAAACAGGATTAACAGTTATAGACATGTAGAAGATATTCTTCTATTAAATATAGCCAAGTTTTGATGTGTCTCATTAAATTTCTGTCACGAACTTTATTCAGAGAAGTTAATTTAAATAGGCTTTGCATTGGGCATTGTTATAATGTTTAAAATCTGAGCGAATGGCTTGAATCAGAGAGTAACGGTAAATAATGTCATGTTCACGGAGTGCCATAGCGATGAATGTCAGCCTGGTCTGACTTGAAACCTCATTAATGATCTGAGAGATGGAGTAAATAGCACACTAATGACATTCTGACATGAGCTCGGATTGGCAAGTAGTAAAAACACCACTAAAAAAAAGGTCAGTGCTCGAAACTACCTTAAAAGGGGAGAATCTTGGCAAGAAAGTTAAAGCACATGTCATTTTTTAAATGTGTTACAGCTGAAGAAATTAATGGACACTATAGCATGTGGGCTCAATCTTTAAAAGGCATTTTGGAAACAGGAGTAAATACTAAATTAGGACTCTGTATTCTAATTTCACAGCAACACATTGCCACAGATATTACATTATATTCAACAGTTTAAAAAGTTAATAGTTCAAATTATATATACAGAAATCCACATTCTATTTAAAAATCTACATGCCACTTTTCTATATTTAGTGCTCTAGATATACCTGCTACAACCCCTCGGAGGAGAATGAACTTTAAATTTTGTTATTGACGTTGGCTAACTCATTCCAAGAAAGCTGTAGATGAAGTGGCAGGAGAGAAAGAAAAAGAGCCATAAAAAGCAATTAAGAAGTGGAAAAGGAATAAGAATTAGAAAGGAATAGTATGAGTATGACACCTTTGGGAAAAGAGAGAAGAATGCCTTACTGGAATCATTTATATGAAAGGGAAGAGGGGAAAATAAACAATAAGACATGAAATTTAGAATAAATGTCATGGAAAGAGGGATAAAATAATGTAAATAGTACCATTTACAAATGAAACTAGTTTGAAAATAACCTTCACTGCAAAGATTACCTTTGCAGAACACACAAATCTCAGTTTCTATGTTACGTTGTAAGTTCAATTGCCCTGTTTATTGCTGTCCAAGAATCCTTTCTGCTCTATTGATTTAAACATTTTGGTGACACAAAACTGGAATAATTCCCAAACACTATACATTCATTAATTGAAACAAAGTCAACTGCGAACCTGTCGGGGTATTTGTCAGTCATGACCATTTTTTGCCTTAGGCATTTTCTAAATTGTATTTGGTGTTCTGGTTTGGTTGAGTTGTAAAAAGACCATGTACTAAAAGTGCATTTGTTTAGGACATGGGAAAGAATTCTATTTTGGGTGTTACAGTAAACATATTTGAAAGAATACCGAATTAAAAGTCTGGAAAGCCAGATTACATTAGTTTAACCATTAACTAGATGACTTTGGGAAAATTTCTTATACTCTTAGGTTTAATTGTAAAATTGGAGAAGTGGAAATAGATTATCCTATAAACTATAGGGTTCTATGGGTAGGAGAGATGTCCTTCGTCCTTCTTATCCTCTAAGATATACAAACATGGACAATATTCTAAAAGAATACTGAAAAGAACCCTTTTCACAAGATGGCGCCGAAGGCGAAGAAGGAAGCTCCTGCCCCTCCCAAAGCCGAAGCCAAAGCAAAAGCTTTGAAGGCCAAGAAGGCAGTGCTAAAAGGCGTCCACCGCCACAAAAAAAAGAAGATCCATACATCACCCACCTTTCCGTGGCCAAAGACACTGCGGCTCTGGAGGCAGCCCAAATATCCTCGGAAGAGCGCCCCCAGGAGAAACAAGCTTGATCACTATGCCATCATCAAGTTCCCCTTGACCACTGAGTCTGCCATGAAGAAGATAGAAGACAACAGCACACTTGTGTTCATTGTGGACGTCAAAGCCAATAAGCACCAGATCAAACAGGCTGTGAAGAAGCTCTATGACATTGACGTGGCCAAGGTCAACACCCTGATCAGGCCTGATGGAGAGAAGAAGGCATATGTTCAACTGGCTCCCGATTACCATGCTTTGGACGTTGCCAACAAAATTGGAATCATGTAAACCGAGTCCAACTGGCTAATTCTAAATATATATATCTTTTCACCTTAAAAAAAAAAAAAGAATACTGAAAAGAAGGTCATAGTATAACTAACCAAAACAGGTTCTTTTGCACAAATATATGGAAATAAAATAATTACTTATCAGACATCTAAATGCTATATCAAGGCAGTATAATTAAGGTATTAATAAACTATCTAGAATTCTGAGAATTAACAAAGTTTAAGTGTGGGTATTTAATAACACATAGGGATTTCTAATAAACAAATCATAAATATGAAGAGTAGAGCATAAATAAGAAGAAAGAAGAGAGTGAGAGCTTTCCTTTACAGTTTATTGTTATTAAAGTTTAACTTTTAGATCTTGTATTTAAATTTTTCATATGGAATTTTGACAAATGCCACTTGGAGGCACTCTTATACTATTCTACAAAACAATTTATACTATCAAGATGTCATAAAATGAAAGTTCTAATTTTTATTTTCCTTTTTTAATTCTAATAATCACTTTGGGATGGGTAATTAACACTGGTTGTGGTATTTAAACTTTGACATTATTCAAATTTATCACCTTGTAATTTTTCCTGGTGTAAATAATCCTCTGTTCATCTACTAAAACAGATTTTATTCATGCCTGTAAGGAATAAAAGAAGAGTTTTAGGACATCATCTAAAAATTAGATTGAGAATAAATTTTGGTTTACAAGCTAATGTCTATTTTTCAAATGAATTTTTATAATTTTTTAAAAATTAGTTTTTGCTTAAATTTGCTATTATGGAAAGCAGAACAATCAGTAAGAACTCAGAGACACTCTTGATGAGAACCAATCTCACCAATTAATTTTTAAATTTTCAAGGAATATATAGAGAATTAACAGGATTATTAAAATATCTCATGGAATACAACAAACTATACACTGGTGTAAATTAAAATTGATTTGGGTGAGAAAACTGAAGTCTATAGCTATCAACTTCTGGTAAGAAATTTTTAATGTAATGAAGTCATATTATTTAAGATTTTTAAATTTTTGTTTAATTTTATAAAGTGAATTTTAAAAATATATAGATATTACTATGCATGTAAAGTTGAATTTTTAGCACACACTTTTCTTTGTTTCAAATATATTTGGAAGATACTGATATTACATGAATAAGTATATATATTTTACATCATTCTGCTTTAATCTGAAACTGTAATCTATAAAAGAATACATTAGAAGTCATCATTTTTTGCTACTAATTTTCCATGGGATATTTGGATGTTTTTATCATGAGTGCTGTCATTGCCAGTGTAACATTCAACTACAACATTAAAATGTTGATTTTTATCAATATTTTTTATCAACTGTTAATAGGTAATACCGATTAAAATAATATATTTGACTTTGTATGAAATGAATAAATAGCAATAATTAGGTAGAGTTCGTGCATATGTTAACAGCTATATGATAGAAAAGGTTAATGAGATTTCAATTCTTTAAACTCGTTGGTCTTAAGACATATTGAAATGTATGTGTCATTTGGAGAACTTTAGGCAGGAATGTGGTTCTTCACTAACCTGACTTGTTCGTTATGATCTCACCTGCAGCTCTGAGCATTGGTTCACTACTCATTCTTTCTGCATTTATTCCTCCTTGAGATGGTGGTTTATCTCTAGACTCTTAACACCTAAGACATTTATATTTTTTTCAGAACTACAGAGCTTGCTTTGTCCTATTCTACACAAAATGAAACACTTTCTTTAACTAATCTAGGCCTCTGATAAATATTAAGAAAGTATGTGTGTGTGTATATATATTCTTTTTATTGGTTGGAATTAATGCATCCCAGATTATAAAGTTCTGACAGCAAAGGGCAAGGTCTATTTAAATTTATATATGAATTATAGTTCTACATAGTCACCAAAAATGTACTTTCTCAGTAAGTTAATGGAAAATTATGTTTAGGGCTGAGAAAGTCAAAAATATGAATCATTTACATGTTCCTGTTTTCAAGGCAATGGATAAACATTGTATAAAGAAAGCACAATAGTGGGATGTCTGTGTGTTTCAGTTGTTTATTTTTGTGTAACAAACCTCCCAAAACAGTGGCTTAAATTGATAGCAATCATTTATTTTGGTTACAAATCTTGGGGTTGACAAGACTCAGCTCAGCTAGTTCTTGCTCAGGGTACCTTACAATGTAGCAGTAAGACTGTGGCTAGGGCTGGGATATCTAGGAGGCTTTCTCACTCCTGCATCTAGTGTTGGGCTCCTCAGGCATCCCTCCTTCTCCCTTCATGGCATCTGCCTATGGCAGCTTAGGGTAGCCAGACTTCACACATAGTGGCTTAATGTTTCCAGGCAAGTGTCTCAAAACAGCAGAATGTGCAGGCCTTTTAAAATTACCCTCCGAAGTCACACGGCACCACTTCGATCACATTCTATTTGTCAAGGCTGTCACAAAGGCCCACCCAGTTTCATGGGAGAAGATATAAATTTTACTCCTTGACTGAAGAATGTCAAAGAACCATTACATTTCCTAATGCAGTTCTTTTATCCAGTTTTCAAATCAAAAGTAGACTTCAACTTCACCCAAATTGCAAACATCAACACAAAGTATGAGGAGATATTTTAATTACTGAGTAGATTTAATTTAGTGTTTTGTATACTTTGAGAGTCCCAATTCAATCAAATATCTGCATTCTTTCAAATGGGCAGTCCTTTCTTTTTTCCAAATTTAAAATAAAATCTTTTTTACTAGTGAGGAAGGATTTCCCTAAATCCGTAGGACTCCTTGATTTTCCAATTCTATAAATCTTAGGGTGACTTCATTAAAATTTATCTAGTCTACTCCTCTATATAAAGCTTGAACCCCTCTCACCAGATCCCTGCTAGGAAAACATTTGTCTCATGCCCACATGCAAACAGGAATAATTGACTAGTGACTAGTGAATATTGAATAATGACTAGTGACTATTCAATTTTTACCTGAGTCAGTAGTCAGAAAATGTCCTCCTTAATTTATACCACCTTCTTCCTGCCTTTCTACCCAACCACTTCCCATTCAAACCACAAATGCACTTAACACATTTTGTTTTTGCCCCATCCCTAACCTCCAAATCAGTAACAAGTTTTACTGGCTGGAAAAACACACTGCTTAGATGGAACCACAAACGTTAAGAGATTAACATGTAAACTTGATACTTAACATGTAAACTTGATACGAATCACAAGGTGGTGAACAGAGTCTGACTTATGCCCCCAGGTCAGAGGATGATCCAAGAGGGAAAGAGCTGAATGACAGCCAAGACTTTGCTCCAATAAAAGACTTGGGATGTGCTCTTTGTCCCCATATCCTCAAATTGCAAATTCTATTAGAACATTGAAATCTGTTTGTCTCATTATATTTTAAGAGATGGAGAGGAAATAACTGCTCTTTCCTCTGCCCTCATGCTATCTCCATCTGCCCCTTTTTCTCAACTGTAAATTGAAAAAGAACAGTAAATATGCTCTCAATTGTACACAATGCCTGAAGTATCTGGCATTCACAAATTCAATAAGTATTTATTCAATAAATATATATTTACTGACTGAATAAATTAATATTAATTTCAGGTCTCTTTGCTGTCAGAAATACCTCTGACATCCAGCGAACAAGCAAGAAATTGCCATAGGAGACTTTTCTAGAATGCAAAGGGTGTTGAAAAATCCCAGAAGAAAGCAGGATGTCCCTTCCCCTTATAATACCATAACATATTCCATTTTAGAGTATTTTGGTCTACACATAAGAGAGATAACTATTCTCACAAACTCTATTAGTTCCCCAAAAATGTGTTTACTGAGCTTGAGAAGAGCTATGACCTCTTTTTTAAGGCAAAGAACAAAATTGCAGAGGCCAGTTCTAGGGAAAATATTTAATCAGTAACCCTGATGCACTACAATCTTACTTAAAAAAGCAGATCGATTGATGGATTTACTGACGGAATGGGTGAACGCAATCCTTGCCCAATGTAAAATTAAATAACATGTCAAGGACAGAGGAATGGAGTAATGGGACATGTAATTTTTTATGACATTTTTATTTTCTAGCATACTAAATATTTTCATTGTGGGGAGTCATTAAGGGATTGAGGAAATACACAGCATTTGGAATCATGTAGGCACGGGATTAAATCTCAACAATGATTTTGAACTTCCTTGAGCCAGCTAATTCATGTATACATATCATTGTTGTGAATATTAAATGTTATATAGGCATCATGCCTAGGCCTGTGTCTCTCCCATTCGCCTGTCCCCCTATTTTTGTCACCAGTGCTTTACCCTGAAAAGTATCATATTTAGGGAATTACAATGATGATGTGGATTTTAATCAGTAATAAATATCAGGTAACTCCCCAAAATATTCAGCCTGAACCTGATGACATCAGCATGTACACAAGTGTGAACCTATCCTTGGTACTTCCTTAGACTTTTGGAGCATATAAGACAGTGAATTCCTGGTCAGATCATCTGTGTCAAAAAAGTAATGCCTACAATGCAGATCAAGCCAATGCCAACCAGCCATGTCACTTGATCATATGTAGTTCTCTGTCTAGTGAGTGAGATACAACACAATGTTGGGATGTTTTCAAAATATAGAACAAAGAGAGCAAGATATGACCACAGGGATTGGACTCAGAAGACTTGGAGCCCTTTGTGTGCTTAAGTTCAAGCAAGAGTAATTATGGTCATTTGAACTCTGTGGACCTCCTCAAGCTTCTCACCTGTAGAGAACAGGGTTGAGACATATGATCATAGGTTATATTAAGGGTCTAAAAGTCATGATTTATTAAACTTGTATACAAAATATAGTTTTTCTAAAAAATAGAGACAACTTTTATTCTTTAAGTTTTTGTTCTATTAACGCAATGTAAATGAGAAGCAGAAGAAAGGGAGGTCTGTAAAGACAAATGGAGAATTAACTTATATTTAACATCTGGATTGTTAGCATTTATTAACTTTCTAAATCTAAAAATTATTTACAGGTGTGGAAAATGATAGAATCAATAAATCATATTGGGTTTCAATTTACCAAGTGATAACTGATTATATTTGAGTTAGTTACATCTGAGTTAACATCTCCTGTTGTCTATTCACAACTCCTTTCTGGGAAGTTAGCAAAAATGTTGTGCTGTTGTTGTTTCTATTTTATAGATATTTTCAGATTCCCACTATGGCAAAGACAGTTGCACTTGCCAAATGTTCCATCTGCACCACTACATTTCCCTGTGCCTTTGTATTTATACAGGACTGTATGATGAGTTCTGGCCGATAGACTGTGGGCCGAAGTGACGAGTGTCGCTCCCAGCCAGAGCTTGGAAAAGCCAGTTCAGGACTCTCCAGCTGTCTCCTCTGCTGAGGCGGCAGCAGGCAAGGCCTCCCACTGAGATGATAGGGCTATAAGAGCAGGCAATCTGGATTGCCGGTGCCCTGGTTGTTTTCAACATTTGCCCAAATCTATAACAGATTATGTACAAGGGAGGAAAAAAAAAATAAGTAAAAACCTTTGCTTTGTTAAACCACAGAGACTTTGGGGTTGTTTGTTACTACAGCACAATCTACTTTGTACTGACTAGTTTTTATCCCAGAAAGCAGCATGATGGCCTCATTACTGTACCACTTGACACCGCATTTGCCCATGTAGTCATCCAGCAAATATATCAAAGAACATTTGGGGAACTAAAATCAGTTACAAAATTAGGAAGATACATGTGTATACAAGTAAGTTGCTGAAAAGATACTAGAGCTCTCGGTGGATCAATAGTCTTTAATAATTACATTATCATTAAATAATTACACTAGAGGAAATTAGTAAGGCTATAAACAGAAAATATGAGAAGCGGTATGCTTTCCCTTATACTTTGAATCCAGCAGATCCACTGGCAGACTGAGGTAAACCAGCAGCATTCTCAGAGAATCCAAACCTACTCATTGTCCTTACTTCTTTCTCATTTATATAAAAGAGAACTAGTAACTTACTGGTAACTTACTGGGTAGCCCATACACCAGAGCTGAAAGTTCAAGAGCTTCTTATATTACTTTAAATTATTTTATTTTTGTAAAATTATGTCATATACTAAAACTATGAAAGCAGTAGTTGTGGAAAGTTTAACCTAAAAGGCTTCCTTTTTATAAAAAGGCCTTTCAAAGGAGCTGGGAGACATTATCAAGATGGCTGACTAGAGGAACCCAGCACTTACCTTTTCCACAAAGAAGGACAAAAATTGAGTAGAAAACTACATATTGAATAGAGAGTCTAAGGGAAAACACTAGAATTTAGCAGAGAAGTGACAGGGATTCAAGTATTTACATGTACTTACAGCCAACTGATTTTCTACGAAGGCACCAAAAACACAACATGGGAGAAAGGACATCAATGGTGCTGAGAAAATTGGATATCCACAGGAAAGAATGAAATTAGATGCCTATCTCTAACCATTTATAAAAATCAACTCAAAATGGATTAAAGACTTAAATGTAAGACCTGAAACTATAAAACTAACAGAAGAAAACAGGGGAAATGCTTCAGGGCATTGGCCTAGGCAAAGATTTTATTAGTAAGATTTCAAAAGCACTAACAACAGAAACAAAAATAGACAAATGGGACTATAACAAACTAAAAAGCTTCTGCCCAGTAAAAGAAACTATCAACAGAGTGAAGAGATGAACTGTAGAATGGGAAAAAATATTTGCAAACTATTCATCTGACAAGGGACTAATATCCAGAATGTACAAGGAATTCAACTCAATGTAAAAACAAATAATCTGATTTAAAAATGGGCAAATTTTATGAATAGACTTTTCTCAAAACAAGACATACAAATGCTAAACAAGTATATGAAAAAATACTCAACATCACTAATCATCAGGGAAATGCAAATTGAAACCACAAGGAGATAGCATCTCGCCCCAGTTATAATAGTTGTTATAGAAAAGACAAAAAATAACAAATGCTGGCAAGGATGCAGAGAAAAGAGAACTCTTATACATTTCTGGTGAGCATGTAAGTTAGTATAGCTATTATGGAGAACAGTATGAAGGTTTCTCAAAAAACTAAAAACAGAACTACCATACAATCCATCAATCCCACTACTGGGTATTTATCTAAAGAAAAGGAAACCAATATGCCAAAGCGATGTCTGCACCCTCATGTTTATTGCAGCACTATTCACAATAACCAAGATATGGGATCAACCTAAATGTCCATCAATGGATGAATGGATAAAGAAAATGTGGTATAGATGCACAATGGAATACTATTCAGCCATAAAAATGAAGAAAATCCTGTAATTCACTGCAACTTAAATGAGCCTGGAGAACATTGTGTTAAGTGGAATAAGTTAGGCACAGAAAGATAAATACAGCGTGTTCTCATTCATATGTGGGAACTAAGAAAAAAAAATTGAGCTCATAAAAGTAGAGAGTATAACCGTGGTTATTAGAGGTGGAAAGAGTAGAGAGGAGGGAAAGATAGGAAAAAGTTTGTTAATGGATATAAAATTACAGCTAGACAGGAGAAATAATTCTAGTGTTCTATAGCAGCGATCCTCAACCTTTTTGGTACCAGGGACCAGTTTCATGGAACACGATTTTTCCACAGACTGGGGGTTAGGGGGTCACGGATGGTTTTGGGATGATTCAAGCGCATTACATTTATTGTGCATTCAGACCTCTCTGCTAATGATAATCTGTATTTGCAGCTGCTTCTCAGTGCTAGCATCACTGCCTCAGTTCTACCTCAGATCATCAGGCATTAGATTCTCATAAAGAGCACACAACCTAGATCCCTCACATGCGCAGTTTACAGTAGGGTTTGCTCTCCTATGAGAATCTAATGCAGCCACTGAAGGTGGAGCTCAGGCTGTGATGCAAGTGATGGGGCGTGGATATAAATACAGATGAAGCTTTGCTCCTTTGCCTGTTGCTCACCTCCTGCTGTATGGCCTGGTTCCTAACAGGCCACAGAATGGTACCAGTCCACGGACTGGGGGTTGGGAACCACAGTTCTATAATACTATAGAAGGAATATGGTTAACAATAATTTATTGCATATTTTCAAAAAGCTAGAAGAGAGGATTTTTGAATATTCCCACAACAAAGGAATGATAAATGTTTGAGGTGATGGATATTTTGATTTGATCATTGCACACTGTATACATTTATTGAAATATCACTCTGTACCTCATAAATATGTATAATTACTATATGTCAACTAAAAATAAAAGGAAAAAAAGAAATGAGCTATATTGAAATTGAATGGATAAATTATAGGAGCTTTCAAATTTTTCTGGGACAATAAGTGGATGCATAACTACCTTGTAAATTTGAAGTTCTTTACTAGAATTATTTGAATGAAAAAGTTTTTGGCTGCTGATGGGAGGGGTGTATGGGTAATACAAATGATGTTCTAATATGATGTTGGCACACTATTAAACCTAATGAACTATGAATATGTGAGTTAAAAATGTCACCTCTCCAATCGTTTGAATTGGTATAAATCTGGTATTGAGGCAGGGCATTTTACCTCAGAACATTTTTAACATTAAAATCCAAGATTTCGATTACTTTGGTTGCTTTGTAATTTGTTTGATATTTTTGGATTACTAGTTTGAAGATAGACCTGTATCATACAATTGTCACTGGCCAGAAATTGAAACCAATGGGAAAACTTCATTTTCATACAGCTTTCTAAGATCTTAATTCATAACTTTTTCTCCTAGAAAGACTCTTTTGCAGAAATAGTTTTACTTGCTCATGGGCCACTAGATGGATTTATGCTTATGGTTTACATCTTAACTGGTGCCTGATGTTAATTTGACCAGCCAACTGGTGAAATGCTTAAAACACTTTCTTGTTAAAATGATTCAACAGAGGTGGAATTATGCACTACAGCGTCAATCATGAAACCATCTGTTCTAACAAGAAATTTTGTAGTTTCTGAGTTGCTCTGTGAAAGTTCAATGAGGCTGCTAGATTATAAATCTCACCATTTGCATAATATTGACACAGATTATAGATTAGTTTATAGTGTTTATAAGATAAAAAAAGTATATATAACGATAATTCCAGGACTTCTAAAATGTTATGCAAATCTAGTCTAATTAATTCAACAATATTCACACTACAACATTTTAAAATAACTGTGTAGTTACCAAAGTTTGATGGGGATTCCTGATTTCAAATTTTCCTTTAAGAATGTGCCCTTTAGCAGCCTGTCTAAAAGTGATCTGGGGGGAAGTTTGGTCTCTCAGAGGGCAGCAATTCATCATTTCCTCTCAAAATTCTAAGACCTTGGAGCTAAAGTGAAAGCAGGTAGCAAATACACATGACTCCTTAATGCAGGATATAGCAATTAGAATCTTTACAGCCGCAGATAGCATCGTACCCAACTCAAAGTTGCTTAAACAGTAAGGACATAAGCCCTTGTGTAACAAGAGTCCCAGTTAGGAGGTTCCAGAATTCGTTGTATCAGTTACATAATCCTCAAATACCCAATTCTTTTAATCTTTCTGTGTTGGCATCCTCACCGTGTCAGCTAGTGTCCTCAGATCTGATCTCTTCTGATGTCAAGATAAATCATAGTCTGTTTTGCGTTGCTATGAATATATCATACTACAACAGACTAAGTAATTAATAAAGGAAAGAAATTTATTTCTCGTTGTTCTGGAGGCTTGGGAAGTCCAAGATCAAGGTGCTGGCATCTAGCAAGGACCTCTGTGCCGCATCATTCCATAACAGAAAAAGGAAGGGCAAGAGAATGTGACAGCAAATAAAAAGGAAATGGAACTCATTCTTTTATCAGGAACTCACTCCTGTGATAACTAACCTAGTCCCTAAATAATGGCATTAATCCATTCATAAGGGCAGAGCCTTTATGACCAAATCACCTCTTAGAAGTGCTACCTCTCAACACTGTTGTACTGGGGATTGAGTTTCCAAAACATGAACTTTGGGGGACACATTCAAACCATAGTAATAACTGAAAAGCTCTCAGCATCCCACCCTAACACAACCATCTAAAAGCCAAAACGGATAAAGTGGGTGTAGATCTCTCTAAAATGGATTAAACCCTCTCCAGAAACTCTGGATGATTTTCTCTACACTATACTTGTCTAGAATTGCATAACAAAATCTTTCCTAAACCAATCAAGGATGAGAGGGGTGGAATTGCCAAAATAGTTAGTAATCAAAATTCACCCTCTAGCTAGGTCTAAAGAGGAACCTGTCTTCCTAATGCAGGTGGTCACCTGATGCCTAAGTAAATCTATCTTTAGATTAAGAAAGAAAAATTGGAAAAGGACAGATATCGGTTAGACAATTAACAGTGCCTCCCACAGAGCATAACTGCATTATTTCAAAAAATGAGAAATGGAATGTGATAAGAGAAAAGCAATGAGAAAAGAGGATTTCTTTTGAAGGCCTGGGGAAGAATTTTGGTACTATTTTCCATTTGCAAAAATAATATCATAATTTTTCTTATTGGCTAGTCCTTCCAATGATTGTAAAATTAATAGTAAGTTATGGATAGTAAGACTGAGCATTTGAAAGGAAACAACATTTCAATCACGAAAAAATAGAGAAAATATAGAGAAAAGCAAAATATTGCTTTTTAGCATTTTTCAATAGGGGAGGGATGTACTTAAGTATACCTTAACTCAGGTAGAGAGAGAATAAAATGATGTTAAAATATTGGGACAACAAAGAAAGAAACTTCATGTTTAGGTCACACTCAATTGCTACTCTTAAAATTCTATCAATGTGTGTTAAATTTCCTAGTTCAAAATCAACACTACTACTAAGAAGTTGTTCAAAATTATTGTATTTCACTAAGTTGTTATTAGAAAACTTCTTCATTTTGATTTAAAAGATGACTCTTAGGTCCAGAAGCTTTAGCCTGCAAAATCATGAATAGTCTTAAAAATAAAATGGTAGTACTGTAGTTAATATTTTTTGCTTAATAATTATAACAGTAATCTTTGGGATTTGAAAATGAACAGGTAATTCAGTATCAGAAAAGTGCTCTTTCCATGAAGTCAGTGAAATACTGACACATCCAATATTAATGTGGCAGAAATTTAGCTTAACTGGCAAGCAGACCTGGCTCATTGTTACCTCCTCAAATCACCCAGAGGGCACCCTTCAGGCCAGTAGACTATACCTCTGTGGACATACTTGAGGTGTCTTTGTTTGTAAAACAGATAACTGATGTTGAAACCCCTTAGAGTCTACAGCTCTGGTAAATTTCCCATTACCTTTTATTTTCTATCTCCTCAACCTTAATACCTTTTTTTCCTTAATATAGGAGGATGGAAGACAAAACTTTCTATCTATGCAAAGTTTGTTGCACACTTTGTACATTTGGTTTGGATGAGTCATTGAGTCATTTGGTTATTGTTACAAGACAGATAATGCGTAGGTAGTAATGAAGTTGTCTTGATGTCTGGAGAATCTTCTTTATATCTCTTGGAGTGCTAAGCACATTTTCTCCTCTAATCTTCACATAGGTGCCCAAATTCTACCTCTTAGATTTAATAACAGTAGGAAAACCAAAAATTTAGTTGTGACCTTACTTAAATATTAAACTCTGAATAGCTGTCATTGGTCACTATTTCAAAAAATTAAGTGGAACTTATTTTTTTAGGTTATATATTCTTCTATTCTTATATTTTCTTCTTACCTCTTTATGTAATGATGATTGATATGGTTTTATATGCTAGATTTTTTTGAACAGTTCAAATATTAAATATTTGGCTGCATTGGTCCCATAAATATGTGCTTACTGGTCAGATCACATATAGTATGTTTATACCAAAGCACTGCCTCATACAAGGGTAGAATATGTCCCCAGCCTTCAAACAGGGGACTCTCTTTACACAAACAAAACTTGAGTAAAATTATAGTCCCCCCATGTTCATGTGAAGTTAGTGGGATTTTTAGCATTGTGCGCTGGCACCTGGTCAAATAGAAAAATGTAGAAAAGTGCAGAAGAGTTGATTTTCCCACAGAATATGAATGCCAAGGGAATTATAATAAGAAATATTTCTCCAGCATGTTGCAGAAACATTACCTTTGTCAGGATTCAGGCATGGCTGGGCATCTGTGGAGCCCTGGTGCTGCATTCCTAAGAGAATTCCTTTGCATGGCATTTGAAGAGACCCTTGGGAAAGAATGCAACTTGAAAATTGTCTGGAAATGTCTTGAATAAATCATCTAGCAGGCCAACCTGACACTAAGAGAGGAAGATAATTCATCCCAAGGGAAGAAGTAGCTGCACATGATAGTCGACTATTTAAACCACAGTCATCATTATAGGAGGGAAGTCATGATTCTGATTATACCATGATAAGTACTTCCAGCCCACTCCCTGGATCCCAGACAGAAAAAGGACTGTAAAAAAATGTGCAGGAAAACTCTGTAAAACACTAGGGCACAAGCTGCTCTGCTTTAGGAGCTCTCCAACAGAAGGCTGCATGAGAGGAAGTGGCCTTTTGTCCACTGTGGCACAACTCACCACGCAGCCTGGGCACCATCACAGGCTAGGTCAGTGATAATTGGGCCTGGTGTATTAGTCAGGGTTCTCCAGAGAAATAGAACCGATAGCAGATATCTATATATCTATATTGTATCATCTATACCTATATCTATCTATATAATATATATGGGGAGCAGAGAAATAGAGAAAGAGAGAGACACTGGGAAGTCCACAATCTTCAGCGTGTGTATGGGCCAGTAGGCTGGAGACCCAGAAAAGCCAATGGTTCCGATGACATCGAAAAGCAATCTGCTGGCAAATTTTCTCTTATTCAGGAAGGCTGGCCTTTTTATTCTATTTAAGCCTTCAACTGTTTACATGAGGTCCACTTACACTACAGAGGGCAATTGGCTTTACCTAAAGTTCAATAACTTAAATGTTAATCTCATACAAAAGCACCCTACAGGTTGCTCTGAGTGCAGTGGTCTTTACAACTAATTGATCACAACCAGTTACAGATTCCTTTGTTCCTTCTCCACTCCCACTGCTTCATTTGATTAGCCTTAAAAAAAAAAAAAAAAGCACCGTGCAAGTTGACACATAAAATTTATCATCATACCTGGCAACAAGTGATGGGAAAAGACATGCTTATGAGCATTTCCGATATCCCCTGGGGCTCTCAGAAACTAGTGGTGAATAAAGAGAAGCCTCTACAGGTTGTTAGACTATTATAAGAGTGTGAAGATACATGCTAGGGAAACTGGAATCACGACAGTTATTTAATTCCACACCATCGTGTTAAACGAGCTGTTAAAGCCAATGCAAACTCCAATCACATGTTGTTTTCTCATTTGTATAGAAGGTATCTTGGGTTGTAAACTGTTAAAAAGTTAGGCACTGTCTGATTTAGAATGTCTAGCAAAGTATCATGTTTTTAATGATTTTTCATGACTATTTATGTGGTGGCATTATGTTATAGTATTTAAGAGCATGATGGAATCAGTTCACTTAGGTTCAAATCCTGGCTCGAATAACTGTGTGACTTTCTATAAATTACTTAATTTTTTCATTTCCTTATATGAAACGGAAATATTTATATAATTCCCTTCACATGGTTGTTGATAAAATAAATGAGACAATTAATATTGAGCATTTGTCATAATATTTAGTACATAGTCAATAAATGTTAACTATTTTTCCTATTATAATTTTAACAGTATGGCCAAGCTATCCAAGTGTTCAATTAGCTGTGATTTCATCCTTGTATTTGTATGCATCACATGGCCAAAGGTTAACCAAAAGTAAATGCTTAACATGAGTGAAAGGACTGGTTAACATTAATATAAATGTGAAGCAATAGCAAGTGAAAAAAAATAGTTAATGATATTTACGCTTTATACTTCATTGGTGCATTATAAGTACAAATAAAAGTTTCTGTATAAATATATTTTGTAACATATAAAATATAGATTATAATTAGTGGACACCAGATGCAAAAAAAGTTCCCTTCTTTATGTGTGAATAAGTTTTTTTTTATCCCCAAGTCATTCATTTATTCACTCATTTATTCATTGGCAACCAATTTTTGATTGACATATACATCCGAGGCACTGTGCTCGCAACTAAGGTTTCAAAATGAAAAACAAGACATATTTCTTGCCTGCAAGGAGGTTCATTATCATAAGGGATACAGAGAAGTAAATCAATAATTAAAATAAAATCACACACATATATATTCCTGTATGGCAAATGATTATTCTTATATATTGGTAAATATAAATTACAATGCATACATATATTACAATCTGACATTGTATATAGCTTAAGTTTAGAGAAACTTAGCAGGAATAATCAACAAGATGATAAATATTGTTTTATCTTAGAAATGTCTTTGTTACTCATTTAACAAATACTTATTAGACAACTATTATATGGAGGTCACAAAGTTAGGCCCTTTGGTTGAGGAGGAGCTGGAATAAAGAAAAATCAAATAAAAATCTTGACTTCGGGGAGCTTGGTAATGGGCTATGACAGCCATATAAATGTTCATAACTCAAGGGTGAGTCAGGTATATGTACTAAAAGTACATAGAAAGTGCTAAGGAAATTCAGAAAAGACAAATGACAGTTCAAAGGCAGGGACTAGTAAAATTGCTGGTCCCTTAGTAGGAAGCAAGGCACACATTAGTAGTCATCGTATTTTTCAGTTGCATTTTCACAGTAATACAATCATAATTTCACTTAGAAATGTCCTCACAAAGCATTCTTAATTTTATTAAGTCCCAAACTTTTGAGTACACATTTTAATATTCTGTACGACAAAATGAAAAATATACATAAAGTAATTCCGCGTACTAAAGTGTGATGGTGGCCTGAAGGAAAACACTCCTTGTGTGATTAAGTTATGAGTGGAACTAACAGCTTTTTGTCATGGAACATCATTTTTACCTGAAAGAATGACAAACTGATAAACTATGAATATTTTGATTGGGTATTTGTAAGATGTTTTCTCAAAAATAAACAAATGATGAAAACAACTGAAAATATATGCTGCCAAGGATAAAATTTGAGCATTCAAGGGAAAATTAAAATTTTGAAAAATTTTTATCTACCACAATGAGTCTGTCAGCTTCACAATATTTAAAGACTCTTCTGATGAGATCAGTGGTAATCCTAATGAATGTGATTTTTTTTGTATTGTATAAGGAAATGTATCAATGTTTAAGAAACCTGCATAAATCAATTAACCAAGAGTTTCCAAATACCCAATAGATTGCTGCGAAATTATTTGTGGGTAAAACATTCATTCAGAATGTAAGGTTGATCAATGAATATTAGTATAATAGAATATGAAAAGTTCCTTGATATGGTTTCAGATTTCACAGTATAATCCATTTTTAGGGAATGGTCACTTGTCCATTTTTGGTAGTGTAACAAGGAAGACTATCCACTGTCATGAAAAGGCTATTAAAATATTCCTCCATTTTGCAACTACATAACTCTGAGGGTGGATTTAATTTTATTTTCAATATAATGCAACCAAAACAATATATGGCAACAGATTACATGCAAAAGCAGATATGAAAATCTAATTGTCTTCTCTTAAATCAGACACCAAAGAAATTTTCAAAATGTAAAATAACACTCTTTGCACTATTTTTAAAAATAAGTGTTGTTTATAAAATATGTACATGTGTTAACATGTAATGAATTTATTATCACTAGTCTAAAATTTATAAATTTTAATTATAAATTAAATTATATATAATTTTATATATAAATTATACATTCTCTAAATTTCTAAAGTTTGAATTTATAATAGATTTATTCCACAGAAACAAAAGCTCCTTTGGGTCCTCGTGTCATTTATCAATTTATTGCCTCTCAGTTCTAAATTCAGTCTATTTGCCTGCTCTGTGATAACAGAGCTGTGCCTTGTAAATGTTTCACCTTGGCTAATCAGCAAGAAGTTAAGATTTGCATGTAAGGGCACTGGGGTGACCCTGGAGGGGTAAGACATTTTCATTCCTGCTTCTGGTTTGGCTTCATTGCCAGGCTCCCAGAGAATGCGCTGTCTACAGCAGCAGACTCAGGCAGTGGCAGTGTAGCCAGCACCCTTTGACACTGTGGGATATGCAGCCCAGACCAACTCACTGCTCCCCACATCTCTCTTCAGGCTCATGCACATGTGTTCATGCCAGAGGTCCCATCAGGCTGCCATCTAGTGAGCAGGCTACCACACCTTTGTCCCCACACAGCCCAGGTAACACACAGGGTGTGCTAGGTTCCTACGAAGGGAGGCCTTTCCAGTTGCTGGTGGCAGCAGTGCCTGCAGGGGTGCTCTGATTCCCTCTGACAGCTTGGCCACTAGCTTAAACTCACCTGCACCCCAGACAGTTCTTTCCACTTGCCCAGTGACTATGCACCAGGTTCATTCCAGGCAACTCAACAAAGTTCTCTATTATCCAGTGGGCTGCTACCAGACCTTTTTCAACAAAGTCTGAACCCCAGGTTTGGGGACACAGTTTCCCTTCTAAGTTTGTTCTCCTTTGGGAACTCTCCCTCGGCCCTACAGTACTCTTTTTCTTATTTCAAAATATTAAGGGGGTACAAATGTTTTTGTTACATGGATACCTTGTAAAATGCTTAAGTGCGGGCTTTTAATGTGCCTATTACCAAAACAGTGTTCATTGTACCCAATATGTAAGTTTTTATCTCTCACCTCTCCCACATCCCCTCTTAGTTTCCAATGACCTTTACATCTCCTTGTGCCTCTTTGTGCCCATTGTTTAGCTCCCAACTATTAAAGAGTATGTGTGGTGTTTCTTTTCACATTCCTGAGACACTTCACTTAGGATAATGGTCTCCAGTTCCATCCAAGTTGCTGCCAATGACTTTATTTCATTCTCTTTTATGGCTGAGTAGTACTCCATGGCGCATGTATACCACATTTTCTTAATCTGCTCATGAATTGATGAACACTTAGGTTGATTGCACATCTTTGCAACTGTGAATTGTACTGCAATAAACATTCTAGTAAAGGAGTCTTTTGATAAAATTACTTTTTTTCCTTTGGGTTGATACCCAGTAGTAGGATTGCTGGATCAAATTGTAAGTCTACATTTATTTCTTTGAGGACTCTCCATATTGTTTCCCATAGAAGTTGTACTAATTTTCAGTCCCACCAATGATGTATAAGCATTCTTATCTCTCTGCATCCACGCCAGCACCCTTTGTTTTTTGACTTTTTAAGAATGGCCATTCTGTTAGGGGTGGGATGCACCGAGATCTTGCAGTGCAGCTGTTCCGTGTTGTCCTATTTATTCCCTTATGACTATCACAGTCCAAACCTGTGCCGGATGATCTTGGTGCAGAATGGTGGGCTGTTCCCCAGGCTGCTGTTGGAAGCTCAAGCTGGGGACTAAGTGAGCCCTCTCCACGGAGGATGGCTTTGCGAGAGATTGCTCTGCCTGGGTCTCCCTAATGTGGTGACAGTGGCAGCTGGGTAAGACTATCTAGGCAGTGGTGGTAGGCAACTGGGCTGTGGGCGTTCACTCCACCTGGGTCCAGGTGTGATAGTGGCTTGAGGCTAGTGGGTCCCTGGCTGAGGGTTGGACCTTGAGGGTGGTTCTCTCCAGGCAGCCCGTGGCGCTGTGGGTGCGGGGTCATGGGTTCTGGCAGCAGTGCTAGGACCTTGTGGATGATGGCACAGGGTCGGGGACAGCTCTAAGCCTGGGGGCAGAATTGTGGTGCTGGGTGGCAGCAGGGGATCATGGGGGCAGAGACATGGGGCTGGTTGGCTGCGTGGGGGTCTTGGGGGTGGGGCTGCAGGGTCAGGCTGCTGGGAAGCCCGGGCTCTCCCTCTGCCCAGGTCCTGCAGAAGGAATGGCTCTACTGCTATAAGATGTAGCAGGCGATGGCCACTGCATAGAGGGACAGGGGAAGGGTATCATGAGAAGTACTTGTCTCTCTAGCAATAAATAAATCTTATTTTCATTAAGCCCAGAAAATTGAAATGTCTTCTAAAATGGGAGGGAGAAATTCTCTTGTGGTTATGAGAATTTTAGAGCACTCTCTTTTTTACCTTTATGGTTTTAGTTAATACAACTGGCATTGATTCTCAGACATTTCAAAAATAGACACTCATCTTTTTCCAAAACTTGTTTCTTTTTCAGTGTTTCACATTTTCATTAATAGTCCCGAATCTGACCACTTCTCACCACCTTTATCACTATTATTACTCCTGGACCAAGCCAACATTATTTCTTGCTTATTTAATGACAATGGCATCCAAATTGGACCCCAATTTCTATCTTTTCAGGCCAATATATCTATGGCAGGCTGACATCTACAAAGTGGTGGTACTGAAAAAGTGTAAGTAGAATAATGTCACTATCCTATCCAGACTTTCCAGTGGTCGCCTATGTGGCTCACAGGAAAAACCAAAATCTTTGCAATGGCCTATGACTTTCTACACAATCTTTCATTGATTACCTCTGTGCCCATGTTATCTGGTACTTTTCTGTCACTCCATCTGTTCCAGCCATACTGGCCTCCCTGAAAATAAGAGCTATATTACACCCCAGTGTCCTTACACATATAGGCTAATTGATGGTTGTTTTTTTTTTTTTTTTTTTTTTCATTTTGTTTATTTATATAACTCAGCACCCAGAACAACACCTGAAAAACATTAGTTATTCAATAAACCTTTTTTGAATGAAGCTGAGTTGAAATGGCCAGAGAAATCTAGATTGCATCTAAAAGTACTGTTTTCTCTGATGTGAATCCTAATTCCCCAATCCATTTCTGGTCATGAATATTTTCTTACATTTTACACACTAGGGGAGCTATTGTGGTTTTATTCCACTGTAAAGCTACTCCTAGGATTGTGTCAGAACCATAAATGAGAACCAAGGAATTAAATTAAGTCATTCAACAAACATTTATTGACCTGGTACCACATTTAAGATATTCTTTTAGCTACAATGTAAGTCAAGATCATGAAAATATGATCCCTGCCAGTTGTGTGGAAGGCAAAATAAACTATGCAGTGGACAACTTCACTATCAAAATGGCATACTGAGCACATATTTAAATCACTGCTTATCACACCAATTCTATAAAAGTATAGGAAAAGAAACATAAAATATTAGAAATATTAGAAACAAAAGAAGCATTAATGTTTATTAATCATATAGTCATTAAAACATATAGCCATGGCCAAAGTAAAGGAAAATTCTCAGAGGTGCCAAATTTGTGGAATATATTTGAGGAAAAAAAGCCATCCAACTGAAATTTACCACAACAACAATAAATGAAGGACCTAAATAGAATGCCAGAGCCCACAAGGGAGATCAGCACAGCCCAGAATGTGAATGAGAGAATTCTGTTACAAAACAAAAGCACAAAACTAATGATGAACTCACATCTGAGGAAGATCAACACCATGAATGAGAAAAAGAAAAAAAAAATCAAACTAACAAAATGTCCAAGGAAACAGAATTAATTTACCAATCCAGAAATATATTTTAAATAACACAAGACAAATAGAAAGAAACGTGACTCTCATTCCCATGTATCTAATAGAATATATAGTGAAAAAAACACACATGGCCAAGAAGGCTTAGTAATTCAAAGAGAAAGAAAACTGTGAGATGGTTGGTAAGGACAGTATGTTGAGAACAGTTAGGTATTTAATCATTTGTTATAGTAAATATAGGATTTGGATTGATATAGAAGAAAGATAAATTGCATTCCACCAGAAATGAAACAGTGATGAGGACATGTAGGGAAGACTGAACATTCTGGAATAGAGGAATGATTTTAAGAAGAAAAGGAAGATAAGAATTGAAATTCAAGGCAGAGACAAGTAAGGAAGGTTTGAGAAATTTGAAATTGAGCTAACACATAATGGGAGATGCTTGTAAGCTCATTAGCAGAGAAGAGACATATGTCACTACACAGTTTAGAAGCTGTTTTAAAGACAGTTGTTCTTATACACTGAAAAGAGTAGTAGTAAGTCATAGGAGGAGGAATCCTATGTATGGAAAGGGGTAATGAATACTTTTATAACTTCAGATTTCTGAAAGAATTCCCCAGGTTGTTAGTATCTTAGCTTTACACATTTTCTCTCATTAAACTTACACATTTTCAAAATGGTAATCAATAGATAGAAATGATCTATGGATGTTTTAATACATGGCTGAAAATTTGTTGGCACTTTTCCTCTTGTGCTGTTGGGTCTCTCCTCCTTGAGATGGGATGACTTTGAGGATGACTTTAAACACAAGGATGGAACAGAAGGGAATGCATGAACAATGGCTTGCATCTGCTCTCCATGAGCAGCAATAGTAATTGGAATGGAATTTGGTACCTTGAGGTAGGGTGAAGTCATTAAATAAAAAAAAGTAAAAAAATAAATCACAAAAAGCCTAAAACATGATGCAAAGGTGTAAAAAGTGTTGTTAGCTTTGGGACACGGGTAGAAGCTTAAATGGGACTTGAGGAAGCTTTGGGGAGGCCTTGAAGGAGATTAAGGAAGCTCTTATTGGAAGCTGGAGGAAAATAGGTTTTTGTTAAGTAGTGATGGAGAGTTAGGCACAACTGGCACCTGCAGTAACATGGAAAATAGACAATCCCTAATGAATTGATAGATCTGAATGAGGAGCTTTCCAGGCAGCATGTTCAAAGTGTCAATTGCTTTCTTGTAGCTGTGCATGATAAAGTGAGAGTAGAAATAGATAAGCTAAAGAAGGAATTATTTAGATTTTTTAGAGAAAATATTAAAAACTCAGGATTTCCTGGCTTTAAAAGACAGCAACTCATCTCCAGTGCATTATTTCACATCCTCTCAGAAGGAGATATCAAGACAAATAAGATCATAATAGATTTATGGGGGAAATACCTGTATGATAAAAAGAGAAGGGAGCTTTAGGGGGAATGGAGAGCTAGTAGACCATAATGCAGGTATGACACCTGCGGAGGTGAGAGGGAAAGAAGGAGGGTTGAATAGGCAAAAGCTTAGATGATAGCACAGTTACAAAATTTATGCCAGGTCAAAATTGTTCTGTGAGAATCAAGACTGTAGTACAAAAAGGGTTATAGCTCCCAGGTGTAGCAGCTGGGGTCATCTGTTGGTTGTACTCCGTGCAGCAAAAAATCTGAGTCATGCATTTTCTTAGCCACCACACTCTACTGCTTTTGCTGCACAGATACACTTCTCTACACATGTTCAGAGATCAGCTCTTCCATGGTTCCCATGGGGCTCTTTTCCTGAAATAAATTTGGAAGGGGGAGGTTAGTGGAATGAACTGTGGACCCCATCACTTTAGCTTATCCTGGAACCATAAGCAGTACTCATTCTCTTTCTCCTGCACTGTTCATTCTCAATTCCCCTTGCTCACAGCTTTTCCTTGGCTGATCTTGATGGCTGACTAGTGGCCAAATCTTCATTCCTGAGGGGCTGAATCCTTGGAATTTTTTTTTTAATTTCAGCTTATTATGGGGGTACAAAAGTTCAGGTTATATATATTGCCCATGCCCCCCTTTCCCCCCAAGTCTGAGTGTATACCTACATGATGAGTGCAATGTGCACTGTCTGGGGAATGGACACGCTTGGCAATTATACCTGTCTCAAATCTGCATTGCTGCATGTGCTCATATACAGTTACAATGGAACAAGGGAATATCAAGAGATGCCCATGTTGGTTGCCTGAATTCCACACATATTTCTATGTCCCCACTGACTAAAATAAGCCCTACCTTCTTCTTCTAATCAGGGTAAATTATCCTTAGAAAGATAGTGACTCTTGTTTTCACCTTCTGGTCTCTGAACACAAGAATTCCTAAGTGTTCCCAAATGCCCTATGGTACACACCATCTTTTCAGAGTGTTTCCTCCGAGTCAGCACTCCAGCTACAGTTTTAAAATGTTGTTCCTGTATTCTACCTTCCACCAGTACATCTGCTTCCGGAGAGCATAGCATGTGATAAAACCAATAGATCCCATAGTCATAAACCCCTTCCAACACTTCCATTGCTGTGGGTCCCCAGGCCAAATGTTATCCTGTATGGGATTTCTTGCCTTGAATCATTCCATAAGCATTTGCATAATGATCTTGGCTCAGGATTTTGTGGAAGGAAAGGCAAACCCCTATTTATAGTAGGTCTATGTACATATGAGGATGAATCATTGGCCCTTTCAAAGAGGAAGTGGCCCAACATAGTTGACTTGCCTCCAAGAGCCTGATTTGTTTTCTTAAGGAATTGTGTCATAATGGCAACTAAACATTGGTCTCTACTGCTAAAAAGTTGGACATTGAAAGACAGCAGTAGCTAGCTCTTCCTTGTTAAGTGTAAGTCTTTGCTTTTGACTCCACATATTGCTTTCATCTCTGCTAGCATGATCACTCCATTCATGAGCCTAACAGGCTAGTCCTAGGGTTCCCAGTGACAAAGATTGGCTATTGTCAACTGGCTAAATCATTTGTATCTCTGGTTTTTCATTACCTTTACTGTGGTAGATGCTTTCTAGTATGCATTAAAGTGGGGCACAAAAATATCCAAACCCTGTGCCTATTCCTGTGTGCACATCTATATGTTTCTATCCTAGACCTCCTGGTCTTTAATCTTCCAGTCATTTTACTTCCTGTCCTCTGACCAGGCCATTGACCATTGCCCAAGAATCTGTACATGTTATTGTCCCAGATCACCACCTCTTCCTCAAAAGTAGATGGCCAGGTGTAGCACTCAAATATCTGCCCATTAAAAAGATTTTCTTTTGCTCCTCTCTTTCATGGGCACCCATGAATATGCTGTAATGCAGTTACTATCCATTTTTGGTTTGTATCCATGCCCTAAGTTGATGTATTTGTAAATCAGGCTAGGATTTTTCTGTCTTCCTTCCACTGTTCTTACAAGATCCCCCTTATGGCCATAGTTCAAGCTGGAACAGGGGTGCTATTGCAAATGTGGTGGGTGACACAAAGGTGTGGGCCTCCTGATCATGGAGCTTACCCATGTTCTCTAATCCTATTCTGTCTGAGCCTAAATGTTCTATTTCCTACTTAAGATGAACTGCTGCTGAGCCTGTCCAACCCTATCACTTGGTGGAGTGACAAAAACCCAACTCACAATAGAAAGTTCCAGCTGCATGGTCACTTTGTGCTCCAAGGTCAAGCATTCCATCTCTAGGAACTGGGTAACACTGTAGTATTTGTTTCTCAGATGGTGTGTAATTATCTGCTGGGGATGTCATGGCTTTATTTTTTTTTTTTTTTTCAGAATTCTAGGGGTCTGCATGTTGATTCTTCCACACTAGGGCTTGCCATGAGCTCTAGCCTGCATGTATTTCCAATACTGACAATTCCATCATCAGTGGGTCTGCCAGATTTTATGATCCATCTAGAGTGACCAACCACTCTGGTTTGTCTAGGACTTTCCTGATTTTAACATTAAAAGTTTTAAGCCCCAGGAAACCCATTAGTCCTTCTCTTAGCCTCTAAACTTAAGCATTTATATCTCAGTTTCTGAATCTTTTGTGTCTTTATCAAGGCATCCTGCCTACTAGCCACCTCTTGCTCATTTTGTCCACCTGCATGATGTAATCAATGCAACGATCTGTGTAATGTTCTTTGCAATGTTAGGTGGTACAGATGTCTTCAGACAGCATTATGGCAGAGCGTGAGAACATTATAACTGTGAGGCAAAACTATAAACGAATATTGTTGTCTACCCCACATGAATGAAAACAGTTTGATACATTTTTCTAATCTGAGTGGAAAAGAATGCATTTGTCAAAGCAGAGGCCATATGCAGTGTACCTGAAGCCTTAATAATTTGTTCTTGCAATAATATTACACCTGGCACAGCAGCTGTGATCTCGGCTGCTTCTTGGTTAAGCCTTCAGTAGTCTAAAGTCATATTCAGTTTTTACCAAACCTAAACTGGTGAATTAAATGGACACATGATAGGACTATCATCCCTACATCCTTTAGGTCATTAATGGTGACTCTAAACTCCTCTATCCACCCAGGATATAATATTGTCTTTGATGTATTATCATGGCAAGGGGAGGAGGGACAGCTTCAGAGGCTTCTTCTTAACCTTCTCCCTATGGTAATTCTTTCTCCTGATACCATTGGTAAATAAATGGAGCAAGAAGAGATTAAATGTGCAAGAGACTTACTGTAATAAATTCTATGAGGAAAAGGATGGAGGAGGCAGAAGAGGAGGGAAAAACCATCAGATCATGATGCAATTCTGTCCATTGTAAAGGGCACAGGGAAGGAAAGAGTACCAGATAGGCAGACCTCACACTGCAGCACAGTTCTAAGAAATTTCTAAGCTATTATGGCTGTCAAGTACCTAACCGTGTCTTACCATAATCTTGATTTCAGAATTTGAAAGACACATCTAAAATGATGTTACTGGAAATATAATTCAAAAATAAGATTTTTGGAATGTATAATAATATCTGGCATTTATTCTTGAGTCATTGTTAAATAATTATTAACCTGACACTATTTTATTTTTAAGAACAGGGAAAAAATACTTGTGTTGCTAGAATACATTTAGAAACATAAGTATCCACTAAATATTTTAAATATTTAATTAGTCAAAAAGGGAAGTTCAGCAGGTGAAAGTCACATATGTACTCACAGAAGTGGAGGTGTGCATGCATGTCAGAGACAATGGGGGAGAAGAGGGAGAGGAGAAAGGAAGCCTACGAAGTATGGAAACACAGAGTACTTGTGCATGTTTCTGTAGACGATATATTCCTAAAATCACAGAATATGAGGCTATAGAGCCATGTGATTTCTCATGCATCAATTAAAATTGAGTCAATATCATTTGACTACATTTTTTTTTTTTTGAGTAGTAATATTTCTAGAGCTTAAGGGCTATTTAGGTTCTCAGAAGGGCTTTTGAGCAGCCTGTGGTGGCAGAACAGACCTTCATTCAGTGAATCTTGCTGACAGCTGAGAGCAGAACATTGCATTTTGTACCCTTAAGATAATATAATTCCCGGGATGCAATTGCTCTTGTGTCTTATGGTGGTAATCAATCAGTGATTGACAAGTCTAATTATAAGCTATGGTATGTGCAACATGATAGCACTTTCTAACCACATTGTAGACCAAAATATCTTTTTAGTAATCCTGTAAGAAAAACATAATATTTTATGGATAATTCAATTTACATTGCTGCCATTATTGTTTGCATATATGGAATATTTTATTGGGGTAGAGGAATACCACCTTTGGAATTATAAATATACCACTCTAATGATTTTATGGTGTCTACCTAGACCTCAGTATTTCTGCTCTAAAGGTTTGCTGATTTTTCAAATTGGCAAAGATAGATTATTGTATGTGTATGATTTTTTTTATTGTATTCAGAACATAGCACATTTCAAGTGCATAGATTTATGTTTTGATGAAAGGCTTCCCCCACCCTATTCCCAACAGAGGTAATTCATAATAGGATAGAGTAATCAGAAGAGAAATGGCATCTGTTAAAAAATATGGTGCTTGGTTAAAAAGTCGATAAAATATCATATTTTGTTAGGCACTGAAAATATCTAGAAAACTCAGTGCTTATTTCTTGCCATAATATGACATGTGTTAAGAAGTCTCTGAACAGATTTTTTTTTCACATAGCAATATCTTCAAAAATGTTAAACTTCAAACTGGATAATTACACTGTATATTTGTCTTTTAGCATTTCAATTAGGATCTGTTAATCTTGAACTTGTGCAACTTACTTTGTATGCAGAAGGAGAAAGTGGAATTACAGGAAGTATTAAACCATTCTTTTTGTTCTTGATAAAATGATGAAATAATGTACAAAGTGCTTTCCTTCACTTTTCTGATATTTCTTTTAGAAAATGAGGCTTTCCATCATACGGAAAGTGATAAATTACTGAGAAGGCAGACTATCCTTTCTTGAAGAATGTGGATTGTATCGGAGACATGGATTTTCCTAAGATGCCAAAGGAAAAGGCAGTGTAAAAATACAATGATATTTTTACTCTGAGTACCTCAATGAAATACTTTGAATTAAATGCTTTCTTAGACATTCTATAAATTAGTGAGCACATATATTCAAAACTAAATTTAAAGCTGAAAGCTCAGCATAATATCTGGAATTGCAACAAAAAGTAGTGTGTTTCGATAGGGTGACTGGAGGATCCATTTGAAGCTGATATAAAACACAACAGAGCAGATACTACTCAGCAATTCTTCATCTAAAGATGATTTTTGAGCATTATTTAAGAATTTATTATTTTCAATATTTTATAGCACAAGTGATCTCTTTAATACCATCACTCCACACACCATAATAGTGCATCTAGAACCCGGTAGAAATATCCTGCTTCTGATGACTTCATCTAGACCCTCCCCTCACCAACGACATGGTACTTGCAAATCCAAAGTGAAAATACCACCCAAACATGGCATTTGATCATGCCACTGAAAGATCATGTTAAAAGAAAGCAAGAGGTATGTGTCTATTTTATTTGTGAAAAATATTTAGAGAATATACATATTTTCACATGAAAATTGTTCTCTCTCTGCAGTGGTAAGGCCATCACAATTAAGATGAATGATCTTATAAAATCACACCAACATATTTCCAAAGAAAAATAGAATCTGGAATCTGTAATCCCCCAATTTCCTCCGTCCGATATTCTGTGGGTTGTGTTCTTTTTCCTTTTTAGTGCCCTTTGCTTTTACATATATGTCTAAATCCTATTTCCAGAAGTGCAAGTTACTGTCACAAAATCTTTGATTTTTATTTATGATACTGCCCAGAGATCCCATTCATCCTTCATTTGTACTAAAATAAGGCTTCAGATCTTCACTCTGTTTGCAACCATTATCTAATGTGCATGAAATAATAAGGCCATTGAAAAATATCTTTGTCAATTGTTTAGTTTGGGTCCTAGGTGCTGTAGCCTAAAGTAGTTGCCAGTAGGAGGTAGCCATGGGGAAAACACTTGTGAGTAACGGAGGACAATGTCGCAGACAGTGTACATTCCGAAAGGTATTTGTCTACCTGCCTAAGCCAGTGAGGTTTATAACATGCCTCCCCCTAGTGAAATTTGCAGGCAAGGAAATTTGTCCAGATTGCTTATATTTGAAAACATCATTCACTTGCATCTCTCAGAATCCTTATTTGGCAGATATTAGTGCAATAACAATTAAAAATAGAAGTCATTGAGTAATAGCAGAAATGAGTCAATTTATACTGAGATAATGCACAAAGACTTTATACTTAAAATACTGACTTTTGATTAATGGCAGTCAGAACCAAAAATATTGTTGGGATAGCAACTGATATCAAACAATAATCAGAAGTAATTAATTCATGCTTGGGGGACGGAGGTCGAAAGGACAGATGACAAAAAGAGGAAGAATTTCAGACTGTGATGGAGACACAGAAAACCCTAGTTACTTTTTGCTTTAGAAACATTTTTAAAGATTAAGAGGAATTAACTTGACATCCACAGTATAATGATAACTATATAGTGTTTGGAATTTGTCACCAAACATTTTTTTCATAAGCTGTTTAGTTTATTTGCTGATGTGACTTTACATCTTTTCAGGAATACTCTGTTTGTTTTTAGAAAGGTTCTGAGTTTAAAGGACATATAAAGCTTAAGGCATTTTAGGGAGTACTTCCAGAACTGAAAAAAAAACTCCTGCATATTCCCAGTCACCTTTTTGCCAGCATCCTGTTGGGTATTCCAGCCCTTCCTCACAGAACTTCAACTACATCCTGCATCATCGTTGCTACCATCATATCATCGTCATTATTTACATTCTATAATCCGTCCTCATTGGCTGACCTCTAAAAGAGACTAAGCATGGGAAAGATCTATTTAGAAATATCATTTTGCACTTTTTTAATTGAGCGAGAAAATCATTATCCAGTGGAGACATTCTTAAATGTTTTATCCATCTTCTCTTTCTCAACTCTTTTATTCTGTAATTTAACTGACTGCTTCTACCTGAATTTGGACAGTACATAGGCTTACTTTTAAATATTTTTAGATCTAATATTTCAGTTGAATCTCAAAAAATCCTGAAGCACATACATTTTTTTATATTCATTTGACCATCAAGGAAATGATGTGACTTAGCTCATGCAGCTATTTAGTTATACCAGAGAGAAGACTAGGAGACAGATTCTTCTTGAGTCATGCCTTTTCAATCAACTATAGTGCCATCTATGTTCTTCTGACTTTAATTCCTGCGAGAACTGCTTACCTTAGTAGCTGGAGAAAAAGTAAAAAAAAAAAAAAAGCAAGAAAAAGAGGAAATTTTCCAGATACTATGAGATCTACTGCCATTTTCTTAGTTAATCTTGACCTTCAGTACCTTGTAATTTTAGTTCCAAGTCCTAAAATCTTAAAAAATATGCTACGAATTCTGTATCTGACAAAGTCAAAAGCAAACTGAAAACAAAACTAAACAACAAAATTAGACATGGGTTTATTGCCTAAAATGTCTTTTCAAAAAATGGAGAAAACAAAGTATAAGCACCAAATTTTGTTTCAACAGATATATAGAGAAAACATATGTAATAAAATAAAGAATATCATACAAGAGGAGTCCTATGGGGTTTTCAACACATAATCAAAGTTCTTCTAGCAATCTTTCTTTGGTTTAAGAGCACGTAAATTATATTTTCAAGAAGAGTTTTTCCATATGTGCTGGTAATAGAGGGTGCACTTATTAGTTTGACATCTTTTTTAATTAGCTGACAAGTTGTAATTCCCTGTTTGTATGCAGTGAGACTTCACTGCTTTAGTGAAAAAAATCAAAGATTATCCATATCATGTATAAAATACTTTGAAGCAGATTGCAAAGAAAGATGCCAAATATCCATCCTATTTTCCTGGGTTCATTGGTGAAACTGTCCTATATCTGAGCATTAACTGTAAGCATTTTAATGCCCAGTGCAGAGCTTGCCATGCCATTTCTTCACATATGCTGTAAGTCTCCTCAGCAATATTCTCTTCCCAAATATTTAATTGGAGAACTACAAAGAACGTCCAATGCATCACACTCATCAAACGTAATATTCCAAAGAGCCCAACAGTGTCTGAGTAAAAGGATATCTAAAATTTTTAAAACTATTTCAACACTAAAAGATGTTAGGTGTATTAAGTGGAAACTGAGATGAACCATCAGTTATTCTACTCTCAAACTATCTAAAATCAGATAAAGACTAATTTTTCACTTAAAAAACTTCATTTCTTGATGGCACTCACCCAGGATAGACAATCACTTTAGACTCAAGTCTTACTGGACAAAAGTAGAAACTAGGGACTTATGGGCAAATATGCTGAAATGTAGAGTGTAAACATTTTTGGGAAGTGTCAGAGAAATAAAGGATCAAGATTAAATAAAACTAAATTTGGGGCTCCAATTGGTTCATTTCAATCTATTTAATTTAAAATGGAACAAACTCTTATTAAATACCTTCTTAGTAAATAAGTACTATAGGGAAACAAAGATGAATGAGATGTAATTTTTCATCTTTAGAACATACTATCCCGTGGAATACTGGAAACATAAATGATTACATAAGTAGCTCTAATATACCAGTGTGATGACAAAGGGAAAATGTAGTCCTCTGAGAGTTCAAAGGAGGTGTATATGATACCTATTCGCTGAAGATCTAGAAGATTACACCAAGGATCTGATGTTTAAAATGGCCTTGTGTAGTAATAAAAAAATTTAGTAGGTAAGAGATGGAAAGAAGAATTATTCCAGGAGAATGAACTGTGGGTAGGTTAGCAATGTGTAGCATTGATTTAGAAAACCATGATAACATATGAAGGAGTTTAGTGAGGTATGGTTTGAATATGCTATTATGGGTTCTTAAAAAGTGTTTGTTCATTCACTTAGTAGGTAATGGGAGCATGTGAGGAGAAATGATATTATTTGAGCTATACTTAAAACTATTAATCTTTTGGCAATGACAAAAATTTATTGAATATTCCATTTCAGAGACAGTAAAACATTCTAGGCAGGATATATGACACTTCTTACTAGAGTGATAGCATTAAGAATGGAAAGCAAGGGACATTACAGTAGATACAGAAAAGGAGAACATAAGTCTTTACTTGATGGGGAAAAAAGATACAAAGGAGACAAAAAACTACTTTAAGGAAGTAACCCAATTAGGATGATACTATAGAGATATTTTAAGAAATAAGCTAATATGGTTGAGAAGCAGATTGGGGTCAGAGGAGATTATAAATAGTAAATTTCTATAATAGGGAGCTGAGTGCCTAGAATGAACCTCAGAAGGTGATTGAACAGTGGGGTTGGTGTTATTCAAATATGAATGTAACATGTATGCTCCTCATTCAAGGATGAGTCTTGTCTTCATCCTAATCCTGGTCAGCACAGATATTATTGTATCTCAGGAAATTAAAATTTTCATTGGAGATTAATCACATTGGCACTTGCTTTATCGTAGATAATTTTATGTATTTAATTAGTATGAATTTTTATGCCAGATAGTCTGGTCTGATCATTTTCTGAGTAAACTGAAACACTGATCTCTTGATCTTGTAGATGGGGACTAGACTCATTTTAAATAGCAAGGAGAGAGGAATATGTAAGTCATATTCATATATGATTAGCAGCTTTGTTTACATTTCAAATCTTATGTAAATCATTTTGTTCAAGAAAAACTTGAGCAAAATTCATATATTCTAAGATGCCTGAGGGTTTTCATGAAATAAAGATATGGGAAAAACTATAAATCTCAATATACTTCAATTTTCTAATCTGTGCAAAGGGGAGTAATAATAATGCCTACCTTGTTGTGTAGGTATCAACAGTAAATTAGACAAGACATGAAAACACTGAGAATAGTGCCAAGCATATCATAATTAGCACAATTAGTGTTTGCTATGATAATGACTGAGAGGAAGATGAAAGAGACAACAGAAAGAAGATTAGAAGAATAATGGAAAAGATCTAGTTTTCAAAAAAGGATAGGTCTTGCAGATAGAAAGTAAAAAATAAACTATTTGACTGAAAAGCCAACATTTTTCCTTACTTTCTTTTCTGAAAAATGATTTATCTTACAGAATTTTATTTCAGTTTATCTTAAAGGTTTCTTAGGTTTTGCTTACTTGTTGTTTCCCACAGAATATTAATGTCCATTGGACTGTGAAAGAATTCACACTTCTGAAGTAACAAAATATATTCAAAACAAAATTTTAATAACATAAAAACAAAACATAATAGGCCTTTATTGTGACATTCATATTTAACAAGATAGAAAACAAACAAACAAAATGTTGACTGACCATGTTTTACTTATTTATAATCTAATAATATTAGATTAGGAATGGTGCATTTGATAAATAACTCTGAATTGCATTTAAGCATTTTTATTACCTTGGCTAATTATCCATGTAAAACATTTTACACTAAGTTTCATACCAGCTTTAGAAGAAAAAACAGACCTAAAAATAAGCTACCAAGCTTCGAGAGGAGATGAAAGAGATGGCAATCCATGAGTGAAATCTTTTGCTTTTTCCCTTAATCTAAATGGACTGCTCAATAACTTGGTATTAAAAGTCAGTTCTAAGTTAGGTCTAAGTACCAACTTTTTCAATTTTATGGTTATCTATAAACCTGGATTTAGTATGTGACTCTTTCCCAAAAGCTGTAATTTTGGACTTACTGTAATTAAATTTAAGTTCTTATCTACTAGAAAGGATGGTAAAATATCTTTGAAATACTTGTAAGGTCAGGTCTTCAGAAGGTTGTGGGCAAGGGTGGTGAGGGTATCTATGATAAGAGCTCACATTTTCTTTGGCTTCAGGGGAAACGCTTGCAGGATAATAAGGATTCACATTTAGCTCTCTGAAGGGAACTATTCATTAACTGTTGGTGTATTCAAGTTAACTAGCAAAAGCCACATTTATTTCAAATTAAATTTTTGGGTGTTTGTGCCATATTGATATTTGGGACCACCCCTGCAAAGTCTTTAAGGGTTAATTGTTCTATGATTTCAACTTATAGTGCTATGTTATCAATTAGTAGGGAATTAATAGTGTTAATGGAATTGAACAGGTAAAAGAAGTGACGACAACAGAACAAAAGTATGAAATGTAAAATGTGGGGATAGGTAGATTAGAAAGAGACATAAGTAGATGATTGATAGATAGATAAATAACATAGATAACTTAAGCTTCTTTCTTTTTATTCTGAGAAAAAAGGTAATCTCTAGACTCTCAAATAGCAATAGACAAGAGCCTTCTAGATTCTAGTTAGTGGGTGATGTAAGGAAGAAAAATATAAAGGCAAACCAATTAAAAATGAAATACTAAGCAAATAAACATAATAAAATAATCCAAAGTGAAATAAAGTCAAGTGTGGGTGCATGTGACACAAAATAAATTTTTAGCAAAACATAGGTAAATTACCAAGAAGATATAAAAAGAGGTCATTTTTCTGTTAAAGACTGCAGAAATAGGGAGTGCCATGTTATTGGTGCTGACATATGTAGGTCAGTTCACTGAATACTCTGAATACCTTTTGCAGCCTATGATTAGGAAGAGACAATGTTGTTTGTGGAGGAGAGATAAGACGGAAACTCTCAAGGTCTTCCCCAGTCTCATGAATTTATGATGATTATGTGAAATATAAAGAACCAGTAGTTTGATAGTAATTGACACAATAAACCTAGGATACAAGTAGAGAACAAAAAGATATAGACAAACAGCAAAGAGGCAAAGACATTTTCATCTCCAGGCAGTCTTAAATTTCTCTATCAGGTGAAGATGGTTCTTTCTTCTTTGTAGATGAGATTTTCATAGATTCTGAATGTCCTAGCAATGCAACCCTGTATGTCTGATTTTCAACCTTAAATTAATTTCCTTGGTATAAACATTGAAAATATGATCCTTGATCTATCTTCCTTGGTCAACCTCAGTAACTTGTATATAAATTCGGTTGGAGTTCAAGAGAGTTTAGAGCCACCATGAGGCAGATTAAGCTGAATGCCCAATCCAAATTCTCTTAGTTGGGTACAGGCAGGAAAAAAAGAAAAAAAAAAAAAGTATAGCCAGAAATCATGAAGTCAGGATGATATACATAGCTTTGAATATTAGGACTTCAAAGGAATGAGAATTTAAGTTAAAAAGTTTTTTTCTTCCATTTCTTATATAAGTTTCCCTTTGGTATTAATATGTTTTCTATTTTTCTGAGACTAAAAGTCTCTAGCTTTGACCCCTTGTTTATGTAATTTAAATTAATTACCTGAATAATCAAAGATTTTCATTTCACTTTCTGGAGTAACAACAGCTGGGTCTTCTATTATGAAGTTTTAAGATCTGTGGGGTCAAGGACTATCCTCTTCTCATCTGTCAAACACAGTGATAATATAGTTAAGCTAATTAGGATATATTTTCTCTATATTGAAAATAGAAGAGGTTGCAGTCTGATAATTCCTCCTGATTGCAACTTGAATATTAAAAGACTGAGACATTCAATAGAATAATAATAAGATTTACATTATATAATTATCAACTAATCAAACTATTTCAGTTTTAGGTAACAATTTGAAAAAGGCCTTTATACTTCTTCAGTTAAAAGTCTATTTGTAACTGAAAGGGTAAAGGATTTACATGTCTGCACCCTCTAAAAATACCTCATTTAGGATTGGATTTGACTCCATTAGTTTTTTAGGTTAGAATATGTGGACTTCATTAAAAAGAATATGAGAAAAAATGTGTTAAGGAAAGTATAAGAAATCTATAGCTCCAAAATCAATGAAGTGAATGGAAGCACATTTTTCTTCTTAAAAATATATGAATTAAGTAAAACATTTATTCTTGACTTTTCAACTTTGGGTTAAATGTGCTACTGCCTATTTGTAACAAAAAAATACGAGTGCATTAAGATTATAACTGAAATATTTGATATTCTAAAAAATTATAGCAGGATAAAATTCCAGAAATGAGATCCAATTATCAGAATTTTTATTTGTTTTACTTTTTTAAAGATGTTCAAGTGAATGTAGTATTATGCAGTGAAAGTTGAGAATCACTGGATAAAATTATTTTACCAAAGTTTTAATGTGTCAAAACAGTAAGCTTGAATACAGCTTCCCCTTATGCCGAGAATAATAATTAGCCCTGGTCACTACACCAAGATTGCCTATTTTGTTTTAAGATCACAGTATGATGGCTTTAATAGATGTAATTTACCATGTAATCGGGAGTGGAAAATTAATGGTAAAGCGATGTTCTGATATAAATAGAACAACTTGTTTTCTATATTTGCACTATGCTTGCCAATCAATGACTATGTCTGCTGGGACCAAGAAATACTGGAAATGGCTTCTTGGGGTCAGTAATATCAGCCAAAATAATGAAATAGTAGCTGTGTCAGGAAACAACCTCACCTGACTTCTCTATTAGTTGTGAGAGAACATAAAGTGACCTGCCCTCTCTAACATGATCTTAGACCAATTATCATAGTGCATCTCTCTCAAAAGGCCAAGATATCTTAAACCAATGCCCATCGATAAAAGCTTTTCCCATAAACTCACCCTATTAATTAAATCAAATGTAGCTTTTAAATTGATGAGGCTGCAAAGATAAGTTGTTCTTTAAGTTTAGTATATTTATCAGTAAAATAATGTGAAACAAAACAATGAGTGAGAGTACTAAAACTCTTAGGAATCATGCTGTCCACATTCAATTGTCTCTTTGTGTCCCTTTAAATGAAAGAGTAGAGTTACTGAAGAAAATTAAAACAAACCAATCCACAAACAAAAAATAAATCCCTGACACTTGGCTCATATCCAAAGCATAAAATGTGGTAGCAAGTCACGTCTAAAAAATGAGCTCATGGAATAAAGTGTTATTAAGCTAATATCTAAAGTGATAGATAAAAAGTTCTAATATTGTTTTAGAAAAGAGAGATTATATATTGGTATATTTAAAATATGTAGTTTATTTTCAGAATCAACCTGGACACAGAAAAAATTGTGGCGCATAGAGAGAAGCTAAAATATGCATTTCTGTTGCTCCAGAAAGTTAACACATATCCACTTTTATATGCTAATTTTAGAAAACTAATAGATGTAAAAATAAATAAAATAACTTCTTTTACCTATATTAGCTTTGAGATGTCCTTCAATACAATGTGTACGTAAGACTGAATTCCTCATATTTATCTATACTAATTCTAAAGATTCCTTGGAAAATTCTGATGCCTACCAAAAAATTGAACAATATTTCTGAAGCTTTCTGCCACTCAGAAGTTGCCTTCAATTTCCAGAAGGACATAATATAAATGAAGTTCATTTTACAAAGCTTTTAAGTAGAGTGTTTCATTAGAACTGAAATTCAGGTAGTTCTACTTATTTTGAAGACTAATATACAGGGACTCTGAATTTAATACAGACAAATATGTATCCCCCACCTTCCAAAAATATTTTACATTAATGGCATAAAAGTAAGAGGTTAGGGGAATGTACAGCTTAGATTAAGAAAAAATTCCTCTAGTTGGAAGTTTCAGATTTTAAAATATATTTTGATACTTGTAACATTAGCATTTCTATAACACAATTTAAGGTCCTTAGAAATACTAGCTTTCCATGAAAAATTTTGATGTCACTTCTAATAACCAAAGATCATGTTCTAGTTAGTGAATGAAAGCTGAATATTCTCCTTATCAACCAATCACACTCTCTCGTCTGTACACCATTAAAAGCACTAGTATCTCATCCAACATACTCAGTTACCAACACCTATGTGGAAGAAAAAGTAGATTTGGATTAGACAAATGTAGACTTTTCTTTTGGTTCCACTTCTGACAAGATGGGTAGCCTTGAATAAGCTCATAAGAAATAGTAGTCACATTTTCATTAACTCAAAAATGTTTTATTCACTCAAAGTGAGCTTGTTGAATTCAAGTACCTTCTGGGGTAGCTAACTGTGAAATAGAACAGATATAGTCTCTGCCCCCATGGAGTTTGTTAATCTTTCTCATGATGTTTTGCTGATTAAATCTTCTGAAATTCCTTTAGTTTCTAGGATCATACATCTGCTATTCAAATTGTATACCATTGTCAGCTTTTAGTCTCCACAAAAACCACCCAGATTTAGGGTAATGCGCTAAAGACAGAAAACAGTTTGGCTTACAGAATGTTAGGAGCTATTATTTTTGAATTTTTGTTTCCTGAGATATCATAGGAAGAGACAAGGCAACATTTTCAGCTTGACTCAAAAAGATTTATGGAAAGGACCCTTCTTGTGTCTTGTTCCTCACTCCTTGGCCTGATTTCCAAGTTACTTAATAATTATTTGAAAATGAAAATATTTAGAATATTATGTTTCCCTCAAACTAACTTTCATTTACAAGCCCCTTCAGCTGATGTGTTTTTGAGTCCCTCAGGCTAGAATCAGCAGAATATTAATAACTTTATTGTAATTATTATTAATAGGATACTAAGTTAGTAGTAAGATATAAGTTAGTAATTATTGAGTGTTCACTACTTGCCAGACACTGTGTTAAGGAGTTTACATGTGTCATCTCATTTAGTCTTGTTAATCAACAGATGAAGTCAGTCTCATTTTTGTTCCCATTTACATTGAAGCAATTGACGCTAAGGGAGGTTAAGAAAATTACTAAAAATCGATCAGTTAGTTATTGACAATTGAACCCAGGGCATCTATCTGTCTCTGTAACTTACTTTTTATTACTCTACTTTCTTCAGTTCTTGATTCTTCATTTTCTCTTTACATCTAAGCTATTGATAAGGATAGTCGATTTTTAAAAATTTTATCTATTTTTTAAATCAGTCACCTCTTTTGTATCATCACAGTCATCATCTTTATACAGATTTCCATTACTACTCTAGATTATTAATCTCTGTCTAACTTATCTTTACTTCAAATTGCCATTAATCATCCTAAAGCCGCACTTTACATAGGTCCCTTCTATCTGCTTTGACATATTCCTAACTCCTTATCTGGATTTTAGTGACCCTCGTGGTTTTACCTTGCCCTAAATCTGATCACTTATCTCCATAATGGGAAGGCTCTACCAAAATTGTTATGTGCATTTTATCCTGAATATGTAGTTCTACCTCTGAACATTTCCTTACTCATTTCTTTTTCTGAGAAATGCCTTCTCCTATACTATTTCTGTATTCAAACCAAAAAATTCTTTAAAGTGCAGTTCAAGTATTTCTTTTTAATATTTTTCTTTAAAAAATCAGCCTTATTCGTTATCACTTTTTTCTCAAAATTTATGTAATATTATCCTCCCTTTTGGCAGTTTATATACATGTTATTATATTAGGAGCATAATTGTTTCTTATTCATTTATATGCTAAATATTTGTTAAATACTAACATCAACAGACCCTGTGTTCAATTTTGTAAGATATTCTGGGATGATTCAGATAATCCCCAAATAATTTTTTGTCCAGTAGAGAAGTATAAACTGGGTTATACTTAATCATAAAAAAAATTAGAAAAATACAATATTTCCCTATAGCTACCAAACCAATTGTTGTAAGATACATCATTGATTTATATCAGATTGGGGTTGTGTCAAGTAATAAACTCATTACCTTATGGTCAGAAGCATCCTTGTTTCAGAATAGGCAGTTGAATATAATGCTTAGGACATAGTTTTCAGAGCCAAATCTCTTGGCTTCAGATATTGGGTACACCACTGCCTAGGAGTAGGAAAGACGTTTAAGTTTTCCGTACTTTGTCCATCTTCAAAATGTGTGTAATAATAGAGCTTACCACGTAAGATTGTTGGGAGAATGAAATGAGTTAATATATGCAAATTTCTTAGAAAGTATCTGGCATACACTAAGGGCTATATATGTCTTCATTATTTTAATTATGACTGATCTTAAATTGTAAAATGTGAAAATAAATACACATCTTAGAATTAATGACATTCAGTTCAAGAATAATCCTGTGGAAGGAACAATAAGTGCAAGAGTCTATATCTAGCTAGGTGCAGGTATAGAGATTTAAAATAGACCTTGCTGGCTAGGTAGACTATTAACTTGTATTGTGCTAAAAAGCCCAGAGACATGACAGCATGAAGTGTGTAGAAGTAATTTGACGTTCATGTCTTTTTCCCCTGGGAACATGTGCAATCTCTTTTAGAACAAAGTCCTTGCTCTAGACTTCTTTTTCAGATTCTAAGTATTCCTTGAAAGTATTAAGCCCAAACATCAATGAAGTTTTAATGAAATAAATTAGACATCATGCTGAAAATTACTGGAAATGTGCACATTAGTAATTATCTCTATACAAATCATCAGATTTTCATCTGCAAGGCAATTAGCATTGTTACTAATGATTTTCACTGTACCAATTTTATAAAATGGAAAAAAATGTTTACGATTCTATACATCTAAAGGACTTTTCCAAAAACTAGTCTTTTAATTAACATGGGACTCTAAATAAATTAAACAATTAATGGTGAAAGTTCAGTCCCTAAGGCAAAGATATTTTATTGGCCAAAATATATTACAGAAGAGGTTGAATTAGAAATTTTATTGTTCTTGCACCAGTGGTATTTCAATGCAATTTACCAGAAATATAAGCAATGAAAGTAAATGTGGATACCCATATACTGTTATATGGAATATTTTAACTTTATTTCCCACTTTTTACTCATTAGAAATTACCCATCATTATTAGGGATCAATGAATAATTTAAATTATTCAGAAGCATATCCTTTGCTAAAAATTTTTGACTTGGCATTTTTTTATGAGAGAGCCAAAATTCAAATTAAATAAAAACATATAATTCCTTTTATTTAAATTTCTTAATATTAGCTGTAGCTAAGAACAAATGTATTAAGTAGAAATGATTTCTCTTTTCCTAGATCTTTTCAGCAAAGGTCTCCACATGTGTGAACAAAGCATTACCTGCACACTAGAAAACCAAAATAGTCCCCTTACTGTCAGTTTTCTTATAGAGACATCATTTCAGTTATTACCTTAGAATTGAAAATTTTAGGCATGCTGAGTTCTCAGAAAACTTAAGGTAACCAAAATAAAAATGAGCTAAGCTCACTAACCACTTCGTATAATTATTTCCAGTATGTACGATGAAGTATACTGAATAATGCCATTTCCTTACATGTTGGTGCCGATCAAATAATTTTTAGAAGACAGGATTATCTTTGTAAAATTTTAATAATAAACATTATTTTTTTGCACAAGTGGACAACTAAAACAGGCTTTGTTCTAAATGTTGTTGATGAATCATTTCAGCCTAAGATACTTGAAATTCTTCTCCCAGATTTGACAAAATTTTAGAGATCTCAAACTCTTTGTACTCTATTTCTCTGTAGTATGTGATATCAAGGGTATATCCTAAGAGGATGGAATACTAGGTTTTCAGCACTGTAGGCAGTAGAATATGTCAATCAGGGTGACCAGTTGGCTCTGTTTAACCAAAGTTTATATATACCATAGATTTTCATCATTATGGTCTATATTGCCATTTTAGCTTTGAAAACTAAATACTTGATTTATTTACAATGCACAGAAAATGACCCATAATAATTCTTATTCCTGATGATTGAAAATGAAGAATACTGAATATTCTCCTTCTCTGAAGACATTGAGTCTAAAGGAGAATATCAGTAGTTCTCCCAAATAGGTGTCTGGAGTTGCTCTGTTAGATCTATACTTTGTTGCTTTTGTCAATGGATTTTGATCCTTTAGTCATAAATCAAGCACAAGTGCCCTTGGCTACTTCAAAGGTTTCTTTGCCGGATTGTCATGGCCTCCCAAATGCTACTTATAAAAAAACAGAGAAAATAATCTCAATTAGACAAATTCTATCGATATATTAATTTCCAGCAACTACATTCAGATTTACGGTGCATATTCTGGTAACTTTAAATTTGCAAAATTTCTTTCTCCTGCAATAAATTTAATCAGATACTTTGTGCCCCGTTGTACTCTTGTCTGAAACCTTCCAAAGTGCTGTTGTTGCTAAGGAAACCATTTCCTTGTTATCTGTGTATTCAGCACTGTCTCACTGTCTGGCTCATTTTCCCACTTCTCTCTTTCACTCTTTTCAGGATTCAGCTGAAAGCTTTATGTCATTGCATTAGTTAAAACACATTGCTCTCCTCTTCATTTAAAAGATGCAGAATGCAAGTTTCAACAATGGCTTCCTCACCATATTATATTTTTATTTCGTGGGAGAAAAAAAAAAAGAGAAAGAAACCAAAAGAAGAGAACCACAACTTTTGTTTCATGCTTTACTTTACATTAGATAAGCTGAAATGTGTATGAAGTCTTCTTTCCAATCTCTTATCTAGATGAGTACTGTGAAAGTGTGAAGCAAGTGCTCTTTGAGTACTCTTTAGCCCTGTTTCTTTACCTATACTGTGTAAAGAGAAAAAGGTGGAAAAGAAGGCATAAACATGACAGAGAACTTTAAAATGGTAAGCTGGGTTAGGGTTAAACATTTCTGAAAACCTCCTTCCTGCTTACCTCTCCCATTCTTTTCTACTCCCTAATGTCTTCCATTGACAGAATACTTCATTTTCAGCCTCTTTGCAAAATGTACTTGTGTACGTTTTAATTAAGGAAAACATTTCTCAGCAATCTTTTGATGGCAGGATTGATTTTCTTCTAACAAGCTATATAGGCTTCACACATTAACACCACAAGTAGAATTTTGCAAACATGGATAAACTTCCCAGGACGTGAATGTTGCCTATTGAAAATAAAGGCAAAATAGGCATTTGATTAGTAATAAAAAGAAAAGAAAATACAGGAAAATCTAATAGTTATAGACTCCTGATACATACATAAAATAAACAGATGCTATTTGTCTAGTTATATCATCTGTACATTATACAAGCACAGGATTGTTTTAAGTAATAAATTAGACATTTTCTTAAGACAAATACTTTATAAATTACAAAATTCACACCAATGGTTTGTTTTTCTTCATATGCACATACAAAGAAGTAAAAATGTGGTGAACTGAAACACAGAGGTATGATTCATTTCTGGGTAGCCAAGTTTACCAGATGGCTTGTGATTGCTCTTTCTTCTAGAAATTTTAGTTTCAGTCCTATAGAATTTAGTTGTTTTGAAATGTTACTGTTTTAACAATGATGGATTAACTCCATACCAATCATCCTATTGAAAACAAATACAAATAGGGGACAAAAGACTAATTTTGTGTATTTGATGCTTTTGAGCATCTATTGGGGCTGGGGAGGGGTCTGTGGGAGAAGGAAAATTGGAGTTCTGGGCCTCTCAAGGAGGAGATGACCCTGGTGAATACCTCAGACTTACATTTCAGACTTGTGATTGTCTAGGTTCTCGTACCTCAGAATAAGGTTCCAAAAATTTTCTAGCCATCATAAAGATAAGAACTCAGATTTTAATTCAGAAGCAAAAATAAATAAATACATAAATCTCTGAAGGAAAGTTACGGCATGCCTTAAATTATCCATGGATTTTAGGAAAACTTCCAGACAATGCCTGACATTCAATTAGAAAAAAAAATCTTACAAAAAGCAAAAACTGAATAAAAATTAAGAATAAAGAAAAATATACAGATACTGGCTTTTTTTGAGAAATTTGTTTAAAAAATTAAATGAAAATATGAAGAATTTCAGCAGACAAGTAGAAGTTAAATATAAAAATAGGCCAGGCATGGTGGCTCACAGCTGTAATCCTAGCACTCTGGGAGGCTGAGGCAGAGGATCGTTTGAGCTTAGGAGGTCAAGATCAGCCTAAGAAAGAGTGAGACACTGTGTCTACTAAAAATAGAAAAATTAGCTGGGCATTGTGGTGGGCACCTGTAGTCCCAGCTACACAGGAAACTGAGGCAGGAAGATTGCTTGAGCCCAGGAGTTTGAGGTTGCAATGAACTATGTTGACGCCACTGCACTCTAGCCTAGACAAAAGAGCAAGATTCTGTCTCAAAAAGAAAAAAAAAAAAATAATCAAATGAAAATTTAGAACTAAAATCTATGATATGATGTAATTCAATATGCAGAAAAAATGAGTTTAAAGCAGGTTAAATCCAATTGAAGAGAGAATTACCTACCTGGAAAATAGATCTGAAGAGATTATCCTGACTGAAGCAAAGTTAAAAAAAAAAAAAGAAGAATGGAAATGTGGGAAAGAATTTAAGAGACATCTGAGACAAAAAAGCTCCATCATTTACACAATTGGAGACTAAAGAAGTTAGAGAAAGAATTATACTGAAGCAATATATGAAAAGATAATGGCTCAGATTTTTTACAAAATCATAAAAAACATCAAGTCAACAATTCAAAAAGTGCTACAAATCTAAGCAAAATAAATAAAAGAAAAATCGTACTACTATAGAAAATAAAACTGCTGAAAAGCAAAGAAATGAGAAAACCCTAAAAGCAGTAAGGATTGAAAGTAAAATACACATGCACACACATACTTATCTGCTACCATGAAAGCTATAATAAAACTGACAGCTAATCTTTCAACAAAAAAATAGGAAGCCAGAGGAAAATACATCTTTTAAGTACTAAAAGAAAATAACTTCCAAGCTAGAATTCTAAACCCAGCAAAATTCCTACTCAAAATTACAGCAAAATAAACAAAACCACACAACAGAATAGATAATTAAAACACATAACAAGAATACAGTAGAGTGAAGATATTTTATTTTTATTTCATTTCATTTTATTTCAGCATAATACAGGGGTACAAATGTTTATATTACACATATTGCCTTTGCCACACCCGAGTCAGAGCTTCAAGTGTGTCCATCTCCAGACCGTGTATACTGAACCCATTAGGTGTGAATTTACCCATCCACTCCCCCTCCACCTGCCCAACGCCTGATGAATGGTGTTATTATATGTGTACTTAAGTATTGATCAGTTAATAACAATTTCATGGTGAGTACCTGTGGTGCTTGTTTTTCCATTCTTGTGATACTTCACTTAGTAGAAAGGGCTCCAGCTCTATCCAGGACAATACAAGAGGTGCTAGATCACTATTGTTTTTTGTGGCCCAGTAGAACTCCATGGTATACACATACCACATTTTATTAATCCACTCAGGTATTGATGGGCACTCGGGTTGTTTCCACACCTTTGTAGTTGTGAATTGTGCTGCTATAAACACTCTAGTGCAGATGTCTTTTTTGGGAATGTCCTTTTTTCCTTTGAGTAGATGCCCAGTAATGGGATTGCTGGATCAAATGGTAGTTCTACTTATAGCTCTTTGAGGTATCTCCATATTACTTTCCACAGGTTGTACTAGTTTATAGTCCCACCAGCAGTATGGGAGTGTTCTCTGAATCCACGCCAACATTTATTGTTTTGGGACTTTTTGATAAAGGCCATTCTCACTGGAGTTAAGTGATATATCATTGTGGTTTTGATTTGCATTTCTCTGATGATTAGAGATGTTGAACATTTTTTCATATGTTTTTTGACCATTAGTCTATCTTCTTTTGAAAAGTTTCTGTTCATGTCTTTTGCCCACTTTTTGATAGGGTTGTTTTATTTTTTTCTTGCTGATTTTCCCGAGTTCTATATAGATTCTAGTTATCAGCCCTTTATCGGACGCGCAGCATGCAAATATTTTCTCCCATTCTGTAGGTTGTCTGTTTGGCCCCATGATAGTTTATTTAATTAAACTAGAGTATTGCTGGAGATGATGCAAGGTTATTGTAAGATTATTGACAATGGTAAATATGCTCATTTGTATTAGTTATTAATAAATCAAAAATGCATGTTTTAATCTCTAGGGTAACCACTAAAAACAATAAAAGGATGTGTAGTAACTATCTGATACAAAATAATATAAAGTAATAAAGATGTATAATTAATCAAAAAGAAGGCAAAAGATGATAAAAGGGACAGAAAAAGTATGACAAATAGCATATGAGACAATTTATTTAAGCCCATACAGTTCAGTGATTTAGTGGATTAAAGATTTCAAATAAATGACAAAGATTGCCAGGACAGATACAACGAAACAAAGAAAAACTTCTTACAACAGACACACTTGAAATAAAATTGTTGAAAGTAAAAATTTTCAAAAAGATATACATGCAACCCCAAATAAAAGAAAGCTAGCATACCCACATAAATATCAAACACATGAAGACTTCAATGCAAGAAGCATGACAAGTTAAAAAATATTTCATGATGATAAAAGAGTCATTCTAGAAGGAAGATATACCAGTTCTTAATTTGTATGCATAAGTAAAATACGTTTAATATTTAAACAGGGAAAAAGAGAACTAAAAGGTGAATGCACAATAAAAATAGAGAATTTTAACACAGTAACTGAGAGAAAAGGACACCAAAATATAACTAATGAGGATATAGATATTATGTGCATCAAATTTGGGATTTTTTTAAATTCAAAGTTCAATAAGCATTTATCAACACCTTCTATGCTCTGGGCAATATTTTAAGATTTGTATCTTAGTACAAATGATACAATGATCAGTAGCATAACCACCTTGATTACATTAGGCTTATATTCTAGTGGGGAGAGATGAGTAAATAATTGAATGAATGAAATAATTTCAGATGAGTGCTATGAGGAAATTAAAACAAAGTGATGTAATAGCAAGTGGGTGAGTATGTGGTGGTAGCCTACCCTAACATAGGAAATTCAAGGAAGAATTCTCTGAGGAGATAACACTTGAGCAGAGCTTTTTCCTTGGAGAAAGAGCCAGACACCTTTAAACAGGATGTACTAACTATAATAAATATTCAATGAACACATTTTGTGAATATGACTAAGACATATTGGAGATGTTCCTTTAAGGTAGCTGTCATGCCATCTTAGCTCTGACCTTTGACCCTGCTAGTCTGACAAACCTAGGACCAACTGTTGGGTTGTCATTGTTGGTGTTGTTACTGTTTTGTTTGCCAGGACAAAGGAGGATGCACAGACACTTTGTAGGGATATTGAAATACAGTTGCCCTCTCATCTTCTTAACATGAGCTACTAGAATGTTTTATGTCCCTAGAGCTATAAAGTCTTATGCTTTTGGGGTACAATAGACAATTAGTTTCTAACTCTATGTGGTTGAGATGAGCACAGTTGGGGGTATCATGGAAAGTGGGTTGGGTAACCATATTCTTTCTGCTTTGCTATATCTTCATTGCTTTTAGTTCTCTTATTATTCACTGCTGAATAAGCCAGCGAAACTTCACTGCCTCTAATTGCAGCTTTTCTTTAGTTGCTTTCTGTATAATGTGGAGGTTGGGGGAGGATAAGGTATAGAAATTCCTGCCCTGTGGTTCTCCCTCCTTTTTCTGAAATTTAGGTAAGAGGAAGTCCTAGTTGAGATAAAGTCAACTAATACTTACAGAGCTCAATAATTTTATTTTGGGGATGAGGGTAGAAACATCCAGAACATACCCAAGGAGCAAGTCAAAACCTCAATCAATAGTTTGAAAAATGGGCCGGGCGCGGTGGCTCACGCCTGTAATCCTAGCACTCTGGGAGGCTGAGGCGGGCGGATCCTTTGAGCTCAGGAGTTCGAGACCAGTCTGAGCAAGAGCGAGACCCGGTCTCTACTAAAAAATAGAAAGAAATTATATGGACAGCTAAAAATATATATATAGAAAAAATTAGCCGGGCATGGTGGTGCATGCCTGTAGTCCCAGCTACTTGGGAGGCTGATGCAGAAGGATCACTTAAGCCCAGGAGTTTGAGGTTGCTGTGAGCTAGGCTGACGCCATGGCACTCACTCTAGCTGGGCAACAGAGTGAGACTCTGTCTTAAAAAAAAAAAAAAAAAAAAAAAAAAAAAATAGTTTGAAAAATGATTGTCATCAGGTGGTGGGACGTTGTATGATTTTTATTTTCCTTTTAATCTTTTAGCTTCTTGTCACTATTTTCTACATTTTTTAAATAAGAAACACACAGTGCTTTCATACTAGAAAAAAATGTTGAAAATTGGAAATGAGGAGGTTATCTAGGGAATAATTCTTAATTTGCTAAAAGAGAGAGGATAACAACAAGTAAAAATGTAAATGAAAACAGACATCAAAAGGTTGCTGTTGTTGGCTGTCATGGACTCAATTCCTGTTACTGGTGGCTAGTTTGTCTACTTTCCTAGGGACCTCAAGGTAAACAGGGTTCTGATGTAAACAAAATGAAGCAGTGTTATTACTTAGACCCTGTTGTTTTTTCTCTGTTTTGTTTACTCTCAACAGGCAGCTCTTAGTTGAGAAGCCCGGTCTTTCATAAGCTTTACCAGTGAATCTACATACTTTGAGTCTTTTGTATCTAAAATCACCTGTAATTTTAAAGTAGGATTCATATTATAATATTTGTGAATATATTAGAAAGATATAATACAATAGGAAGAAAAGCATACTAAAGCTTTCTGCTTCTGTTTAGCTTTCAAAGGTTTTATTTTAATCTCATCTGTTAAGACAAAATATGTGTAATATATTCCCTTTGCCATTATTGGTGTCATTTCCAACCAATACAGAGTAATGAGTTTTTTTCCTAGAGAATAATAGAATCATTTTAGATTTTTATAAATTTTGACTCTTTTTTCCTGGGTATTACATTCTCCCTATAGGAATTTTTATATGAAAGTGTAGAGTTAACAAAACAAAACAAAAACAAACAAAAAATACAAACCATAAAGTTAAAGAAACCAAATATTAGCAAACCCTCTATTTTGACTTTGCAAAATTGGAATTTCATTGCTATTACCACCTAGAATCCTACTAGTTACTTTTGTCCTATTGACTTTCTCAGGATAAATATGTCCTTGTCAGTGGTGTCACTACAATCTGCTTTAGAAAGATTAAAAAGGTATTTTGGTCTTTAAGAGCACACTATGCCTTTAAAATCAGACATTGAAAAGCTAAGGAAAAAGCAATTAGTGGAGACAGGCATAATTATAAGTAAATACATTGTAGAGTTTTATCATGAACGTTGTTTACCTGTGCTCAGTGGGATAAACCTATTCTCACTGTCTAAGTTTATTTTGGAGCTGGAGCAGACCTCTGAGAGTGGCCAGATCTCTGTGCTGCTGGAGCCATTTTTAAAATTTTATTTTATTGTGGTAAGAACACTTAACATGAGATTTACCCTCTTATTGAATTTTTAAGCATACAATATATTATGGTTGACTCTTGGTACAATGTTTTATGGCAGATCTCTAGAGCTTATTCATCTTGCATGACTGATAACTCATTGATTAGTAGCTTCCCATTTCCTCCTCTCCTCAGCCCTTGGCAACTACTATTCTAATCTTTAACTTTGTGAATTTGACTATTTAAGATAGCTCATATAAGTGGAATCATGCAGCATTTGTCTTTCTGTAACAGGCTTATTTTGCTTAGCATAATATCCTCAAGATTTATCCATGTTGTCACATATTGCAGATTTCTTTTCCTCTTGGGACAAAATAATCCATGGTATGTACATACCACATCCATTGGTAAGGAGTTATTGTTTTGTTTTGGTGTGTCCTTTTATGCTTATTTTTCATGTTTCTAGAGTTCGTTCTTTCATTGATTCTTTCTCATCTGGCCTCTCGGTTTGGACCTGGGTGTGCTAGGCCTGGCTTACAGGCTCATCTCAGGGTCCCCAAAGATTGATCCCTGAGCATGCCAGGGAGAGGAGTGCTGGTCCTGAATTGCCTATGGGGTGTTCTAGCAGATATAGTGTACCTCTCGGGTTACCTCTGGCCTGCTGTTAGATGAATGGATAAAAAAATACAAGCCAAGTATCTGATGTCTCCAAGAAACACATCTAACTCACAAGGACTCATTCAGACTCAAGGTGAAGAGATGGGAAACAATATTCCATGCAAATGGAAACCAAAACAAAGCTGAGTAGCCATTCTCATATCAGATAACATAGATTTCAAATCAGCAAAAGTAAAGAAAGACAAAGATGGTCATTATATAATGGTGAAGGGAACAATTCAACAAGAAGACATAACAATTCTAAATATTTACACACCTAGCACAGTAAGCCCAGACTCATAATGCAAATCCTACTTGATCTAAACAAAATGATAAACAGCAGCAATGTAATAGCTGGGGACTTCAACATCCCTCTGTCAGAACTGGACAGAACCTCCAAACATAAAACAAACAAACAATGAACTTAAACAGAACTCTTGAACAAATGGTACTAACAGACATTTACAGAACATTCTACCCCCAAACCATTGAATATATGTTTTTCTCATCATCTCATGGGACATTCTCTAAGATTGACCACATCCTAGGCCATAAAACATGTCTCAACAAATTAAAAAAAATAGAAATTATACCATGCATCTTCTTAGACAATATTGGAATAAAATTTGAAATAAACTCCAACAGAAACACTCATCTCTACGCAAAGTAATGGAAACTAAACAATCTACTGCTGAATGATAGTCATGTCAAGTAAGAAATTAAGATGTAAATCAAAAGATTCTTTGAACTCAGTGGTAAGGGGACACAAGTTATCAAAATTTGTGGGATACAGCTAAAGCAGTCCTGAAAGGAAAATTCATAGTCATAAATGCCTACATACAAAAAATAAAAAGATCACAAATCAACATCTAATGAATTATCTCAAAGAAGTGAAAAAGGATGAGCACACTAATCCCAAACCCAGTAGGGGGAGAGAACAAAACAAACAACTAAGGTCAAAGAAGAACTAAATGAAATCAACAACAAAAGAATTATATGGAAGATTAATGAAACAAAAAGTTGGTTCTTTGAAAAGATAAAATTGACAGGCCTCTCACTAGATTAAACATAAACAGAAAAGAAAGGACCCTAATAAGCTCAATCAGAAATGAAAAAGGAAATATTACAAATTATACCATGGAAATATAAAATATCACCTCTGAATAATATAAAAATGTCTATGCACATAAACTTGAAAATGTTGAGGAAATGGACACATTTTTAGAAGTACACAAACTACCTGGGCTCAATCAGGAAGAAATAGAATTCCTGAACAGACCAGTTGTGAGCAAGGAAATTGAAGCAGCAATAAAAAGTCTCCCAAGAAAAAAAAGTCCTGGACCAGACAGTTGCACAGCTGAATTTTACCAGATCTGCTGAGAAGAATCAGTACCTATACTGTAGAAATTATTCCATAACACAGAGAAGGAAGGAATCCTCTCCAAATCTGTCAATGAAGCCAATATCACCTTGATATCAAAGCCAGAAAAGAACCCAACAAAAAAAGAAAACTACAGACCAATATTCTTTATGAATATAAATGCAAAAATCCTCAATAAAATCCTAGCAAACTGAATTCAACTGCACATCAAAAAAATAATACACCACGATCAAGTGGGCTTCATCTCACAAATATAAGGACAGTTCAACATACACAAATCTATAAATGTAATTCACCACATAAATGGAAGCAAAAACAAAGACCATATGACCCTCTCAATAGATGAAGAAAAAGTCTTTGACAAAATTCATTACGCTTTTATAAGAACTCTTAACAAAATAAGCATAGATTGAACAAACCTCAATATTATAAAAGCCAAATACGACAACCCACAGCCAACATCATGGGGAAAATTTGAGAGCATTACTGCAGCACAATTCACAGTTACAAAGATGTGGAATCTACCAAAGTGCCCATCAACTCATAAGTGGATTAACAAGCTGTGGTGTATATATATATATATGGCATTAATTCATACTTTTTCATGGCTGAGTAGCATATTATGAAGTGCTACTCATATGCTACATATATGAGTAGCATATTATGAAGTGCTACTCAGCCATGAAAAAGTATGAATTAATGCCTTTGCAAAAATTTGGATGGAACTGGATACCATTATCCTAAGTGAAGTATCTAAAGAATGGAAAAACAAATTCCAAATGTACTGGCTATTAAATTGGAACTAATTGATGAACACATGTGTCCACAGAGGTAAGTCAAACTCAGTGGATATCAAGCAGGGGGGAGGGTGGAGAAGGAGATGGGCAAAAACCTACCTAATGGGTACAATGAACAATATCAAGATGATGAGCACACTTATAACCCTGACTCAAGCATAACAAAAGCAATCCATGCAACCAAAAATATTTGTACCCCTGTAATATTTTAAAATAATAATAAAAAAATGAGTTTGGAGATGTTTCCTCCTCTTCAAGTTTTTTGGAAGAGTGTGAAAAGGTTTGGCATTACTTTTTTAAATGTTTGGTAGAATTCAGCAGTGAATCCATTAGGTCCTGGACTTTTCTTTTGGGGAGGTTTTTATTATGATGCAATCTTTATACTAGTTATAGGTTTGTCAAAAATTTTTATTTTTTCATGATTTAGTCTTGGCAGATTGTAGGTTTCTAGGATTTTTGCATTTCTTCTAGGTTATCCAGGTTGTTGGCATATAATTGTTCATAGTAGTTTCTTGTGATTCTTTTTATTCCTGCAGCATTAGAACAATGACCTTTCATTGCTGATTTTATTTGAGTCTTCTTTCTTTCTTTTTTAGTCTAGCTAAGGGTTGGTGAATCCTGTTTATCTTTTCAAAAAGCCAACTCTTATTTTCATTGATTTTTTTCTGCTCTTTTTCTATTTTCTATTTCATTTATTTCTGTTCTAATCATTGTTATTTATTTTTTTCTGCTTACTTTGGACTTAGTTTGTTCTCCTTTTTCTAATTCCTTAAGATGTAATATTAAGTTTTATATGTGAATTGTGTATTTTTTTAAACAACGGTGTGTATCATTATGAATTTTCCTCTTAGTATTGTTTTTACTACATTCCATAAGTTTTGGCATGTTGTGCTTTTGTTTTCATTTTTCTTGAGACATTTTCTAATTTCCTTTTTTATTTCTTGTTTGACTCAATTGTAGTTCAAGTACGTGTTGTTTACTTTTTACATATTTGTGAATTTTCCAGTTTTCCCTTTGCTACTGATTTCTAGTGTTATTCCATTGTGGTCAAAAAAGATAATTGATATAATTTCAATCTTTTAAATTTGCTAGTATTGTTTTATGACCTAACTTGTGATCTTTCCTGAAGAAAGATTTGTGTCAACTTGAGAATAATGTATATTATGCTGCTGTTGGGTGGAATGTTCTCTCTATGTATGTATCTGATAGGTCTATTTGGTCTATTAATGTTATTCAAGTTCCTTGTTTCCTTATTGATTGCCCAACTGGATGTTCTGTCCATTATTGAAAGTGGGATATTAAAGTCTCCTACTATATTATATTGCTGTCTATTTCTCTCCTCAGTTCTGTCAACATTTACTTTATATGTTTAGATGCTCTGATGTCAGGTGCATATATATTTATAATTGTTATATCTTTCTGGTATATTAAATTTTTTATCAATATAAAATATCCTTCTTTGTCTTTTATGACAGCTGTTAACTTAAAGTCTATTTTGTCTAAGAAAGCCAGCCCTGCTCTCTTTAATTATCATTTGCACAGAATGTCTTTGTCTGTTTTTCCATTTCTAGCCTGCATGTGTTCTTATATCTAAAGAGAGTTTCCTGTAGACAATATATGGTTTGGGCTTGTTTTTTTTAATCCATTCTGTCATTGTATGTTCCATATTTTCTTGACTGGGGAGTTCAATCCACCTGCATTTAAAGTAACTATTGACAAGATAGGATTTAATACTGCCACTGTTAGTTTTTTCTGTTAGCCATGTATTTCTTTTCTCTGTTTTTTCTTCTCTTGTCTTTCTTTGTGTTTTGTTGATTTTTTTGGTATCAATATGCTTTGATTCCTTTATCCTTTTTTTATGTATGACTTATATACATTTTTTGTATGTTTGGTTACCTTGGGGTTTACACAAAACACCTTACGGTTATGAGTCTATTTTAAGCTAATAACAACTTAATTTCAATCACGAACAAAAACTCTACACTTTAATATCTCTCCTCTCACACATGCTTTATCATTATCAGATTCTACATCAACTTATTTTGTATATCTTTTAACATATTTTCAGTTATAGTTATTTTTGATAATTTTGTCTTTAAACATTTATTCCAGAATTAAAAGTCATTTATGTACCATCATTGCAGTAACACAATATTCTGTTTTTGTCTGTATACTTTTATCAAACAGTTTTATATTTTTTATGTTATTGTGTTGCTGTTTTGTCCTTTTGGTTTAGCTTAAAGAAATCCCTCTAGCATTTCTTGTATGACAGGTCTAATGGTGGTGATAAACTCCCTCAGCTTTTGTTTGTCTGGAAAAGTCTTCATGTCCCTTTCATTTATGAAGGAAAGTTTTGCCAAGTATAATATTTTTGGATGGTAGTTCTCTCTTTCAGCATTTTCAATATATTATCCTAATTCCTTCCGGACTGCAAAGTTTTTGTGCAAAAATCTGTTGATAATCTTATGAGGTTCCCTTACAGGTGACATTACATTTTTCTTGCTGTTTTCAAAATTCTCTCTGTTTTTAACTTGTGATAATTTGATTATAATGTGTCTTAATGTGAATATCTTCAGGTTTATTTATATGGTAACCTTTCAACTTCCTAGATACAGATGTCAATTTTCTTCCCTAGATTTGGAAAGTTTTCAGCTATTATTTCTCTGAATAAGCTTTCTGCTCATTTCTCTCTCTTTTCCCCATCTAGAAGCTCCATTTTGTGTTTATTAGAATGCTTGATGGGTCCCATAAGTCCATCAGCTTTTTTCACTCTGTTTTATTCTTTTTTTCTTTTTACTCATTTGACTGAATTTTTTCCAGTGACCTATCTTCGAGTTCACTGATCCTTTCTTTTGCTTTATCAAGTCAACTGTCAAACTCCTCTAGTGAATTTTTCAGTTCAGTTATTGTGCTCTTCAGTCCCCTGATTTTTGTTTGGTGCTTTTTATATGTTCTACCTCTTTCTTGAAATTGTCACTTGTTCATGCATTGTTCTCTTGACCTTGGTGGAGCATCTTTATGAGAATTATTTTCAATTCTACATCAGGTAAATCATATAACTTCATTTCATTAGTGTTGGTTTCTGGAGATTTATCTTTTTACTTTATTTGGAATATTTTTGTCTGATTCTTTGTTTTTCTTGTCTTTTTGTGTTGTCTATGCAATTATACAAAGCAGGAACCTCTCCTAGTCTTCACAGACTGGCCATGTACAGAAACTGATCCCTCACTGGGTAGAGATTCTGGTGACCTTACCAACTCTTTCTCTCCCCCAGGGAGAAACAGGCTGATGTGGTTTTTGCCCACTCACTCTGTGCTGAGCTGGCAGATGCAGGGGAGGGGAGGGGCGTGATGTCTACCAGCCACAGTTGCCATCTCTATTCTCCCCCAAGTGGCTAGATCATGCTGGGCCTATCAGAGCTTCCAGACCTGTTAGATCTTCAAGATTGGTGAGACAGATTTGTCTCTTTTGAGAAGGCCCAGAGAAATTGAGACAATGTACACATGGATCAATTCTTTTCCTCTACAGGGGGAAGCTGAGAGTTGGAATTTTTTATTTGCTCACTCTGTGCTGAACAGGAATCAGAAACAATTGCATCTACTGGATCAATCCACCTCTTCCATTCTGTCCTGGGCAGCTAGACTGTGTCAGACATGTCCAAGATTTACAAGACAGAAGCCAATTCTCTGTGGGGTCCCCCTGGGAAAAGTTGAGGTGCTAGACAGATGAACCAACCTTTTCTCTCCCCTGAGTGAATCCAGGAACTAGGGGAATCTCTTCCTCATCATATGACTTGGTGGTAAGAGCAAGGTCTCCAGCAAGAGGGTCTCCTAAATTTACCTGTGGGCTTTGGTGAGTCTGGTTTCATATATTACCAGGGCACAGGAACCTTTCAATTAGTTTCCGATTTCTCACAAAGGGAATTTGTTCATAAATTGTTGGTGAATTAATGTGTTTGTGGGAGGAAAGATTATTAAGGGCTTCTTACTACACCATCTGCTGATGTCACTTTTTGATGGAGCCATTTTTAATACAAGTGGACCAGAATGAAATTTATTTTCTAGCATTTATTATTTAAAGCAAAGACATAAGTTGAGATTTGGAAATGTTATTGGTGTATCTCTCCAGCAGAAAAAGTTTAAAGGCTTTAAACGTATGAATCAGCACCATCAGCCTGTTTACATTTAGTGGTAAAAGTGAGGAAAGTGGAAAATGGAAGATGAAAGGAGAAATGGAGTATATTTATTTGTAAACTATTATTTTATACTAAGAAATTAATTCTCAACAGTGTTGTCTGGAGTTGAAACAAGGACTATTTTATTAGCATGCAGATTATGTGATTTTAGGGATGACACTCAGTAACAAAGGAACTGTAGAAAAGATTCTGAGAGAATATAGTTAAAATAGAAAGAGCTATGACTTGGCAGTAACTACATTTAGATATAAAGCTTCACATCCGAATATCAGTTTCCTTCTCTTCTCATTCCTCATCTAAGTCACCTCAAACAGTTAACAAGGTTTTAAAGTTTATTTTTTACAAAGCACTTAATATGATATCTGACATACAGTAGACACTTACCAAATCACAGCAAGTATTTTTATCCACATGTATTCTGGCTCAGTGTTCAGGTGCTGCATTATGCATACTTTAACCAAGATAAATAGAATCATCTTTTCAGAGCCATTCACATATCAGGTTTCTACTTGAAGAAACTCTGTGCTCTACTTGCTTCTTCCTCTGGAAATATAATAGCCTTTCTCCTTTGTTCAATCCTTTATTTCTACAAATCTATTTTCCTTTTACCTTTCTTTTCTTTCTTTCTTCCTTCATTTTTATTTTTGTTACCATGTTAGAAAGCCAACTTCCTATGCCTTAGCTAAGAGAAGTAGGATCTGTGTGAAAGAAATTATTTGTAAATGGGCATTTTCAATTTATTGTTGAAAACATCACTCAGATCCTTAGGTAGCTACTTCATAATGCTTGTTTGGGGTAGCAGAGCAGAAATAATTTAGTTTGAAAGCAAGGTAACTATTCTCTGATCTATAAGTAAATAAATTATTCTGAAATTTCTTCTTTCTTTACTCTGTGGCATTCTGTCTACTGCTCTGGATCTTTCTAGCACTTTGTTGCCTTCAGATGTATGGATTGGGGCATCTCTCACCCCTGAATCCTTTGACCCTTCTTTTACTAGGTAAAAACTAAAATGTATGTGTCAAAATTTCTTAGTTGTACTCTAATGGCATCTAGACAGAAGTGGGTCTGCACTTTAAAAAGTGAATGCTAGAGCTCAAATAGTGACGTCAGAGAAGGTGCCCAGAAGACAAGCAAAAATTCATTTCAAGTGAAGGAAAAAATTCCAAAAGAGAAAATTTAGAGTGTATTTTTCAATATTTATTTTGACCTTGAAAGTTATTTTATTTTAACCTATTCTTGACAAAGCCTTCATCTTTAAGAGAAAAAATAAGCCTAACTTGCATGAACATCATAATTATAAACTTTACCTATGATTTCAAAGACAATTGAGGGGTTTTGCCAAGTTTCCCACCAGAAAGCATCATGACTCCTGGTTTTTCACAAGGAGGGGTATGTTAGGAAGTAAAGGAAAGAAAGAGTCATACAGAAACCTGACCCAAAGAAATAGGATCAACTTAAAAGCTGTATCTGTTAACAATACAATTAAAGATTTATTTTTCTATAAAGCTAGGCTGGGCTGATCTGGTTTTCTGACATGGCTGCCTGCCTTGCACAGACTTTTCACGAAATCTGTGCTTAAAGTATCTCTTTTCTACAATTATTCACATTACTATGTATTCATTTACCCAGGGCCAAGTGTTAGACTCATGTGAAGTCTTAAAGGTTTCCTCTATATTATCTCTTCTAGTTTTTGCCTTAATATAATTTCGTTTTCATCAGGTGGGAAAGAGGCAGGGCCTGGGCACGTGGTTGGTGGAACCATGGCTCACTTATCCCAGGGTAGAAAGCTTTTAGATGTCCCAGATAAGTGTGGCAGGTCAGTGCACATTTCCCCGGTGGGGTAACTTTTGGCCAATTCTGCAGCACTTCACTAGCATCATATTAAGCCCATAGAAGGTTGACAAGCTGTGTCCTTTGTCTCTTAACTACCCAGTTTCACCTCTGCTTCCACAAGTCCAATTCTCTCTGATTAGCTGTTTCAGTGGCAAATGAAATAAAAATTCATGGTATTAACCTGTCATATTAAGAAACCCTTTTTGCTCCGGCGCATACATTTGGCACAGCTGTGCATTTTGCATTTAAATATCACTCCACCAGTGGGCTGCTCGAAACTATTGCTTTTCTATGGGAAATTAAACAGGGAGCTGCTTAATGCTCCTTGTTAGTTTTTTAATAAAAATGAAAGTGAGAAGCTAGCAGTACCGGGAACAAATGTCTACAGGACCCCATGACTGTGCTAAAAGCAAAAAGGAGGAACCAAAATGCATATTACTTTAAACTGCCCCTGCACTGTTGGCTTTGCAATATTCATTCCACTGTGGCCCTATGAAATTGCCTCTCAAATGTTGTTTAGAGGTTATGTTAAATTGGGAGAGTCTTCTCCTGGGATCATTAGGCAGCTCTCAATTTCGTTTCCTAATAAAATATTGAAAGTTACAATTTAGGGGCAGAGCTGTAGCTATTGAATTTGTGTGACTTCTGCAGATTAAGGAGTCAAGAAGAGAAGGACAAGAAATAAAGGGAATGGAGAGAAAGAGAGAGGAAGCAGAGACTGAGAGATGGAGACACAGAATGAGGAAAACACAGACAAAGACAAAAGAGACTGGGACAAAATTGGGGGTGCGGTGGGGGGAGGAAGAGAGAGAGAAAGAGAGATCCAAAGAGGGCAGAAAGAGACTAAAGCACAAACGAGATGACCAGCACCCTGAACAGCAGTGTCTGGCATGGCATGAAACAACAATGTGTCCAGGCTTAGCCCTTGGTCTCTTCACATCCATTTCTAGGGCCAGACATCAAACTTTCAGGGAAAGTAATTCCAAACAACTCTAACTGTAGCATCCTTATTTCAACTACAGATCATATCTGGTGGAGTGTTGCAGATGATTGTAATTATAAACATGAAATTAGTGATTAGCAGCAGTATCCCAAAGCAATAAAGCTTTTATTTCCTTTCCTTCCTCACCTTTGTTGTGTCTATGCCCACATGTACACAATTAAATATATTGAGATGACAAAACCTAATGATGCAATTTTTAAAATAGTCATATGAACTAACAGTTGACTTCACAGCATGTATCAGCCAGCTTTCTGTAAAAGACCAGAGAATAAATACTTTAGGCTTTGTGAGACACAAGATTTCTGTCGCAGCTATTCAGCTCCGCTTTGTAAGGTGAAAGCAGCCACAGACAATAGTGAAAAATGGGCGTAGCCAGGTTCCAATAAAATTTTATTTACAAGATGGATTTAGCACAAAGATCAAGCTTCTGCTACACAGCAACACTTTTCAAGTCCTCTGGGAAACATTCACACTAAGCTTCTAGGCATAAGCAAGTGCCCAGTAAGAAAAGTTTTCCTTATATTAATAGTTCTAATTCTTTTGCATCAGAGAACAAGTGTCATTAAAATTTCTGATATTTGAAAAACATTTATTCATTTAGCAGTCACTCAGACCACAGGTAGCTTCATTTGACATTTGGAAAAGATGATAATTTTGACAATCTCTGCATCGTTTTAATTTCTATCAATTTTAATACTTTCCTAAACTCCTTTGATAATTTTTTTTTGTTCTTTTGTATTGTTTTCAAGCATTCACCCTTCAGTTTTTCAATCTGTGTTCTTAATTTATCTTTTCAGTAATGCCTTGATATACAAAGTTCAAATTATGTTATTTAAAAAAAAAATTCACAAAATGGTAAACATGAGATGTGCATAACTGTAGTGTATATGACTATACTATAGTACTTCATAATCAGGGATTAAATGTAGAGACAATGTCCAAATAACTGGGATAATCTGTGTATGCTGATATATTTGTAAGAAGTATTTTGTTTTAACATCAAATATTCGAGGAAAAAATTCAACTACGGAGGGCAAACTCTTAGGAGACCCTTCCCTGAGATTAAAGTTTTTGTCAACATTGTTTTCTCAAGGAACAACATAAGGAGGTACTTTGGCTGATGTCAAGAGTGATATTCATTAGGGGCGTTCTTATGGTGAAACATGCAAAATTGGAACACAACATCATATAAATTCATTTGACAAGTACACTTTGGAAGTTAAGTGGAAAAACGAAACATTGATAATCAAAACTTGAATTTTTGAATAACAAGCACCATCTAAATAATATGGGACTTATGCATCATTCTTTCTAGATCAAAAGAGAAGCTGGGGTCATCTCTTCTACACTCTTGCCTTAGTAAGATTATGTTTATTTTATACTTAAAGATATGAATGTACCCTAAGTTTCATAATATTTCCTACCCTTAACTCAAGTAAAATAATGTAGGAATTTTAAGATTAAGATAGATATTTAGTGAGAGAGAGAGAGAGAGAGAGTGGGAGAGAGAAGAATGCACTTATAAATTCCTTCTATGGAAAAATTTATTCATATCTCACTTCCTCATCTACTCCTCTGGCTCAGTTAGTTGTTTGGGTCATAGGAGATAGTATAGAATGATTTTTGTGAAGTTCTGAGTTTGACATCTTAAGAAGTAATATGCTTCAGCTTTTAACTGAATGAGAAATCTCATATTCAAGCAGTTCTATCCATCTTAGCCTGGAGTATGAACAAATTGGGTAAAAAACTAAAAAGATTTCAGTTGAAACAAAGGATGTATAGCGTGTGGAGTACTAACCTCAAGAGTGTCAAAGGCCTCCATGCTAGTTTCCTGTCTTTTGGGCTTCCCATAGAAAAGGCACCACAGAAGGGTAAACATAAAAAAAGAAGAATGAGGGGGAGAGGTTACTGGTAAGAGGAGATCAAGAAAAAAAAAAATCAAAGGAGGAGATTTTGAATAGTTCATATGGATTTTATTCTTTTATTCTGAATGGAAATTAAAATCTCTCTGGTTGGGAGACAGAAAATAGGCCAACATGATGTGATTCATACAATCAACTAGCAAAGACCTTAAGAGAATCAAAAGTTTTGGAGTTATAAAATGATTTTTCAGATACTCTTCAATTTACTTTTAATAATATTTCTTCCTCTGTTTTCCCACATTACCTGGTTATGTGATAAAGAGAATTATTTGAATTCAGTCTTCGTTTGCCTAGCCTTTTTGCATCTCTGGTGCATTTTAATGTTTCAACAGTTAGCCCAATAAGCCAATTTTATTCAAAGAACAAAATCTCTAACCTATTTTATTTCTCTATGTTGTCTTCTTCCCCTTCCTTTCCAACCTATCCACAGACTGACAAACTCATGTATCCTTTATTTGAGCTCCCTATTCTCCTAATTTAGAATATTTCACGATTTGCCAGGTTGTAATGTGATATTCACATTGTCTCACTTAAAATCAGAGTAAGTTATGCACTGAGAGAATTTTGCAAATGAAATTGCTTAAAGACAAGATGATGACACATCACAATTTTCCTTTCCTGGTTGCAAGCAGTATGATGTCTTAGGTGGAAATTATCAATGTCTCAGGAAGACACAGTAATTCAAAACTCCTACAGCATAGTGAAATGCTGCAATTGGGGAAAAAAGGAATAAAACTGCCAAAAGAGCATGAAGGAATTTGAGAAAGCAATAAAGTCTGGAAATGCACTTATGACTGACAAGTATACGGGTTTTTACAAACTCACTTGTTGAGAAGTTGAAAAAAGTGTAGCAATTATGCTTTTCCCTTATTTTCTTTCATTATTATTATTATTGAATTATTCCAGCAGCAGATTTTTTTCTTCAAAGGAATTTCCTAGAGTTCATTAATTACCTGATTTCATGTCAGCCAGATATTTTCTTCTCAAGCTAGCGCACGATAGCAGTTGATGCCTGGTGACTAACCTCCTGGCAACCGATGCAGATTCATTTGATGATTAATTATTCATTGAGCACCTACAGTGCCCGGGGAAAGCCTTGTGCTCTTGCTAGGAACTTGCAGCTTGCTAGGCAAACACCAACCGGATGAGGCAAACAAAAATGTGACGAATTTGCCCTTCTTCTGAATATTCTGGATCCTCAAAGGTGGAGTGAATGTCAGAGGTAGGATTAGAGTCTGCATCATTTTAGAAGTTTAGCCAAATCATTTGAAAATAATTAATGTGTTAGTGTGATAGTTACAAATCAAGGACAATTCCACGAGACAGACTTTCTTCTTCTTTTTTTTTTCTTTTCTTTATACACCTACATGTGAACAAAACAGACTTTCTTTAGTGAATTTGAACTATGAACTTAATATTCTACACATGTAGAGTATTAAGTTGAGAATTTATTTATTCATTTTTTTGAGGATTTAAACAAAGGTGTGTGTACCTATTTATCCATTTGTCTATATCTAACCATCTTTCTTTCATTTATCTATATCTATTCATATATATATAGTCATGTGTCACTTAATGGTGTTGTGTGAACATCATAGAGTGCACTTACACAAACCATGGTGTAGCCTACTACACACCTAGCCTATATGGTATAGCCTATTGCTCCTATGCTACAAATCTGCACAGCATGTCAATGTACTGAATACTGTATGCAGTTGCAACACAATGGTAAGTATTTATGCCTCGAAACATGGAAAAGGTAAAGTAAAAATACCGTATAAAAGATAAAAATGGTATACTTGTACAGGGCATTCATGACAGAGCTTGCAGGACTGGAAGTTACTGTGGGTGAGTCAGTGAGTGAGTGGTGAATGAATGTAAAGGCGTAGGACGTTACTGTACAATAATGTAGACTTTATAAACACGGTGCAGTTAGGCTACACTAAATTTATAAAAATATATTTTTCCTTCTTCAATAATAAACTAATTATTTTAGCTTATTGTAGTTTTTAACTTGATAAACTTTAAATTTTTAAACTTTTTGACTCTTGTAAAAATACTTAGCTTAAAACATAAACACATTGTACAGCTGTACCAGAATATTTTCTTGCCTGATATTTTTATTCTATAAGCTTTCTCTGTTTTTAATTTTTTGACCTTTTCAAACTTTTTTGTTAAAAACGAACACACAAACACACACAGTATCCTAAGCCTACACAAGGTCAAGATCATCAATATCACTGTCTTTCACCTTCACATTTTGTCCCCCTGAAAGGTCTTCAGGGGCAATAGCACACGGGGAGCTGTCATCTCCTATGATAACAATGACTTCTGGAATCTTTCCTTAAGGACCTGTCTGAAGCTGCTTTACAGTTAATTTTATTTTTTAATAAGTAGAAGGAATACACTTTAACATGACAATAAAAAGTACAGTATAGGAAATACATAAGCCAGTAACATAGTTGTTTATGATTACTATCAAGTATTAGGCACTGTACATAATCATACGCGCTCTACATTTGCACGACTGGCAGCTCAATAGGTTTGCTTGCACCAGCATCACCACCAACCCATGAGGAACGAATTGTACTACAGTGTTAAGACAGCTACAATATCAGTAGGAGATGGGAATTATTAATCTCTATTATAATCTATGGGACACTGCCATATATGTGATCCATTGTTGACTGAAATGTTGTTATGCAGCACATGGATGTATGAAGTCAGTGTGGGAGAAAAAAAAATTTCATGAGGAAAACATTTTCAACCTTTGGTCATAATGAGCAAGGGAAAATAGGCCTAGTGTTTTTGCGTGGCTTTGAAGACAACCCCCAGACATTAATACCACTTATAAATATAAATGCACCCTAAAAACAGGGCAGATGGTGAAGATAACTGTGAAAAATCTCAAACTGAAGGCTAGAGATGCTCAGAAGCATCTGCCAGAGAGGAGATGTGACAATAACCAAGCCACTCTGCTGGCGGATAGGATTCAGGGATCCTTATTTCCAGTTTAGCCCTTCATACACCAGACCAGTTGCCAAATGCCTTGTTGGTCTCAGAGGCATGAAATGGGAATTCTCTATAAAGACTGTTGCAACAAGCCACCTTAGTGTTCTGCCTTTTGACACATGATTGAAAATATTTCAGAGAAATTCATAAATCCCATGGAACGTACAGAGCTTTGGCATTCTTTCTATATTGTATACTAGTTTATCAATATGAAAATGGAGGTGGGAAGAGGTGTTACTCTTAAATTTAGAAAATAAGTGTATGTTGGAAGCACATGACTGGACATCCCTTGTCATTGAATTTTTAGCTGGGAGACTTTTTTTTTTTTTTTCAATTGCAGTGACTTTATTTTAGTGGCTTTTCAGGCCCCCCAAAAGAGTCTCTTTTGATGGGGCTGTCACCCAGTCAATCATCTTCACTGTGGAGTCCTAATCACTTGATTCTGTTTTGTAGATTACAAAGACTCCTTCAAATGCTCTCTTTTCCATTCCTTCATATTGGGTTACATGTCCAGAAAGTACATCCATCTTTCTCTAATACTTGGAGGTGGCATATTCTGGTCTCCTACATTGTTTTCAAACCAGGTTGTTTCCTCTTCTCCATTGTTGTTAATGCTTTCATTATCCTCTTATTCCTCTTAGCACAGTCAGGGCATAACATATTATCTTCTAGGCCCGGGCATGGGAAATGGCAGGCTGGTAACAGGAAGAGAGAAATCATCATCCTGGAAGTGGCAGGCACCCAGGTCTGACCTGCACGAAACTGCAGGCGAATCCAACTCTCTGTTTCTGCTGAGAGAGCTTCGCCATGGACCACACATCACCTGACGCCAGAGGCTTGGGTCAAAGAGGCATCAGCAGAAGCAGGAATGGACCATGAATTCACAGCCTTAGGCTGAACAGCTCTTGCAGCAATCCTCCCCTATGATGCCAACGAAGACTGCGAAGGTGACTATATCACTTCAACTATATTAGTCTCTTTTGCTTTCTCATTCATTTTGCAACTTTCCTGCAGCCTTGCTCTCTTGGTCCCCGCCTTGTGTTTCCTTGAATATGGCCATAATCTGGCCTCCTTTGATGTTTCAGGAATATCATGTTTCTGCTCAAGATAAGCATGCTGCTGAAGCCTCAGAAAAACTTCTGTTTTCTTGCTATCACAATTGAGTTGTTGGCACCAGTTCCGCAAAGTGTCTCGACACACATTATTAATGGGAGGCAAAATGGTTGGGAAGGGAAGAACTGGTGCTTTATGTCTAGCTTTTGGGGAAGCTTTGAATTGTTCCTTTATTGGAGGTAGATGAACTTCATAGTGTTTCCCAGACTTGTTTGGTTTGACATCAGAAGTTGAAGAAACAGTTGATTCTATGTTAGATTCGTTTCTAACTGGGACCAAAGTCAAAATCACACTTTCTTCATCACCTATTTCCTCCTCAGAGAAATTCTTCTTGCTGCTTTCATGATTTCAGTCTGACATTTTTAGCAGCACCTAGGGGAAGGCAAAGCCAGCAATGTTCAGGACATGTGTTACTGCTTTTTTTTTTTTTTTTTTTAAGATGACCCTGTGGTGCACGGGCCGGCGAGACAGAACACCCAGGGACAGTTTACTTCTTTTAATCTCTGGGGTGACTTTTTGAGTCCTGTTCTTACTATTAACATCTTAAATGTCTAAAGCTACTAGGTTCATTGAATTTTTTGGAAACTTGCCCTTTTTGTTCATTTTCTCAACTGTGAACATTGCAAAATGTAAATGACACAGCTACACACAGAAAAGCAGGAATCTCATTTAGTTTCTCAGTCTTAGAAGTCCTACAAAACAAAGCTTATGTATACATAAAAACACTGATCAAAGGGAAGCCTGCAGTTAAAATAAAATAAAGATCAGATAATCCCCTCTCAATAATAAAAGTTAGAAAATCCCAGAGTTGAAATGGTTGTGACATGTGGGCCTTTGTATCTTCAGTGAGTGAGGCGAATCATTTATAAAAACCTGTGCATTTACCTGTGCAGAACTGGAAAGAGACTAGCTATGTTGCCTTTATAGTCAGGAAACTCTTTACCTTTCATGTCTAATGTGCTTTGGCCCAGAAAAATGTTAACTCACAGGCTAATATATTATACCCTTATTTTGATATATCCATTCCTCTTCCTGAACAATTATTGAACCATCATTTTATTTTCCATATTCCCAAAATATCTTCTGGTTGATACATTTTCTAGTAGGGTTGACAAATAAAATACAGAATCCCTGTTGATTATCATTTCATATAAATAACAACTTTTTAAAAAAAATTTAAGTATTTCTTGTGCAATATTGTGAGCATACTTATACTAAAAAAAGTTCACTGTTTATCTGAAATTCCAAATTAGCTTGGTATCTCGTAGTTTTGCTGGCTAAATCCAGCAACCTTAAATAGTAAATCTTAGGAAAACTACATATACTTTTGAGAGATATGCTTATGCTAGCCAAACTATCACTCTCTCCTTAGCTTTCCTGGTTGATTATTTAAAATAGGAAAGTCATTTGTACATAATTGATGAAAACAACATTTATGTGTCTTTCTGGCCCTACCATCCTCCAAAGAACCGCATATTTTCACTTCCTCTGATGCAGATTTCTTTAGCAGAAATCTTTGATGTGGAGTCTCTGTCATCTGTGGCTGCAAAGTGCAGAGCCAGGAGAAGTTCATTTGACCTCTTCACTAACCATAGCCATCAATGTATTTCCACTTCATTTATTTTCATTCCCTGAAGTCACAGCACAAATAGAAAAACTCCAGCAGAGTAATTATGTGACAGTGGGTGCAGAGGAAGGGGCCCAAAGTGACATGCATTGGAGCATTAAAAATATTGTAATCAATGAGACTTCTTACTCAATGATATGATTCATTTGTTTTTAAATATCTTGTTGCCACATGTGATCCTAGACTGGAGGCAGAATCACATCCCCAGGTTTTGACGAGACTTCCTAGAGTGTTGTGATCTTTTACCTCTTGGAAGAATTGTCTTCAAATTGTAATTGCTTATTTCTACCTATTAAAGTTTGTCTCTTGCATTAAAAAAAATGATATCTCCTTTTTTAGAAGCTTAGAAGTCTTCATCTGAGAAAGTCTTTTTTCTTGATGTTATCTGCCTGGATCTCTTTCCTTAATGTTTTATCCATTTTTTTTTTTTTTTTTTTTTTTTACACAGAATGATTTTAAACACCAAATTTCTCATTTGTGAAATGAGGATAGTAATACTTACCTTCCTTAGTTGTCATGAGGATTAAGTGGGATGAATGTCAAAGTTCTTAGCTTAGTTCTGAACCACAGCAGCTTAATACATTATTTGACACTGGTTGACTAAATGCCTTCTGATGTGCTACCCATACCATTTTGCAACTTAACATTCACAAGCTCTGGGAAAATGTTGTTCCTCTGTACACACAACACTTCTGACAGCAAATGTATAGGATTTTTTACACACCAAGCAATTCTCTAATTCCCTGGGCACCAGCTGGGTGTCCTACAATTTAATCCAATTCCAACACTTTCAACCTGGAGTTAGTATCAGATCCCATAAGGTAAGGGGCTCAGTCCCACAAAACCGCCCTCACTTCAAATGCCAATTGCAAGTCTGGGCCTCCCATGCTTTTGACAGACTGGCTATAAATTGGGAGTTCTTATGACCCTTTCTTCTGGTTCAATAATTTGCTAGAATGACTCAGAATTTACGGAAACACTTTGCTTTGCTTACACTTACCGATTTACTATAAAGGATACAACTCAGGAGCAGACAGATGAAAGGGATCGTAGAGCAAGGACTGGGGTTAAGGGACTGCGGTGCTGATGTACCACCCTCCCTGAAACTTGATGTCTTCACCAACCAGGAAGCCCATCAAGCCTTGCTGTTCAAGAGTTTTTAAGGAGCTTAATCTCTTACTTCTTCAGCCCCTTCCTGGAGGTCAATGGGTGGGAAAGTTTCAACCCTCTAATCACCTGGTCTTTCTGGTGACCAGCCCCATCCTAGGCTATCTAGTGGCTCCACCCTAAATCACCACATTAGCATAAACTCAGGTGTGAGCAAAAGGGCTTGTTCTGAATAAGAAAAGACACTCCTATCAGTCAGGAAAATGCAAGTGTTTTAGGAGTTCTATCCTAAGAACTTGGGACAAAGACCAGATATATTTGTTACCCTGCACATACCTTCCTTATAATGTTAAATGTGTCACTAACCTGCATCCTTCCTCCACATGGAAGGTTGGATTTTGCCATTTCCTTGATAGAATTGAAGGGATAGTTGCTATAATTGCGGTATTAGTATGCAAGTGTCTTGAAGCACATGGTGGCTTGTGCTTATTTGTTTTTATGTTGATAAACTTTTTTACTAGGTTGAATAGCATTTGTAAATATCCCATTACTAAATTTAGACACATTGAGTTTCTTTAATGGGTGGGAACTTTAAATGAGAAACAATCTGAACCTCGCCTAATTATTATTCTGTATTGCTCATAACAATTAAACATTTTCCAAAGAACTTGAAAAAATGTGGCATATGTCTACAATGAAAGCATAATCTGAGGAAGGCAATCTGTTTACAGTGACAGTCTAATTTATTATAAAAAGTAAATCAATAATACAAAAGATTGTCCAAAAGTATCCCCAGCCCACTTAAAATATTGACAGCCTGAAGAACGGAGTACGTTCAGAATAAGATGATAGCAGACTCATCTCATCATAAGAGGTTGCATTTTCACTAATACCAGATTCTTAGAACCACTAGAGCAGGGAAAATGAATAAACATTTCAAAATTAGATGTAATGTTGAGTTTTGTGTTATATAATTTGTAATGTAACACTGAGTTATTATAACACAGAAGGAAAGAAAAAAACAAAGAGGGTCAAATGAAAGCTTAAAAAAGAACAGCAATATCCTTGTGATCGTTTACATTTTAAATAATTAACAGCAGATTTTATTTTTGAAATTTCCTTCTCTCCTATATTAGCCATGTTTTATGACTTTATGCAGTTACCCAAAACAGATGTCACAACTACTGAAGAACATTAAAACTTAAAATTAAAATGCTTTTAGCAAGATGATAAATATAGAATCTACAAATATTAGTGTGATACATACATCCTAGGATCTCAGGTGTCAGAAAAAATGAATTCAAAAACTCAGTGAAATAGAACGGAATATTACAAAATGGAACCTCAGTTAAGACATTTACTCTTGGCCTATCTGCACTAGGTATCAAGGTTTGTGATCATAATGTGTTTAAAATATTCAGGTGCACAGACAATTTACTAAACCTTGTCAAACAAAAGAAATGAGTAATTACATCGTACTTAGCCTTTAATTAAAACAGAATTCTTTCTTGAAGGAAAACTCATTAAAAAGAAGTTTGTCCTTCTCAAAGGAGGGTGCATATTTTCTCTTTCTACAGAATCAATATTAAAACCTAATGAAAAGTCCTCAATGCATCACAAATACAGTGAATGAATGGAACAGACACTGCTTTTGTGAGTATGACTTAAAAGAATACAGGCCTGATATTGCCCAACATTGTAAGAGATATAGTCCAACCCATAACTCTAAGCATGTGGAATCAAAAGGCAGTACATCATCATGAATATGTTTGAGATTTAAAGGGAAAAAAAACAATGATGACTGGTTGGGATAAGTTATCAAATAAGGAAGGACTCAAGGAGAATATTTTGACTCAAGAGCTAGGGAATTAAGGAGCCAGAGAGGATGTGAATAAGAGAAAGCAGGTGGCATTAAATGGGTGAATGAAGGTCAGTCTTGTATAATTGTCCCTTGGAATCTGCAGGGGATTGGTTCTAGGACTACCCAAGAATACCAAAATCCATAGATGTTCAAGTCCTTTACATAAAATGATGTCAGTATTTGCATATAACCTAACCACATTCTTCCATATATCAGTCATGATACCTAATACAATGTAAATGCCATGTAAATTGCTGTTAGACTTTATTGTCAATTTTTATTATTTTTTATTGTTGTATTGTTATTTTTTATTTTTTTGAATATTTTCAATCTGTGGTTGGCTGAATCCTCGGATTGGAACCCGCAGATACAGAAGGCCTATTGTATAACATTTCCAGGAGCAAATGTTACTATATGGAAAATAATGATTAAAAACTTGAACTTTGGATTTAAATACCTCTTGGTTTAAAACTTGACTCTTCTCTTTACTAACTGTGGGACTTGTCACAAGTTCTAGAAGTCTCAGGAACTTCATTTCTGTAATAGAGATGATGATAATGATACTTCTCTCCTAAGTTTTTATGTCATGAAGTGAGAACATGCAAGCAAAGATCATAGTGCTCATTACATATGACAATGACAGCTCTTTCTATTTCATGGGTGGCCAGATGCATCTAAAGAGACCTGGAATATTATGTAAGGAGAAAATTAAACTGTTCAGTGAAAGATGGGCAATGATGGTCACTTAAAATAAATAAGAAGTCAACAAGGAAAAATTATAGTGATGAAATATAATGAAGCTAATATGTATTCAGATGAAAAATATTCATACAAAAATATTTAGAACTATTTAATATACAGTATAGAAAAATAAAAATCACTACCGTAATCTCCAATACCTTCATATAGTCACTTTTACCGTGTAATTTTTTTGCAATTCAGACTTTTAAAAATTTATTCACACACACACTCATTTACACATTATTTTTCTAAAAAGTACAACTGTATCATGAATAGTTATCCTGTCTTTTTGGATATAGATATCTTTCCATGTCAATAAATATATGAACTTATCATTTTATATGCTATATATTTCTCCATTGGATAAAATTTCATACTTTATTTAACTAATCACTAATGATAAACATTTAAAGTATTTTCAAAGTTATGTCACTATAAATGACATTAAAATAAAATTTCCATGAGTTCATATCGACATAAACAAATTATCAAATAAAAAAATAAATGGAGAATAGACGAATCTGTGCAGAATAATTTCATAACTTAAGTAGATACTCTAACCTCAAGGAGCTAGGTTGTACAGAGTGACTTCCTTTCAAAGAGCACAGTATACAAAGAGGAAAAAAGAGTAACTTTACAGTACATAAACCTGGCCAACACTTCATCCAGGCGATCAAGCTTAACATTGATAGTGATAAGTTGTTCGTACGTATTTCTATTAGTCTCTCAGGTTGCTATAACCGAAACTTGAGTGGATTAAATAACAGACATTTATTTTTCATAGTTCTGGAGGCTGAAAAGTCCAATATCAAGGTGCTGGCTGATTTGGTTCCTTGTGACCTTCCTGGCTTGCAGATGGGTGCCTTCTCAGTACTTTGTCTTCTTACATGGTAGAGAGGGACAGAGCCCTTGTGTCTCTTCCTTTTCTTATAAGAATACTGATCCCTTCATTGGGGCCCCACTTTTGTGAACCTTATTTAAACTTCATTATCTCCCAAAGGTCCCACCTCCAACAACTATCACTTTGGGGACTAGGACTTCAACATACAAATCTCCAAGGGACACTATTCAGTTCACAGCAGTACCCTTGTGATGAAAATGACACTTTACTTCTGTGGTCTTCTTTTCAAAAACATGTTACCTCTGTCTAGACATGCAAAAAGTAAAAAAAAAAAATTTGACAAATCCTAATGAGTTCCTAATGAGGGACATTCTACAAAATACCTTACCAGTCAGTACTCCTCAAAACTGTCAAGACATCACGAATAAAGAAAGTTTGAGAAACTCACAGCTAAGAGTCATGACTTAAAAAAATATTACAAGTAAATGTAAGGTGGTATCTCGGAAGATATTTTGTGTCAGAAAAATGACATTAGGAAAAAAAAAAGTAATCTGAGTAAAACATGAACTTTACTTAATAACAATGCACTAATATTGGTTCATTAATTTTAACAAATGTACCAGACCAAGGTAATATGCTAATAATAAGGGACACTGGGTATGGGGTATATGAGGACTCTTTGTAATTTTTCAAAAAATAAATCTAAAACTGTTCTATTATAAAAAGCTTATTAAAAAATAAATAAAACAAAATTCCCCTGCTAGCCAAAGTATTCAATATGAATTTTTAAAAAGTAGAAAAACTCAGGGTCAAAACATATTCACATCCTAAATGCTTTGAATATATCTTTTCAAATTCCCCTCCAGTAGGTTGTGCCATATCTATGAACTGAGTTTGTGAGTACATATTTACCAAAACTATCTTCTATTCAAAATATCATAAACCTTTTAGGTATTTTCAATTGACTAGATTAAAATTATAACACTTTTTAAATTGACATGTATGTTTTTAGTAATGAAGTCAACTGCCTTTTTATGTTAATTGGACTTTTATATAAATTCATAAGCTTATATATTATATATTAATTGGTATTTTACACAGATTAAAATATTTTAAAATATTAAATATATGAACTAACAGGAATTTTTTATTTTTATAGATTTAGGGAGTACGAATGCAGTTTTGGTACATGAGTATAATTGTATATTGGTGAAGACTGAGCTTTTGTCATATTCATCACCTGAATTACCATTAGGTAATTTTTCATCCCTCACCCTACTCTTCCACCCTCTCACCTTTTGGAGTCTCCAATGTCTATTATTTCACTCTGTATGACCATGCAAACCCACAGTTTAGCTCCGACTTATAAGTGAGAACATGCAGTATTTGATTTTCTGTTCCTGAGTTACTTTACGTAGGATAATGGCCTCCAGTTCCATCTAAGTTGCTGTGAAAGACATTATTTCATTCTTTCCTATGGCTGAGTGGTATTCTAGGGTGTGTGTGTATATGTGTATCACATTTTCTTTTTCCATTCATTGGTTGATGGACACTTACGTTAATTCCATATGTTTGGTGTTGTGAATAGTTCTGTGATAAACATACTATTGCCGGTATCTTTTTGCTATAATGGTATCTTTTCCTATGGGTAGATACTCACTAGTACAATTGAAGAATTGAATGGTAGATCCATTTTTAGTTCTTTGAAAAATCTCCATACGGTCTTCTATAGAGGTTTTACTAATTTATATTCCTCAGACAGTGTAAAAGTATTCCATTTTCTCTGCATTTGCACCAACTTCTATTGTTTTTGAGTTTTTAATAATGGCCATCCTGACTGGAGTAAGATTGTATTTCATTGTGGTTAATTTGGATTTCTCTGATGATTAGGGATGTTGAGCACTTTTTTCATGTGCTTGTTGACCATTTGTATGTCTTCTTTTGAAAAATGTCTGTTTTGTCATTTGCCTACTTTTAAGTAGGGCTATTTGTTTTTTCTCTTGTTGAGTTGTTTGTAGATTCTGGATGTTAGCCCTTTTTTGGATGCATAATTTGTGAATATTATCTCCCATTCTTTAAGTTGGCTATTTACTCTATTGATTAGTTCTTTGGCTATGCAGAAAATTTTGAATTTAAGTCCCATTTATTTATTTATTTTTTTGTTGGTGGTGCCTTTGCTTTTGGGGTCTTAGTAATATTAGTAAATTCCTTGCCTAGGACAAAGTCCAGAAGTTTTTCATAGGTTTTCTTCCAGAATTTTTATAGTTCTGATTTTATATTTAAGTCTTTAATCCATCTTGAGTTAATTTTTGTAAATAGAGAGAGGTAGGGATCCAGTTTCATTCTTCTCCATATGATTATCCAATTTTCTTAGCATCATTTACTGAATAGGGTACCCTTTCCCAGTGTGTGTTTTTGTTTTCTTTGTCAAAGATTAGCTGCTTATAGGTAGATGGATTTATTTCTGGGTTCTCTCTTCTGTTCCATTATTCTATGTCTCTACTTTACTACCAGTACCATGCTGCTTTGGTTACTGTATCCTTGTAGTATAATTTGAAGTCACATACTGTGATGCCTCCAGCTTTGTTCTTTTTGCTTAGGATTGCTTTTACTATTCAGGCTCTATTTTGGTTTCATATGAATTTTGGATCATTGTTTTCTAATTCTATGAAAAATGTTGGTATTTGGATGGGAATTGCATTGCAGTAGGGTAATTTTAATAATATTGCATTGCAGTATGGTCATTTTAATGATATTGATTTATCCAAGCCATGAGCTTGGGATGTTTTTCCATTTGCTTGTGTCATTTGTGATTTTTTCATCAGTGTTTTATAATTTTCCTTAATGAGATCTTTCACCTTTGTGATTACATATATTTCTTTTTTTTCAGATATTATAAATAAAATTGAGTTATTGATTTGGTTCTCAGCTTGGCTGTCACTGGTCTACAGAAATGCTACTGATTTTGTCTATTAATTTTGAATCTCAAACTTTACTGAATTCATTTATCAAATTTAGGAGTCTAATGGAGAAGGAGTATTTAGGATTTTGTAAGTATAAAATCATATGATCAGGAAAAGAGATAATTTGACTTTCTCTTTTCCTATTTGGATGCTTTTTATTTCTTTTTCTTGCCTGATTTCTCTGGCTAGGACTTCCAGTGCTATGTTGAATAGAAGTGACAAAAGTGGGCTTCCTTGTCTTGTTCCAGTTCCTAGGGGAAATTCTTTCAACCTTTACCCGTTCAGTATAATGTTGGCTGTGGATTTGTCATATATGGATTTTGTTATTAATATTTTAAGATATGTATCTTCAGTGATTAGTTTGTTGAGGGTTTGAGGGTTTTTACCATGAAGGGATGCTGAATTTTATCAAGTGCTTTTTTTTGCATCTAGTGAGATGATCATGTGTTTTTTGTTTTTAATTTTTTATGTGTTGAATCATGTGTATTGATTTGCATATGTTAACCCATCTTTGCATCCTTGGTAGAAAACCCACTTGATCATGGTGTATTACCTTTTTGATGTGCTGTTGGATTTTGTTTGCTAGCATTTTGTTGAGGAATTTTGTGTCTATGTTCATCAGGGATATTGGTCTGTAGTTTTCTTTTTTTATTGTGTCACTGCCTGGCTTTAGTATCAGGGTGATACTGGCTTCACATAATGAGTTAGGGAGGATTCCCTCCTTCTCAATCTTTTGGAACAGTTTCAGTAGAATTGGTACTAGTTCTGTTTTGTATGTTTTATAGAGTTTGTCTGTGAATTTGTCTGGTCCTAGGATTTTTGTTTTGTTGAGAGTTTATTTTTTATTATTACTGATTCAATCTCATTGTTGCTTTGTTTAGGATTTCTGTTTCTTCTTGATTCAAGCTTAAAAGATTGTATGTTTCCAGGAATTTATCCATTTCTTCTAGGTTTTCTAGTTTGTAGGCATAGAGGTGTTCATGGTAGTCTTGAATAATCTTTTTTATTTCTGTGGTATCATTTGTAATGTCTCATTTTGATTTCTGATTGAGCTGAGCTTATTTGAATCTTTTCTTTTCTTGGTTAATCTAGCTATGTTCTTTTAATTTTGTTTACCTTTTCAAAGAATCGACTTTTCATTTTGTTAATCTTTTGTATTGATTTGCTTTTCTTGGTCTCAATTTCATTTGGTTTTTCTCTGATCTTTCTTATTTCTTTTCTTCTGCTAGCTTTGGGTTTCATTTGTTTTTGTTTTTCTAGTTCCTTGAGGTATGATGTTTTGTTGTTAATTTGTAATCTATCTTTTTGATGTAGGCATTTAATGTTATAAAATTCTTTTTTAGCCCTGCTGTTGCTGTATCCCAGAAGTTTTGATATGTTGTGTCATTATATTCATTCATTTCAAAGAAATTTTTAAATTTCCATCTTGATTTTGTCATTGACCCAAACATCATTCAGGAGCAGGTTGTTTGATTTACATGTATTTGTATAGTTTTGAGAGTTTCTCTTGGAATT
>CM052439.1:71382723-71449226 GCA_028533085.1 Varecia variegata
AAGCATCTGTATCCAGTATTGCCCTACATGTCCCTAAAAATGTCCAATATGTGAACATTCTGGTTGAGAGAACACTTGCTATAATAATATTTACTGAGCATATATTATTTGCTGCTCTGAGGCTTTAAATAAGTGGCATTATGTAATCCTCACATTACCTCATGATGTCAATATTGTTATTAATCCCCATTTTTACAGATGAGGTAACTAAGACACAGAACAATGAAGTGGCTTGCCAAGTGTCTCAAAGCTACAAAGGTGGGGAGGTCATTTGAACCACGCTGCCTCCTTTAGATACTGTGTTCTTGACCTTGTGTTGGCTCCATCATAGATCATAAGAAGTATTGAGGCAACATTAAAAGAAAGATGCTATTAAAATAAAGTTAAAATTGTGGAAAAATGGGAAAACACAGGGACTATGGAGCAACTATAGTGGTGCGATTCAGCTTGATGATGTATATGGTAAACCAGGTCTTCTCTTTAGACATTTTAAAACATTTCTTGAGTGTCCAATATGTGCTTCAGGCACTGGGTTATCATTTAGATGAATACAAATAGACATGCATATTATAATATGGAGCTCATCATCTAATTGTGACACACATGTATAATTATAAATTATAATTATTGTGATAAAGAGGAAATAACTGTGTTATGAGAGGATATAACGTAAGTTACTTCTAGTTTGTGTAAAGGGCAAGGCTCACCTTAGGGACAGATGAAGGAGCTGAGACGATTGATGAGAACGAAGTAACTTGATTAAGGAAGGCAGTATTATTCTAGGGTAGAACTGGTGCAATGGCATGAGTAGGAAGGTCAAAGTGGAATTTTCAAATTTAAATAAGAAAGAGAGGTGAAGAATGGTGTAAAATTACCTCAAGATATAGTCAGGGATTGAATCTTGAATGTATATTTATCTCAAGAGCTTTGAGCTGTCTTTAAAAATACATGAATATGTCTATCTTTAAAACATATTACTCTTCCCCTAGTGTGAGAACTGATTCATGGTGGTCAAAATTGGAAAGGGAAAGATGAGATGGAATGCATTGCACTAGTCCTGGTGACATAAAACCTTTATCCAGGATGGTGGTTAGGGGTGGAGCACATATTTAGAAATACAAATGATAGAACATGCAAATTGATTTGATATGGGAGGAAAAGATGAAGGAAAAAATTGAAAACCCTGGATTTCTAATCTCCTTAACTAAATGGATGGGTGGTCCATTCATTAAAAAAATGGAATGCCATAGGAAATCATTGTATTTAATAAAAAATATTGAGTTCAACTTTGCACATGATAAGATAGAGTTGTCTTTTGAAATGTCCAAATGCAGCTTCCATGGAAAAAGATGTTAAGAGTCTGGAATTCAGACGGGAGCTCTAGGCCAGAGAAACAATCAATTAAAATCACAGATGTGAATGTGATTGTGAAGGGAGAAAGGATACTGTGAAAAAGTGAGAAATAGGACCAAATCTTGGGGACCTCTAACATCTAAAATGTAAGAGGAGGAGGAAATAGCAAAGGTTAACATAAATGGGCGAGAAAGATGGGGTGTAGGATGGGTTAAAAGAGTATATTGTTCATGGATGCTAAGGGAAAAGAGAATTTCAAGAGAAAGAGAATGATTTATAACTTTCATTGCTACTTTGAATTCAAATAAGATAAGGACTTAAAAATGTCCATTGAAAATAGCACCTAGAGATAACTGGTAATCCTTTTTTGGATAAGCTGATGGAAAACGTTCATTATTCTTTTACTTCCTCACTGTCTCTTCCTCTTGTTCCATAAATTGTGTGCATTTTTTTTTTTTTTTTTTGGTTAAGAGAGGTGAAAAGGAGGTAAATTGGAAAAGGATATAAATGGGGGTGTAGACTACTTCTAGCTTGCACAAGGCAGTATCTATCATGTTGTAAGTTATCTGTATAATCTTAACATGTATTTAAGTCTTCAGCCTTAAAGAAATGTGCTTATTCTCAAAGTAGCTATAAATGGCCTACAGACAAGGCATTTAAAATGTGATTTCTCAGTTTGCAAAAATTAACCACACTTACTCTGAGTCAATGCTTGCAAAGAAAGTCACGTGGTTCATTTGGTTGGTGACTGAGTGGCCATTATCCATTTTTGCATCCTAGCATGCTGTTAGTAGTGAAAATGTGATGGCAATTTAATATGAAAATTTGAGGAATGCTGAGCCCAGGAGGGTAGCTGATTCAAGCAAGAGAACACATTGCAATAAACTTCAAAGGCTGAAAATAGCATTGTTATGGAGGACGGTGGGGCTTTTTATGTTGGTTGTAGAGACAGTGGTGGTTTGCCTGTAAGCTCTATTCTGATTCTTAGCTAAAGGAGTTTGTTTCCTTTCACTTCTCTATCCTCTCTAATCCTGATTGTATATGTGCTTCTTAACAGACATGATCATTACTCCATGTGGACTTGTCATTCCAATTGACTGGGAATTGGCAGAAAATGTAGTAGTTATATACATGAGTTAAGTCCTGCGGACCTCCACAAAATAGGCTAATGTCAAGAAATTGAGGCATCCTCATAAACAAAATAAATAGGGGGGATTGGGATTAGAATTCAGAACACTGACTCCTTTTTTCATTACTTAGCTACAAAACTAATATTATAGCTTTTCATGGCATTTAAAATAGCAAAGAACATATTGCTGGGGGAGGGTGTGAGTGTGTGTCAGGCACTGCTTTCTGGCCAAATTTCAAATTGGATAATTCTTTACCAACTTCTTGAAGCTTCCTGTTATTTTATTGCCTGGGGCAGTATCTATTCCTTTTCCTCCTTGTTAATCAGTGTTGTTTGCTGTTAAATATTTGCTGTGGCATATTTTAAAGCTGGTTCACTGATATTCTAAAACAGAAAGATCTAGTTAGCTTCCTGAAAGGCGATAAAGCAATACAATATATGTTAATTGAGTGTCTTCTTTGAGCAAGACACTTTGAATCAATTAGAACAACTAGAAGTTTGTTCTTTCAAACAAAATTTCATATGTAGCCAATGGGGCTTTTCCACACTGCTTTAACTTCAGACCAATGTTGACATCTATTACTATCAAACACAGAGGTCTATTGGTTGTGCTATCGGTTTTGGAAGGCACTAATAATATTTAAAGTCATATTTTCAATGTAAACCTTTCCGTTTCTTTGCCTTACTGCCCTCCTCATCACCTTCCATCTATATACTTTTAACAGAAGCACTCAGAGTGACACAGATGAAAAAGCTATCTTGACTTCATGTAATGACCAACATCGTAAGTGGTTTCCAAGTTGTGTTGATGGATATTGCTTATCAAGTCACTTCTCTCTCTCTGTTTAAAATACACAAAACCAAATGTACTCTGAGAGACAGTAAAATAAATCAAATAATATGCATTCAGACCTTTTTGAAATGCCTAACAGAAACAAGTGCAGCACTTTCAAATAAAAAAAAAAAAGACAAGTTCCTTGCTGGCTTTACTTTTTTTTCCTTTTTATCAGATTTGAAATCACTTTTGAAAGGGAAAAAAGAGTCTACTGTGGACATTTCTATTTCAACAAGATAGCTAGCTATTCTGTACTAAGTAGCATCAGCAAGGTAAATACAGAAAATAACTTTAAATGGACACATTTACCTGTAAGAATTTGAATGCAATTGATACACTTCAAAGAAGTAGATTCTGAGATAGAAAAAAAAAATGATAATTACTCCATTTTCCCAGGAGAAAAAGGAATATAAGTGAAAAGAAAGCATTATGCTCTTTATATTAAAAGATTAAAAGCATTTCATTGACTAATTGACAAGGTAGTCATTTTAAGAATTGTTTAGTAATTTTTAATCTAACCCTGTTTGGCAATTATACTATATATATATATGTGTGTGTGTGTGTATATATGTATGTTTATGTATATAAATGAATATTATGTATTTAGGTATTAGAATGAAAACAGCACATACTCTAAAGAAATCAAGATGCTACTGAAACATCTTCATATAAGTGGGTTGTCAATACTATTGAAGCACTGTGTTAGCTCTGCTTGCCCTTTGAAATATCCAGTCAATTGAAATTGGTGCAATGAAAAGTTGCAAATAGCCTAAACTTGCTACTTTGTAGAACTCTAGCCAGATGCTAATGTCTAGCCTCATTATTACTCTATACTCTTCAGCCAACTTTCCCTTGCTCACCTCCGTTTGTTCAGTTCACTCCTTCTGCTTCAAATGCTCCTTCTCCTCCTCCTCTTTTTCCTCCTTTTCTTCTCTTCCTCCTCCCTGTCTTCCTTCTTCTTCATGTTTCAACCCACATACACCAACAATACTCTGTTCTTCAAGCAGTCAAAAAGTTTTCATTCTTCTTCAGAAATTTTGAAAGCGTTCTCTGCTTCTAAAAACTAAAGCAGGGATTTACCATGAATCCCCTCTGCTTGCAATTATAATTAATTAAAATTCCTTTGTAATTGTATAATTATTTGGTTGTCTATTACCTATGTGGACCTATCAGCTTTTGTATGCTATTTATATCTGTTGTAGATTAGACCATCTCTAGATATTAGTGATATTTCTTGACATAAACATTTGAAAAAATCTTTTTTTTTGCTCTTTTCTCGATCATATTAAATTATAAATACTTGCTCTGTAAGGTAAGTGGCACAAGATAAATATGAGCCTATATGTTGTTCAGGCCAAGATAAAAAAGTCTAGGGCTCAAATTTCTCCTTATTAATGTCTGTTTCTAGTGCACAGTACTCGGGCAATTCAGTGCTTCAATATCCTGCGGGCTTCATATCAAAGTTGTTATCATAGAGCTCATTCTTGATATCTGGATCTAAATTAGTTCCCCAGTTTTAACTTTTCATATCACCATGCACCTCTTTAAATGGCTGTAGGCAATTACATATTTATCTTTACAATTTTGAATATATTTGCTGCTTTTCTTTCCAGACTGTAAGTGTCATAAGGGCTGAGACCACATTTTTTGCCAACTGAGGAGTTCCTCAGAATGTAACCCAGGACTTTGTATATTATAAGAATGAAAAACAAAATTGAATGAATGAATAATGTTTCAGTGCCCTTTTATCAAAGGAATTTTTAAGAAATCATCCTCGAGATCAGCCGAAGTGTGTATGAGCAGGAGAAAGTCATGCTGGGGGCGTATATGAAAGCATGCTGTTCTACACTGGCCCTTCCTGCTTAACTTCTGTGAAAATTATTTAACCTGTTATCTCTAGTGAAGAGAAACCAAAGTTGTTCCTCTTAGGATCACCTGTGAAGAACACAGAAAGAAAAGGTGTTGGGATACTATCAAACTTCTTTCTAGGTAAGTCCAGTCTTAGAGATGTGATCGATTGAGAGATCATTCTTTCTCATTCCCAAAGGACAGGAAGGCCTCAGAAGTCTAATGAAATTCCATCAGCTTGCTGTGTAGGAACTGATGAGATCTGCTGCAGAGATGGGGAAGATGTCTTCTTAAGGCTGGTACCAGTGTAATTGTATTTGCAGTTTTAGTACAGACTGCAAAAGTTAAAGCTTTCAGCAACTGAGAGGCTGCTTAGATCTGCTGTCTTCAAGTGGCAATGAATAAATTAGGGAGGGCAAATCAGCACACGGACAGCCCATTGTAGTCATTAAGAAATACTGAGGTGTGCCTGCCTCACCCAGAGTTTGGAAAGGACCCTGGTTATGTGGCAAAGAGACTCTGTAGATTTGAATAAGAAGCCTCATTTTTTTTTTCCTGGCCATACATTCAATGGTGACTAATAGAAAAAAAAATGTTTAAATGGTGGATTAAAGAAAGTACTGAAGCACTTAGGTATTCACAATCCCCAATCTCCATTTGGAATAGAGTTGTTTGAACAGGTCCCATTGGTCGGGAGTAGCTACTGCTAAGAAGACCAGAAGCAGAGCAACTGGCTGACAGCCATGCCCCAAATGGCCCATGAAAGATAACATACCTATGTCAATCTACTTAACTAGGACTCAAGGTCCTATGGTGTCCCAGTCTATCACTGAGCGGTCTATTTGATTTGACATTACCAATACATAAAAAATATGAGACTTTATTTCTCTGATACGAATTTGTTTGTAGAATACATACTCAGAGACATATATGTCTTTATATCTATAGCTATGGTTATATAGACAGATATTAGGGCTATTTAAGCTTTGTAAAAACATAATCTTACTTTACACATTACCCCCACATTTCTTTAGTTTTATACATTGGCTGAATACTGGTAGTTTCAGTCTTATTCCTGGTCTTGGACATGTAGAGATTGTCCAGTGTCTCTGCCAGCGTTATGTTGCAACAAAGAATGCTCTAGACCACCATCTCAGGCTGAAGGAGGAGAGACTCTTTTCCTTTGAAAGAGCTCTCGTACCCCTCCAAATCTCCGTATTTATTGTAGGGAAAGGCATATGTAGGGAAAGAACATATAGATAAAATCTTTGGTGTCATACAGTAAGCACATTATTCTAAAGAAATCTAGTTAGTGATATGTAATAAATCTACATTTATCCTGGTATTTCCTTGTGATTCCTTCAGGCTATAAAGAAAAAGGCAGACACCCAACATCAGTCACACTCCCGTGCATTCCAGTCTGCTGTGTGCAGCTGGCTGATAAGCATTTATATCCCAAGTCCTGTTTGCATGTCTGCCAGGTTCCACCTTTCTCATATATAGTCCCTTTACCCAGGCCTTTATGGCTTTTCTAATATCCTCTACAGGACATTATGATCTTTCTCTGTTCTCTTTGGCAAACATAGAGGAGAAATCTTATGATGGGATTACATTGTGATAAACTTATTAGTAAGTTGAAAATATCAAGTTGAAAATAGCATGAGTCAAAAATGCATTCAACGATCTTCTCCATCATCTTATTTCCCAGTTAATGCTCCACACAGGCCTCTGTTGGAAAAGCTACAATAGGCTGCCCTCAATTTTGCTCATTATTCCAAATTCTTGTACCATATACTAATTTAATCCTACTGCTAGTAAGAGAAATAGAGAGTAATAGTGAGTTAAACAAGAGTGAAGTTTATATTGCCCTCTCATGAAAGAAGTCCAGAAGTAAGCCCTCCATGATTGATATGGAGGCTGCATATTGCAGCAAAGATGCAAAACACCTTCAATATTCAGCTCTAACATTCTCAGCATTCAGCTTCCACCTTTAAGGTCTAGGTCTGATTTCTAGGCAGAAAGAAGAGGTAAATGGAAGAGGATGGTAGAAAGAAAGTGCACACTGGCCTCCTGTCCCTCTGTTAGAAGTTTTATCAGAAGTAACGTCCATCAACTCCTGCTTATATCTGATTGGCCATGTTAGGTGCAAGGGAGCCTGAGAAATGCATTCATTTAGTTGGGCAAGTAGCCACATTTAATTAAACAGTGATCTATTTCTAAAGGAAAATATCATACACTTTAGGTGTGAAACTAGTATTCTCTGTGTAAAGTGATTTTCTTCGTTAGCAAAAACAGTGTATTACAAATGCTCCTTGACTTATATGGGGTTACATGGGGTTACCAACAAACTCATTATTAATTTGAAAATAGTGTTTAAGTTGCAAATGCATTTATTAATATACACTTAACCTACCTAACATCATAGCTTAGCTTAGCCTACCTTACATGTGCTCAGAACTTTTACATTAACCTACAGTTGGGTCAAATCACCTAGCAACTCAGTGCACTGTAGGTATTGCTTATGTAGCCCTGTGATCGCCTGGGTGCCTGGGAGCTCCGGCTCTCTGCCCAGTAATGCCAGAGAGTGTCGTCCTGCACATCACTATCATGGGTAAACATCAAAATTCAACATTTGAAGTGTGATTTCTGCTGAATGCTTATCTTAAAGCCAAAAAATTGCAAGTTGAAACACCACAAGCCAGGGGCCATCTGTATTGCAGTGATTACTTGGGCTTTCTCTCAAATTTTACAGTATCATTTGTAATGACCCAAAACATTACAGTATCAAAATGCTTCTACTCTATTTTCTGTAACTTTTATAGCACAAGAGATACGATTTGAAGACTTCGGTGGTTTTAGAAAGAAAATTAGTTTCCTTCCTACTAGAAAATGTGTTAACAAGTTTGGTTGATTGTATTATTATTCTCAATCATTTCCTTCTCTCTCCCCTTTTCCATTAGAGCTTTGCATACTGTGGCAAATTGCTATGTGACTTGCATTGCCACTCTGTAGGTGAAATATACTTCCTCTCCCCAATGTCAAGCTTGGGCATATGACTGACTTCAGCCAATAATAAAGAACCAGAAGTAGTGCAAGCCTATTCCTAAAGGAAATTTTATGTGCTGTTGTTTGTTTCCACCAGCTGTCTTGCTCTTTTCTCTTTGCTATAAGAATAGCACTGTTCCCAGTGGGACCCGTCCTTCAGCCTCTGTTCAGGCAGGAGACAACATGTAGAGCAGAGACGAAGCTCACCACAGCCACAGACATGTAACACAGGCAAGAGCTAAACTAGTGTTATTGTATGCTACTAAGATGCTGGGGTTACTTGCCATCATTGCATAAACTAGTGAGGTGACTAATATACGAGATTTATTCTAATATACAAGTAACAAATAAAATTCCACCTTTTGGGGGGGGGACTGATGCTATTAAGGTTTCTTGATAAACATGATCTAAAAGGTCACCTGCACCTGGAGGACATCTTTCTTCCTTTCCCTCCAGGTGGGTTTTAACTATTACCAGACACTGTCCCTGATGAGTTTGTCTCACATAGTGCCCTCGTTGTTTCCTGAGCACAGCTGTTGAGATGAGGGCAAATAAAGGGCTAGACTTGCTCCTTCCATCTTCTCTGTTTTTCACAAATGAATTCTCACCCTTTCTCCAAATCCTCCTATTAATAAAGGACCAAGAAATGATGCATAGTGGAAAGCAAGCAGAGGGCATCCCAGCAGGACTTTCATTCTTTCAGAAACAGTTAACTAAATCAAAGTTGCCTGAGGAAGTATAAAAATGTGATGTTCCCCCATTGTACCCCACCACACTATCTGATCATGGCTCTAAACATTTAATAAGCAATTTTGTTGCTACTAATTAAAATATAACAAAAAAGTTAGTGGAGTTTTTGCTTTTAGGGAGTTGCAAATGAAATTGCTTTACAAAAATTTCTGCATGAGTTGGCAGGCTGCATTTTACCAGAATTCAAAACATCTGCCTTTAACATAAAGAAAAGAGGTGATTTTAAGAAAAATAACTTAGGTATACTAGACTTAACTCTTTGACTTGGTATAAATACATGTATATGTATTTTTTCCCCATGCTGGTTCAACTTCAGTAATTCACTCTTTATGTAATTCAAATTTCTATCTTCCTTTTAGAAATAGATTAGTCATAACAAAGATAGAAAAGGAGATCTAGAAGTGGGTGATTTCATAGATATTCTTTTAAAAAATAACAGTCATATACTCTTGAAAAGCAAAACTTTTTAGGGAGACTGTATGAAAGGAAGATGGCAACGGACCTTCATGATCTCCTTATTGGAGTCCATGATTACCATGAGATGACACTGTTTTAATCAGGATTAATTACTTTTAGAAAGTAAACCTCTTTGGGTAGAATTCATTAAAGAAACATTTTATAGGAAAGCTCATGAAATAGCAGCATGTGGTGGAAACAATGCTAAACACTTCCTGTGGTAGGCAACATAATGCTAGGAGTATGTTACCTTTCATGGCAAAAGGGACTTTGCAAATGTGATTAATATGAGGATATTATCCTGGATTATCCATGTGGGACACATATTGATACAATCACCTGGGTACTTAAAATCTTCCCCAAATGTGGTTGGAAAGAGAGATGACTAGGGAAGAATGATCAGAGATAGAAAGTTGCTGCCTTGGAAGATGAAGAAAAGGACTACGAGTCATGGAATGTGGCCTCTAGAAGCTGGAAGAGACAAGCAAATGGATAATGCCCTAGAACTTTCCGAAAGGAACACAACCCTGTTGACAGTGTGATTTTAGTCCAGTGAGATCCATTTCAGAATTCTGCCATCTAGAACGGTAAAATAACAAATCTGTATTATTTAAACCACTAAGTATGTGGTAATTTGTTACAGTGGTCTTTGGTAATACATTTACCAAAATCCATTGCCTGTTCTTGCTGCGTACACAGCTAGACCACATTTCTGAGCTTCCCTGGAATTTAGGTGAAACAGTGCTAGATTCACAGGCACAAGAACTGTACTTGCTTAGAAGGGCCCCGCACTTGGTTTAATGCTCTGTTATCACAGTCTTGATAGTCACAATAGTGTCTGAACAAGGAGTTCCCCATTTTCATTTTGCACCAGCTTCCCAAATTATGTAGATGGTCCTGTTGGGACTACAGGTCTGAAATCTCCCTAGTGACATTGAAAAAGTGATATATGTAAATTTGAGGGATGGGCCCTAAAATAAAGTAATAAAATAAAATCAGATAAAAAGAATTCTTCCCAATTCTGCACCTTATCTCTCCTTCATTTGTGAATAGGAATTAGAGGATGCAGAAGTCCCAGGAAATGCTGGGCCCACTATATTGGGAAAAACAAAAATTAATTCCTGAAAGACAGTGTGGAGCAGAGCCCCCTTCTTTGAACTGTGACATAAGCCAGAAATAAACTTTCCTTATGTTAAGCCCATGATATTTTAGGATTGTTTGTTTATTATAACAGTTGACCTCTCTGAGTAAAACATAGTTTATATTAAAATAAGGAGCTCTACCTAAATTATTACCTGAGCAAGAAATAGTATTTCTAGATATAATAATGGAAGTAATATCAAGAAAGTTTTTCTTATTCAATTGTGGTAGTTGATGCATAAAAATAATTCTGAAAAATGTTAGAATAACCTTGACCTTTTCTCTACCTTACCCCACTTCCTTCTCCAAGCTGTAAGATTTACAGGCAATATAAATAAAAATTAATAAAGAATTTTATTTTTCTACAGTTCACACAATGGGAAATAAGCTTGTCCTTGGTTTAAGCCCTACTGTGAGAGTTAGACCTTCACAGTGATTGAGAAAGCCACCAAGTTGATGTTTAGTCATGCAAAGTCAAGTCGAGCTTCCTTAAGACAAAGTTTTCTGTTCCATTATCCCTTCACTGCTAATTAAATTTTAATAGTAGCTTCTAAATGATAGAAAACATAGTACAACTACTATGATTTGAATGTGTCCCCCAAAGATCATGTGTTGGAAACTTAATCCCCAATGCAAGTGTTGAGAGGTAGGACCTTTAAGAGTTGATTAAGTCATGAGAACTCTGCCCTGCTGAGTAAATTAATGTCATTATCACAGGAGTGGCTTTGTTATAAAAACAAGTTGAGCCCCATTCTACTCTTTCACACTCTCTTGCCCTTCGGCCTTCTACCATGAGATGACACAACAAGAAGACCCTTGCTAGATGCCCCTCGACCTTGAACTTCCCACCCTGCGGAACATTAATAAATAAATCTCTGCTGTTTATAAATTACGGAGTCTCAGATATTCTGTTATAGCAGCACAAAACAAACTAAGACAGTACCTTAACTTAAACCTTCACAGAAAGTGGTTATATCAGCATTGTCCATGATTGCTTTTGCACTTGGTTTTCCTTGGTTATTATTTTCATTATTTTGTCTGTTCCAGTCTTCTAATCAGGAACACAAAGTCACACAAAACGGCCTCACTGAGAAATAGGATGTCAGGCAGAATAAAATAGGTGTATAATTTAAGTTTTTTAGCTCTTAAGAGATTGAAGGGCTCAGAAGATATTTTGCTATTACTGGCATGGTTAAGACTACTTGGATGTTTTGGTTCTTAAACTAAATGTAATACATGTACAATGTCTCAGCAGTTCCAAACAATGATTCTGGTTTTACTTTTCTGCTCCACTGAGAAGAGTGACTTTCCTGTCAGTAAAACTTATGACAAGGTTGGAAGGGAGATTGATTTTTGGATGAGAGGAGTGATGTCAGAAAACCAACTGAGATTCGCAAAACACAAAACTGCATATTACTGCAAGTTAAAATTACACTTATGGTCATCCACAAATAAACAAATATTAATTGATTGAGTACTGTGTGCCTAGTATTGACTTAATAATAAATAATATAAGAAAATACTTTTCTATAAATAAATGAAACTATGCATACTAAGGATTTAAACATACTTTGTTAGAAATTGAACTTACTTATTTTTAATCATATGAAACACGAGTTTTGAGTACGGTGAAAGAAACCCGTGGTTCAATTACTTGTCAGGAAAGTATAATTATGGCTTTAGTTTTCAATTATATTTCTGGGAGAAAGAGTAATATTTATTGATTTTTAAATTACCACTGATAAAATTGACAACAGTTATATTTTTATGTTGAGAATATTTTAATGGTGACTTATGTTTGAAAATTGCAGACTTAACACAAATACATATTTCCTTTTTCTCTTGACATATCATTAAAATAATAGTAAAGCAATAAATACCATAAACCACAACAATAAAGAAAACCAATGGCAGCTATGAAAAGATGATAAATGTTAGCAAATTTCTGGAAGATAGAAAGCAGAAGACGATGTTGACTGATGACAGGAGAAAGCCACAGTCTTGTTTACAAGCAAAGGGGGTTGGAAATAATGAGATAGCTAAGCCATCTGCCAGGCCGTACAGAAGGCAGGGTCATAGCAGTGATGGCCTATGCTTATGCAGGATTACATCCTACAGATGGAACAATCTAAAATCAGGTTTCTCTACTTTAAGTAAAATAACATGCTAGGGATGACTTGAGCAAAAATAGTAGGCATTAGTGTACCTACTCCCATTCTTGACATTAAGTTTCCCAGCAAAACGACCATGTGCCCAGCCCTCATCCAGAAGGTATGTTCTCCAGGTGAAAAACACACAGGTGTATGCACTGCAAGGCAACCTTCCTTTGCCTCATTAGTAAATGCAAATCGTTAATCATTCACCACTACAAGATCCTCTAATATGAAAGAGAAAACCAAGTTAAGCAAACAAACAAACAACAACAACAACAAAAAACTAACTTCTAAGGAGACAGAAGTTAGGAAACAAAAAAATAAATAAAACTAAACCAAAATTCTAACTATTATCTTCTCAGAGAGAGAAAAATGTTCATATATTTAAAAAAGATGCAAAGAAAAAGAAATAATAACAAAATGGCAGGGTTTCCTGGAAACTAAAAACAAAATTCAAAAAGAATAAAAGATAAATTTGAGGAGATCTCCCTAAATATAAAACAAAAACACATAGGGATAAAAGTATGAAAGAAAAGATAGAAGAAAAAGAGGATCAGCTAACCATTGGAAAGATCAGAGAAAGTTATCAATAATAATCAAATTCATACAAGAAAATTCTCTGAGTTAAAGGCCTTCACATTAGAGAGGCCGAAAGCATAAACACAGTGAATAGAAAATGATCAGCACTTAGACACATTGAGATTAAATTATAAATCACCAAGGATAAAGAGGAAATCTTAAAATTCTCCAGAAAAAAATAAAACTCACCTACAATAGAGTAAGAAACAGTCCAACATCATTGTTCTTATAAGTTAATGGAGCAATGTCTTCACAGCATTAAGTGAACAATGATTTTCAACCCAGAATATGTTTCACTATGAGCTTTCCAAACTAATTGACTTTTGTTTTCCAGTTTTAATTAAAATTTTTATTGAGGTAATTGTAGATCTGCATGCAGTTACAAGAAAAAATACAGAGGTATCCCCTGAACACTTTGTCTAGTTTCTTTTAGTGGTAAGATTTTGTAAAATATGGTAGAATATCACAACCAGGATATTGACACTGATACAATCCAACAATTTTATTCAATGTTCAGATTTCCTCAGGTTCTAATGGGAGCATTTAGAGCTACAAATGTCCCTTCCGGCACTACTCTAGCTGCACTCCACAAATTTGACACATTTTAGGATTCTTAAAATTCAGTTCTATGCATTTTTTAAAATTTCTTTGAGCTTTCTTATTTGAGTCAGATTATTTAGAAGCGTGTTCCTTAGTTTCCATGTGTTCAGAGATTTTCCTGTTATGATTCTGTTATTGACTTCTAGATTGATTCCATGTGATCAGAAAATATACTCTATATGATTTCAATATTTAAATTTTTTGAACTATATTTTGTGGCCCAAGATATGGTCTATCTTGATGAAATGTTCTATGGATGCTTAAAAAAAATGTGCATCCTGCTGTTAGGTGGAACATTCTATATATGTCAATTAAATTATTTTGGTCAATTGCCTTATTCATACCTTCTATATCTTTGATAATTTTCTCTCTAGTAGATATATTCATTGCTGTGAAGAAGGAGGTGTTAATTCCCCAACTATAATTGTGGATTTGTCTATTTCTACTCTGTGAGGTTTGGTTTTATGTTTATGAGTTCCTGCTTTCTTGGTATGTGTTCGTATTTAGGACCATTATGTCTTCCTGGTGGGTTGACCCTTTTATCATTATATAATGTCCTTCTTTGTTTCTAGTAATTTTCTTTGCTCTGGGATCTATTTTATCAGATGTTAATAAAGTCACTCCTGCTATTTTTCATGGCATATGATTTTAAACTTATATAAAATATGTATTTATATATTTTTACTTTTAAATTACCTGTATTGTTGAATTTGAAGTGAATTTCTCACAGGCAGTATGTGTCATGGGTCCCAAACACCAGCCCCGTGTTTGATGGCTCATTGACAGAATTCAAAAGATTTAGCACAGTCAGACTCATGGCTATTATTTATTACAGGAAGGGATTTATTTAGCAAAGGAAAAGGTAGGTGGTGTGACATCTAGGGGAAATCCAGGGGAAAATCCTCCTGCAAGGTCTTGGAGGAGTCTTCTCCCAGTTGAGTTACACGAGTGCAGAATTCCTCAATCAAAATGTTGTGACACGTGAAATGTGGTGGTTTTTTGTTTGTTTGTTTTTGTTAAGAAGGCTAATTAGAGACTTAAGTGCCCAGATTTTGTTGTTGTTGTTATTGTTATTGAGAACTGATCACATAGGCATCTTCTGCCCAGCATGTGCCAAAATTCCAGACTCCCAGAAGCAAAGCAGATATTCAATGTAAACCATATTATTTGCACAATTTAGGTACAGTGAGGAACTCATCAGAGAATGGTGGGAACCCTCTTAAAATTCAAGTTCCCAGACAGCTGGTAAGAACCAATCTTACAGTAGGTCTTTCTAGTGATAGCAACCACAGGTTTACTATGTTAATTCTTTACTGCACACAGTCTATTGTTCAGATCATTTTTCCCACTCTATTAATGGGTGGGAATCTGTCTTTGGATTGTTATATTTAGAACACCTATATTTAAATTAATTATTAGTATATTAGAGTTTGAGTCTGTCATCTTAAAATTTGTTTTCTATTTCTTTTGGTTCTCATTCTTGGTTTCTCCTTTCTTGCTTTATTATGGGTTGGGAAGGACACTTTTTTTAAGGAGTCCATTTTAATTTATTTAAAGTGTTTTTGAGTGTACCCCTTGTTATAATTTTTGTAGTGGCTACTATGAGTATTGTAATATATATGCATGACTTATAACAGCCTACAGGTATTAACATTTCACCACTTTGAGTGCAGAGTAGAAATCTCACTTCCACTTTTATGTATTATTGTCTTGGGTATCAGGTGGTGTTATAATTTTTGTTTCAATTGTCAAATATGATTTCTAAAACTCATGAGGAAAAGGATGGTCTATTGTATGTACCCCTATTTCTTCTCTATTCATTGTTCCTTCTTCCTTATGTTCCATGATTCCTTCTGTTATCATTTCCTCTCTGTTTGAAGAACTCCCTTTTGTCCATCTTTAAGGAAAGTCTGCTAGTGAGAAATTATTTTGGTTTTACTTTGTTTGAAAATGTTTTTATTTCTTTTCTATTCCTGAAGGATAATTTCAACAGGTATTATAGAATTAGTGATTACAGTTCTTTTCTTTCAGCAGTTGAACAATATTGTGCCACTTCCCTGTGGCCTCCACAGTTTCAGATGAGAAATTCACTATAATTCAAATTGGTGTTTTCCTGTAGATAATGTGCCATTTATCTTAGCTACTCTCAATATATTTTTTCTTGTTTTTTTAAAGTTCATTATGCTGTGTCTTAACATGAATTTCTTTGAGCTTACCTGCATGGGGTTTGCTCAGCTTTCTGAGCAAACCTGTAGGTTTGTGTCTTTTGCCAAATTTAGGATGTTTTCAGCCATTATTTCTTCAAATACTTTTTTAGTCCCAATTTCTTTCTCAATGATACAAATGTTGGATCTTTTGTTATATCCTACAGGTCCCTACAGGTCCCTAAGGCTCTGATAATTTTTTCACTTCTGCCTATTTTCTCTCTGTTGTAAAGATTGTATCAATTCTATTTTTCTGCCTCAAGTTCACTGATTCAATCCTCAGTCATTTCCACTCTACAATTAAACCCATTGAAGTAGTTCTTTTCTCTGTTATTGTATTTTCAATTCCATAATTTCAGTTGGGTTCATTTTTGTAACTTCTATTTCTTTGCTGAGATTTCCTATTTTTTAATTTGTTTTTAATTGACTGTTCAAGCATATTTGTGATAGCTGCTTTAAAATTCTTATCAGATAATTCCAACATGTGATTCATTTTGGTGTTGCAATTAATTGTCTTCTCTTATTCAAGTTGTATAATTTTTTTCTTTTGGTTCTTGATATGATGGGTAATCTTTTAAAATTTTATCCTGGACATTTCATCTATTATGTTAGGAGAATCTGAGTCCTATTTAATTTCTTTTTAAAATTTTAATAGAGAGTCACCATGTTTAGATGTAGCATGTGGGGCTTGGCCCACATTTGTGGACTGTTATTCCAGTGTCACTTTAATTATCAGGCTATTTGTCATTTTGATCTGTCTGCTTTACTTGGTGCTCCAGTGGCTCCCACTATTCCCTGTGGTGCTGCCTCAGCATGTGAAGGATTTCCCTATGGCTGTTGGGTATCTCCCAGTGGGAGAGGAGTATAGTGTGATTTCCCTCCTGGTGCCCCTACCCCTATAGTGTTTCTGGGTGGCGTAGGAGATTCTTGGGCCTGCAGGGACACATATGCTTGTCAAACTGAGCCTCTGGCTCTAACTGGGTCCCTTGCCCACTTGCCCAACTGAATGTGTCTGAGAAGAAAACAAGAATCTGAGTCCTTCTAAGACAAAAAGACTTCCCAGACCAGGCTACTTGCTATGTCTGCATCCTTTTTATAGGTTCCACTTACACATTCCAGTGTCTCTAGGTGGGGTAAAAGAGTCTTGGTCCCATGAGGACTAAGAGGCTTCCTGGACAAGGTTACCTGCTATATCTAGTCTCCCCTGCCAGCTCTACTCACCTGCTTTTGTATCTTTCGGTGGATAAGGAGAGTTTCAGGCCTGATGGGGAAGAAGAGCGTCTTCCCTGACTGCTTATTTCTGGCAGGGCTCCTGGTTGATTTCGCTTTCTGGTGATGTCAGTCTCCCCTCATGTTGTCAGAGGCATTTCTGTTTGGGAAAGTATGTCTAGATAGTCTGCCTTTTGTTGCTAGGTTAGGGTTCAGAAAATGCTGGGTCTGGATGGCATTTCTCTGTTAGGTGGGGGGAAACAAGATGCCCTGTCACCACTGTGCTGTTCCTCCAGTCTTGGCTTCATAAACTAGCTATTTGTTTTCTTATCACCTTTCAGAGTTCTCCTTTGGAAATGATCTTGCACCATTTCCAGGGTGCGTAGTTGTCCTTAGGGAAAAAGAAATCTGTACCATCTTTTGCAGACCACAATTCTCTTAAGTGACTTTTTAGAATGTATTGGCATTACTACTTAATAATTCATGAAAACAGTTTTATAAAAGAGTAGTTGAATTATTTATTTTGAAGTAAATAAATAATTTTTAAATTTATTCTAGTTTAGACCTGTTTTAAAACCTAAATACTTATTTTTTAAGTCCATGTCATTCTGTAGCTTCCTCTAGTGGTTTCTAAGATTAAAGTGTGGTCTGACTACTAGGTAGGAAATAACAATAACAGAGATTCACAGAATTATGAAGAGTATGGGACTAGACAGTACTGCCATGGACCTGAGACTCAAGTTTACATCTAACTAGCTGTCTTCCTCCATTTTCTGTTGCTGTAACTATATAGCTTATGGTTCTGGAGGTTGGAAAGTCCAAGAGCATGGAGTCAGCATCTTGTGAGGGCCTTCCTGCTGCATCATGAAATGGTGGGAGGCATCACATGGTGAGACAGAGCAAACGAGCCAGAGAGAGCTTGCTTTTGTAATAAGTCCACTCCTATGACAATGACATTAATCCATTCATGAGGGCAGAGCCTTTATTAATCCATTAATTGGTTTACAAGAGTAGAAGAATTAAGTTTCCAACACATAAACTTTTCAGAGACATATTCAAGCCATAGCATTAGCTTAATAAATGTTTCTTTCCTTACATTTCAATTTTATAATTTTATGTATAGCCTTTGAAAAGCCTGTATAGATATATTAGAAAACATTTGCCTGGAAATCCTCAATATGCATATGATTTTTTTAAAGTGGATCTATTTAGTGGAAGTATGAGCCTATAAAAGATGGTTTGAAGTCAGAATTTCCTTGCCTCAAATCTAAGTTTTTCTACTTATCAATAAACCTTGAAGAAGCTTCTTAATATTTTTGATTCTCACTTTTCTTATCTATAAATTGAAGTTAATGTTTACTCCATCATGCCATTGTAGTGGTTAGCCAGAAAAACACTGCAAAAACAACTAGAGTTATTCCTGACACATAAAAAACACTCAATAATGACAGTCAGTAATGATATGTAATTCTCATTATTGTTATTGATATAATGGTGATGATGATAATAATGATGAAAAAGAATAGAAGGAAGCTAGAAAAGCTTCTTCAAAAATATTGAGGCATAGAAATAAAATATTCTAGCCTAACAAATCATAACAGCTAGAGCTAATTATGTTAGTGTGGATGAGAGATATGAGAAAACTGGACTATATAATGAGAAAAGGTGTAGGTTATAATAAATAAAGCAAAGGGAAATAAAAATAATTTTATAGATTGAAATTAAAATCTTCTCATTAGCATTCACTTTCTGTATGAGGGAAGAAGAGGGAAAATCATACCAAAAATTCAAGAGGAAGAAAAAATATAAATCGAACACATTTAAAATATTTACAAATTCTTAACAACTAGTTAGAGGCTAAGAATGAATCACTGGCTCGGCTTTATAAATTGTGGAAACTTCATGCATATCTTGATAAGTAAAGGTCCCCAAGAGAGAAAGGCACCACCATCTTGGAAGAGCTGAAACATTTAAACAATATTTCCAGTAAATAAGGACTGAAATTTAAAGGCTGATAGCAAATGTAAATGGAGGAAATAACATTTCACGTCTGTGACTGCTGCTAGAGATCGTATGCAAATGTCTTGCACATAATATATACTAAAAATTAAATGGAACATTAGAAATCATTTGATCTAATAGAGTTATTTTACTGATAAGGAAACTGAAGCTAAAAATGTGTGTGATGAAAAATGCTGCATTTCCCATTGATGCAAATTACTGAGGGAAAAGAAAAATAAAACCAAGCAAAGCACCTTATTTCTGGAATCAGATCCACTGATGATATGAATTACAGAAGACCATTTATACTAATAGAAGTAGTAATATAGATGTATCAATCATGCTGATATATATGCCCTGAAAGTAGATTGTAAATAAATTCTATTCTGAAAGATAGATTTTCCCCAGGGTAAAAGCAAATAAAAAGTACTTTGCAGCTAAACTGTTTGTAAAGCGAATAATTATTTCATAATGTGACAAACAAATTCTAAATGATCTCTTTTAAAATGTTATTTTTTGGTAATTATCCATTAAACAAACATGTTGGTAATGCAATACATGTTGGACATGGAACATATATAAACGTGTGTGGTCTTTCCTGACAAGTAGCCCAACAACTAGTCAAAGAAAGGATAACACCATTAATTGTAATGTTTAACTCTTATGCTATTTCCATAACAAAGATTAAAACAAATGCTAAAATGATGCTGGAGGGATAGTGATTAGAAAGGTTTTCCAGAGGAGATGGTACCCAAGTATGGAACAAAGTATAAGTACTTTGGTGGTGGAAATGGAATGAGAAAGTTGTTCCAGAAATGAGCAAAAGTACAGAGATGTGGAAGTAAATTGTATAAATAATCCAAAAATTGGGCTGAAGTTGTGGGGACTCAAGGTTCATGGGTTTAGAAGGCTGTTGGCATCAGAGATAATGCTAAAATTATAGGTTAGAGCCAGTATTTAAAGTTGTTTGATGCCATATTTAAGAAGGAAGATTTATCCTAAATACAAAAAGAAGCCATAGATGGTTTGTGAGGAAGAAATGGCAATCTGATTTTTGGTTTTGGAGGACAGCTGATAGTTACATAATGGATTGATTGAGAGGGTAGAAATTGAAGAGTCTATTTGGAAGTCTACAGAACAATTCAGAAAGTATTCAGAAATGATAAAGATCTGAATTCAAATAGTTTCTGTGGGAATAAGTGGGAATATGTGGAAAATCATTTCTTGATGAAAGTAAAAATATAATGTATGGAATGGGAAAGAATATTTGCAAATCTGTTAAGAGACTTGTATCAAAAATATGTAAAGAACTCTTCAAATGCAATAGCAAAAAAGATAAATAACCCAATTAAAAGAAGAAAAATGTATCTAAATAGAAATTTCTCCAAAAAAGATACGCAAATGACCAATGATCACATGAAAAGATACTTCACATAATTAGCCATTATAGAAACAGAAATTAAAACCACGATCAATGAGATGATATTTCATTCCCACTAGAATGGCTATTAATGGATACTGTTTTGGGGGGAGGTGATGAAATATTCTAACTAAAATTGATTCTGAGGATGGTTACACAACTCTATAAACATACTAACTACACTCTAATTGAATGAAATACATGATATTAATTAAATCTCCAAAAAGCTGCCTTTAAAAAGAGTGGGTAGATTTGAGTGATACTTTAGGGTTAAAATTGGCAGAATTAATAATTCATAAACTTACAGTGTTAATGAATAAAGCTGTCAATAAAATTTAATCTTCTGTTTAATCCTTTGTGTGAGTGTGAGCATAGCATTGCCACTGTCTATAATCAGATGGAAGAACATATTTGGGGAAAAAATATAAATTTCATTTTAGACATGTTGAGTTGAAGTTTTGGTTTCTTTGGTCTCTCATTGTCACTTATGACATCAACAACTTTGAAGAGGTTCTGGAAAAACTGAATATTCACATGTAGAATAAAACCAGATACCTATTTTTCACCATATATAAAAATCAATTCAAAATAGATTAAAGAGTTAAACGTAAGACCTGAAACTATAAAATTACTAGAAGAAAATATAGGGGAGATGCTCTGTAATGTTGGTCTGAACAAGGATTTTTTGGATAAGAACTAGAAAGCATAGCAACAAAAGCAAAAGGAGATAAATGGGATTACACCAAACTAAAAAGCTTCTGTACAACAAAATAAACAACAGAGTGAAGAGATGCCCTACAGAATAGGAGAAAATATTTCCAAGCTATGTATCTGACAAGTAGTTAATATCCAGAATATAGAAAAAAACTCAAACCACTCAATAGCAAACAAATAATTCAATTAAAAATGACTAAAAGACTTCAATAGACTTTTCTCAAAAGACATACAAATGGCCAACAGGTATCAGGTATATGAAAAATCACTCAACATCACTAATCATCAAGGAAATGAAAATCAAAACCACCATGAGATAACACTTCACTCCAATTAGAATGGTTATTACCAAAAAGACAAAAAATAACAAATGCTGGCATGAATGTGGAGAAGTGGGAATAATTACACACTGTTGGTGAGAATGTATCATACTAATGTACAGCCATTATGGAAAATAGTATGAAGGTTCCTCAGAAATTAAAAATAGAACTGCCATTAGTTATTTATTTTTATTTTAATCCCATTGATTCATTGATTTACATATTTTAAAATTTGTTAATATTTTTAATGTCCTAGAATTCTGTTTACTATGGTAAATCTTTCATGTGCACTTGAAAATAATGTATATTCTACTCTTTGACGTTGAAATGTTCTATAAATATCAATTAGGTTATATTGGTTGACAGTATTATTCAGATTGTCTATATTTTTACTAAGTTTCCATCTAATTTATTTTATGAATTAATGAGAGTGAGATATTGATTTGGCCAACCATTGTTGATTTGTCTATTTTTACATTTTTTTTTTATCAGTTTTTGCTTCACATATTTTACAACTATTTTTTAGGTGGCTAAAATTTGAGATAGTTACATATTCTTTATGAATTAAAACCTATATCATCAGACAATGCCCCTCTTTATACCTAATAATATTCCTTGTTTTAAATCTACTTAGTTATTAATTTAGCCATGTCACTTTTTTATTATTAATGTTTATATGGAACATTTTTCCCCATCCTTTTATTTTTATCCATTTTATGTCTTGACATTTAAATTGGGTTTCACATAGCACATATTTGGTCTTGCTTTCTTATCCAATCTGGAAATCTCTTTCTTTGACTTGAGAATATTTAGAATATTCACATTTAATATAATTATTGATATGGTTAAACTTAATTCTATTTTTCAAGGTATTTTCTATTTATACCATCTGTACTTTGTTCCCTTTATCTTTTTCTGACTTCTTTTGGATTAATTTTCTTCATATTCCATTTTATTTCTACTATTGCCTTATTAGATATGTCACTTTTTAATTTTTTGTGGTAACAGAGTTTGTCAACCTTACCACCATCAGCATTTTTTAGACAATTTTGTTTTTGTTGTAAGAAACCTGTCCACTGAATTGTAAGATATATAAAAGCATTCCTAGATACTAAATCTACTTGGGTTTCTCTGAACATTTTAGATCTCTGTATTTTTTTTAATGAATTTTGAAAAATTCTTGGCCCTTACCACTTTATATTTTTTCTTCTTCATTCTTTCTCTTTTTTCCTTCTTGAATTCCAGTTACATATATGTTATTTTGTATGCTATGTGTCCATGGTTGTTCAATATTTTCTTATATTTTTTCTCAATTTTTTGTTCTTTGTGGAAAATCATCAGTGTGGATAATTTCTATGGACGTATCTCTAAGTTTTCTGATTTTTCTTAAGCTGTTTTCTGTCAGCTGATAATTCTATTGATGGAATACTTTATCTCAGATATGGTGAGGGGGGTTTTCTATCCTTCACTAGTTTTTTCATTTATTCATTAATATTTTCCAGATTTTTTTTTTTTTTTTTGAGACAGAGTCTCGCTTTGTTGCCCAGGCTAGAGTGAGTGCCGTGGCGTCAGCCTAGCTCACAGCAACCTCAAACTCCTGGGCTTAAGCGATCCTACTGCCTCAGCCTCCCGAGTAGCTGGGACTACAGGCATGCACCACCATGCCCAGCTAATTTTTTCTATATGTATTTTTAGTTGGCCAGATAATTTCTTTCTATTTTTTTAGTAGAGACGGGTCTCGCTCTTGCTCAGGCTGGTCTCGAACTCCTGACCTCGAGCGATCCACCTGCCTCGGCCTCCCAGAGTGCTAGGATTACAGGCGTGAGCCACCGCGCCCACCCTTATTTTCCAGATTTTTAAAACTGTATCCTTCAAAACATTAATTACAGTTATTTAAAAATCTCTGACATATTTGGTATATCATCTATGAGATTGTTTTTATTGTTTGATTTATCTTTACAGTAAGCTATGTATTTTTTTGCTTTTTAGTGTTTTTCAAAATGTTTAATTATTAATTATTATAAGAGAACAATAGAGACTAAAAGGACTAGTATATGCATTAGAAATGGATATGATTCTTCTTCTGGCAGCCATTAATATAGTGGGTTGAGTAAATTAGCAGGTTTCTGAGATTGACATTTCTGTTATTGCTGTAGTCACCTTCAGTGCAGCACCGACTTCAGTTTCTTTCAGCACTGAGGAGTTATTCCCAGCTCTACCATAAGCTTTCAGCAATCTATGAATGCTACCACATAAGGCTCTCTCTCTCCACACTTTTGGTCTTCCACCAGTAGTAGACTGTGGTTGCTTATTATTCTCGTTACTTGGGGAAAGAGGGTTTTGTCAATGTTGTGGGGGCTGGGGTAGAGGAGTGGTTCTCTATTCTCTTGTCTCAGCCTCAGTCTTAGATAGGTCTGTTTTCCTGGCCCTTGAGGTTAGAGATTTTTCTGTCTGTATTCCCTGACCCTTTTCCTCAATGACAGCCAGATTCTATCTTGTGTCTGTTTTGAGCACTGAGCAGGAGGCAGCTTCTTACCCCACCCTAAACAGTAAGAAACTTCTAATGTTTCCTAGAACCGAGAAAGAGATGACTTATTTAGACAGAAGGTGAGCTATGCAAATTATCACAATCCCTTCCATTTACCTAATGTATGGCTAGGCCCTCAAAACTGGCCTTATTTTCTCCCTTGTTTTACCTGTCCCATCCTTTCTGGGAATTTGAGTATAGAACCCCAGGTATAGGTAAATTCATACCACTCTGAAATTTCATTAAGACCTACCATATCTAACACCTTCCCATTATTAAAAAAATACATATTAAAAGATAAATTCTGGTATAATATTACTACTAGTTGTCTAGAATTTTGAAAAATATTCTAAATTCTAGTTACACCTAAGTGTCTATGAATCACTGGATAACTCAATTTCTTGGAACAAAGTTTCCTCATTTTCAATGTAATTCAATTAAAAAATCAGGTATAGTTTTGTGCAAGTCACTGTGTTGATCCAAAGATAAATGAAATGCAGTATTTTCCCCAAAGGAGTTTGTACTCCAACCTCAGGAATATTTGATCAATATCTAAGGTCCCTTATGCTCAAAAATTATATGATTCAACATCCTGTGTTCAAGAAAAAATACTTTGGTTTAAAATACAAATAAAATCATATGACCACACTAGATAATATTTGAAGTTAATAATAAAATACTGTTTAATTCAGCCTGACAGAATTGTATTGATTTTAGTGTATATGAGGAATTTGATTTGTGCTCCCTTTGTCTGTTTTGATTAATAGAATATCTCAGTTTATCCAAAGATTCAGTCATCCAAGATCCTCTGGTGTATTCCATTTCAAATAAATTGAAAGTTTTGTTCCAATGAAGCTTGGTTTAATAAATAAAAGAATTTCTAAAAGTTAATTTGGAATACAGTAAAATACCTTTGGAATTCAGATAATAAGTACTTTTTAGTATTACTAGATATATTTCAAAAAAAATGCTCATGTCTCAAGTCTCAGTTTGCAAGAAAATAGAAAGTGTTATGAACAATCACAAATGTATCATTTTTTCTACAACTTTTGTAAGATTTTGTTTTTTTAGTAGTTTGTCCTAAAATTGTTACAATAGTATCTGTTATGATAACAGATACTAAAATGACTACTAGTCTGGTTAAATTCTTACAATTACTCACAATGCCTTGAAATGTAATTCTTCATATTACTAATAGTTAAATTATATATCTCAATAAAATAGCATCCTATTTTATTAAAATTTATTTTCAATGACTATGCATTGGCAATGAAATAATCTATACAGTATAATATTAGTTTATTATGAAACTTTGTATGAGTGTGTGTGTTTGGAGAGAAAGTGTATGTATGTTTGTCTGTATATCTATCTATGTATCTTAACTCTGCTTGTCTTGGGGGTACATAGAGCTGTGAGTTATTTTTGGACTCTTTGAAAATTTTATTCTCCTGACACCAACATATTCTGACACCAAATGAGTTTCCTACATTTCCTTTCAATTCCGACACTGCCCTCACATCACACATTAGTCACTAGTTCTAGGCCATTCACACTTTTGAACAACTGGCTATAAATCAGGAGTCACCAAGACCCCCTCCTCAGTTTTGGTAATTTGCTAGAACAGCTCACAGAACTCAGGAAGGCACTTTACTTATGTTTACCAGTTTATTATAAAGAATAAAAATAAATAGCCAGATGAAGAGGCACAGAGAATGAAGGCTAGAAGTATTCCTGGTGCAGGAGTCTCTTGCCCTGTGAAGCTGATGTATGCCACCCTCCTGACACATGGCTGTGTTTGCCAACCAGAAACTCTGCAAACCCTGTTGTTTAGGGGTTTCTGTGGAGGCCTCATCATGTAAGCATGATTGATTCAATCATAGGCCACTGGTAACTGATTCAATCTCCAGCCCCTCTCTGCTTCCTGGGAGTTGGAGGTGGAGCTGAAGGTTCCAAGCTTCTAATCAAGTCTTGGCCTTTATGACAATCAACCCTGATCCTAAAGCTATCCAGGGGCCCAGCCCTCCAAGAGTGTCTCATTAGAACAAAAGATGCCCCTATCACCCTTATCATTTGAGAAATCCCAAGGGTTTTAGGAGTTCTTTGCCAGGAACTGGGGACAAAGACCAAATATCTCTCTATGATATCACATTCTCTATATTGTTTTCTTAAAATTGTAGCATGTGTATGTGTGTGTATATATATATAAATATATATATAGCTTTTGTAAAAGCAAAACTAATTTAACTTATAAAATCTACTATCTAGCAAAAGATAGCCTTAATATAAAACATTTGTTTGCTTCAATGAATGATTCTGAACCAAACTATTTCTTAAGAAATGTTTAAAATATATCAGGAGGCCTTTCATGCAAATTGGACCAGGTTTACATGGTCTCCTATGTTGAATAATTTCAGGGCCATAAAACCGCCACCTACACACTCCTACTTCATTCTCACTGTCACCACTATCCTTGCCACAGAGGTTGAATTACCAAATAATATTCATGATTCACATAACATGGATTTGTCTTTAAGTTAGTTTTCTGCTTGGAACAGTATGCAAAAGAAACATGAACATTTAAAATAAACCTTGAAAAGCTATATGGTCTGAATGTTTGTGTCCCCACAAAATACATGTTGCAATCCTAAGTCCCAAGGTGATGGTATTAGGAGATGTGGCCTTTGGGGAGTGATTAGACATGAAGGCACAGCCCTCATGGATGGGATTAATGCACTTAGAAGGAGGCCCAGGGGAGTGTCTTCTTTCCTTGCACCATGTGAGGACACAACTAGAAAGTGCCATCAATGAAAAAGAAAGCAAGCCATTACCAGACAACAAATCTACCAGCACCTTGATCTTAAACTTTCCAGCCTCCAGAATTGTGAGCCATAAATTTCACTTGCTTATGAAATTCCTAGTATATGGTATTTTGTTATAGCAGCTCAAAAAGACTAAGACAAAAAAGCAAAATAATTCTGTATAAATCTCACAAATATCAAAAAGGATTTTATTATGATTTGTTTTGTTTTTAATCTCCTATACTCGATGAAAATTAAAAAATAAGGATTTTCTGACTTCTGTCTAGTAAGCCTCTACGCCAGCTGTGTGGTGGCTCTTAGATCTTTTCAGCGACAATCAATCTAGCCCCTTTCAGGTCTTTTCAGTTATAGCTTTACCTGGTCAACCCAATCAACAAAACAAAATCCCAGATCCCAAGCAAAAAGATATTTTTTTTCTTTTAGAAATCAGGGCAGGGGCTAAAGCGTGACATTCATAATTATTTTCTATTTCTTTTTAATTGTTATTTCAGTATGCAAATTTGGGTTAAGATAGCACAAGTTTCAGTTAAGTTCAAATGTTTAGTTCAGATTAGAATTTACATTTATGAAGTAGCTAATTTGCTTAATTTTGGTGACAAAAAATAAAAAAGACATAATTTTGCCCTCAAGAAACTTATAATCTATTAGATGACAAAATAACATCAACATAATATTAATACAGAAAGAATAAAGATCACAAACTGATACCACGCATCAATTTCATAATTTATAAGGTAAATTTATAAGATTACTTGTTCTTGTACTAAGTAGACCATCTATGGGATGAAACAAAGGACAATTAAGTTTTCCTTGCTGGAAGAGGTTGGACAAAAGATTCAGAGCATATGATGTTCTCTGAGAGGGCAAGAACTAAGAAACTGGAAACAGAAGGAGAGCATTGGCCTCTTCTGTGTGAGTAGAAAGTCAGTGTAGGCAAGAGGTAGAAGAAGCATCAGGGAGGCTGGTCCCGGTTAAACCAAAAGAAAACAGACTTTGGATTCCAGGGTGATGTGACAAGGATAGAGGTCAATTTATTTATACATGCCCTTGGCTACTGTCAAGATTAGTTGGGGATAGTCGACAGGAATAGAATTGTACTGAAACACTCAAATGTTTAGCTTCACGTGGTCACTGCAAATGTTAGATCATTTGCCTTCACATCTCCTTAGCTTTCTTTTAAGAAGTTGGTTAGTAAGCTGGTTTAAATAATTTCAACAGTACTAAGAAAAGCACTTCTCAAAACATACACATACACACACACACACAAAAGAAAAAAAAAAGAAAAAAAAACCTCTTTGCATGTGGTCTTTGCACAAAGTGATGTGTTTCCACTGTGGATTATGAGAATGTTTACTTAAATTCTGGGCCCAAATTACCAAGACTACTGAGAAGAAATTTCGACTCCAAACTCTGGAGCAGGCAGCACAGCTGTGAAGCCAACTTTGTGGGGCTTATTAGGGCAGCAGCTGGGCATGGGCTGAACAAAAAGATAATTCCACTGCTTGGGAGGAAAGGGAGTGATGAAAAGCACAGCTTCATCCTTTCTTGGTGAAACAAGAAAATAACTTTAAAAAATCACTAAGCGATCAGCACTTTAAATAACAATGTCATATTAAGGCACTCAGAAAAGTTCATGTTCTTCATCTCCCCCACATTCATTACTGTCATTCACAGATCATTTTTAAGTCAAAGTTTTAGTTCCCGTTGATCTTTAGAATGGGTGATACAGTAACTTAAATTATATTTCAATTTGTTGAGAAAATTTAATTTAAAATAGGAAAAACAAATAAAGTCAAGCTGTATAATATAACCTTTAGAAAAAGGAATTAGGGAATTTGGCATTTCCTATGTGCTCCTAACACTGGACCTTAGGGAAAAATGCTGAAAACAGACTCTGGGAGGGAAAGCAGAAAGCCTACGATAAAGATGTATTCAAGTTTACCTTGGTTCAGTGATCTCTCTTCATGTTCCATTACAGGATGTTTCTGCCTTAGGCTGATTATCAGAGAGGTCTTGAGAAAAAAATTTCAAAGTATTTCCATGTGATGTTAAAAATGCCAGGGAGTATGAAGCATAAGAGCTGCAGTGGTCTTATTAAATCTTACACGGCAGATAAAGCTTTATTTATTGTCTCGTACCTCACTTGTCTAAATCCTGTCTAAATTTCTCTTATAATACTATCTCCCCACCTACTCTCCAACCATTAGGACCCTTACACTTACTGGAAAAAATTAGTATCCACACAAAAATATGAATTTAATTCTTTCAAAGAAGTAATAAAATTCAAAGCATTGTATTTGTGTAAATGGATTTATTCATTTTATTGAGGTGTATGAGCATGCTTGTGATTTTTATAGAGAATCTGATGTTTGTGTATGCGTGGAATGAGGACTGTATGTTGCATCTGAGCATGACAAAGCTTCTAAATATTGGCTGATAGCCAATGGCAGAAACCTACATACTGTCCATGGTAGAGGAAGAGGAGATTTATTCAGGACCCAGATGATCTCCTGTCCTGATGGCACATACGTAGATGTATTAGGCAAACTACTCTCACAAGTACTACTGAATTCAGGATAAGTATACTTGATAATTATATATTATGAGATATATTTGGTCATATGGTTACATGCATTTGATGAAAGATACGTAAAGAGGTTCTGGAATGTCAATAAAATATGTATAATACTTAGAAATTGGCAAATAAGATCACTGGGCATCCTTTCATTGGAGTGATGAGTATTGCCTAGCAGATCCTTGGAGAAAAATCTGATTCTGTAGAGTTGTGCACTTTCTATTGACCTACTATTGCTAGACTATTTTATAACTTTGTAGGAATAAAAATAAACTTATGGAAAAAATAACAGAAATACCAATATTCATTGCACATAGTAATGCAAATGAATTTTGTCAAGTAGAGATATAATTGATTTCTACCCTGTAGAAAAGATAAGCCTAAACATTGCATTTTATGCCATGTGGAATCTTAACCTGTTTTGCCTCTATTAGTGAACTTCTTTTCTTGTTTCTGACTGCCTATTTATACCTCTGGCCTCATGGTCGTTAAACTACTTTTTTAAATGTCTTACTGGTTCCCAAATATATCAGTTTACTAGAGCTGCTATAACAAAGTATGACAGACTAGGTGGCTTAAACCACAGAAATTTATTGTCTGACAGTTCTGGAGGCAAGAATTCCTAAAAGACGTATCAGTGAAGTTGCTTTTTACTGAGGCCTTGTTACCAAAAGTTTCACACTTGTCTCTGAGGCTGCAGAAGAAGAATGAGGACAAGTGGTTTGAGGAGAAGGAAAGAGAAGTTTATTAATTTGTTAGCAAATGAGAAGGTTGTCAGACTCCCATCTTAAAATACCAACATCCTCTTTCTGAGCAGAAGTACAGAGCTTTTAAAGGTTCTGATTAATTCCATCTTCAGCTGAGACCCCCACTGGGAAAATTCCCTTGAGCCACCTCCTGTGGCACAAAGAACAAAGGACACTGTCCTGCCCCTCCTGACCACTGGCCTGAGGCAGGGATGTAGGTTTTAGTTCTCAAAAAAGGTGAAACGGTTTTGAAGAGACAGAAAATATTTTTACCCTTTTTCAGGCCATTTTCTCTGTGACAGCCTTTCTCTTGGCTTGCACATGGCCTTCTTTTCCTTCCTGTATTTTCACGTGGTCGTCCACCTGTGCCTCTGTGTGCCCTAATCGTTTTTTCTTGTAAAAATAGCAGTCATATTGGATTAGGGTATACCCCATTAACCTCATTTTAACTTAGATTACCTCTTTATAACCCCTATCTCCAAATAGAGTCACATTCTAAGGTACAAGGTGGTAGACCTTCAACATAAGTAGTTTTGAAACAAAATTCAGCCTGTAACACCACTATTACTTAACACATTGAAGAAAATCTCTGAGAAAGGCTCATTTATTTTTTGCAGGGGAGTCATTATGGTTTTTCTTTTTTGAATATTTTAATTTAGCAGGAGAGGAATAAAAGATATGCTGGAGGTTGTTAAGTCAGTTCCTGTCTCTTGACTACAGAAAAGCAAGCTCCCACCCTAAGGGAAAAGTGTGCAATTTAACATTTTTTTTCTCATTGCCTATGTCTGTGCTTAACATATATTGTTAACATCAATTTTCTTGATATGCAGTGGTCAGGTTTGGATGGAATCCCAGAACATCCAAAAATCACCAAAAAGATTATGAAATTGTTGCCTCAAGGACTACATGGAAAATAAAGCCTCAGGCTGGAAAGAAAACCCTGACCCTTAAGTTACAAATAACATTCAATTCTTTCTTTTCTTAACTATGAGAGGACAAGGAAGGCAGTCAAGGGAAGGAAATCTGATGTGTGTTTTGATAACATACTAGCTCTCTGTGGAATTCCATAGTTGTCATTTTACGTTATCTTCCTTTATTAAAGCTAGCTTTATTAAGGCCTGCTGGGACCAATATTGGTTGGACTGGCTGCTAACCTTCTCCAGGAAATTAAGCTGATTCTGGAGGGCTGATGATATAGTGGGGAGAGGAGTGAGAGAAATTAGGACAGATATTGAGCTTACTAGGCTCAACTCCTAAATTGGAAGACAGAGCAAGATTCAGTCTAATGGCAAACACACTTGACAGAATTTGACACTGCTTGTATAGATTGTCTTTATATTGAAAACCTGACATACAGTTCTGCTCATCTTAAAGATCCGTCATTTGAAATTGTTATGCTTAATTATTTATTGAGTATAAACACAGCAGAAAGGTAAAATTTAAGAAATTTCCTACAGGTATATTTAAAAAATTTAATGCCAATAAAAAGAACAAAAGAAAACACTGTGATACACCATCAAAAAGAATGTTTTTACCAGTCTTAATCTCAAACTCTTGCAACTTTCTAAAGTGGTCTTAAACTTCCCAATAACAGCATACCAAATTGTTGGAAAGATTACACATGCAAAAGAAACTAGGACAGTTTAAAGGTTTTTAAATAAAATATATTTTCCCTACAAATTTAAGTTGGGGAGCTCCTCCACAGATACTGTCAAGGTGATTTGCAATCTATCAAGCAATTACTAAATGTAGATTTACTCTGCAAAGAACCAAATGACTTGCTTTCACTCTCATTTACTCTCTCTAAGCCTCAGTTTCTTTATGTGTTAAGTAAGAATAATTGCAAAACCTCCCATACAGGGCTATTAGAAAGATTTGATTTATTAACCTGGCCTGCAGAAGTGCTCAATAAATGGCATATTTCCTACATAAATAAATATGTACATTTTTATTATGGACAGCCAGTGCATAGATATAGGTAATGGAGTGATATGCTTACATTTTTATTTTATTAGGATAACTTAGGCATCAGTTTGCATGATTGGGGTTGATATGGATAATAGAAGTCATAGAAATGTGTTGGAAAGACTTGTTGAATTGCAATATTCCAGGTGAAAGATTATGAAGCCCTAATTTAAGACAATAAAGATAGGGAAGAAGAAGAAAAGAAGAAATCATACCAAGAGAAATGTTAAGAATCTAAAATTGTCAAAATTTGATCACAGAATGGTAGAGTAAGTGGAGGAACCAAAGAAGTCAAAGATATGTCTGGATTTCTGGAATGTAAAATGGAGAATGAAAATAGGTAAAGCTAAATACCTTACGGGTTCTTAATGATCTGCCTTTCCCCTAAATCTTTGGCTGCTTTATAGCATAAAAGATACAGCAAAGATATTTTTTTTTAAATATTAACCAAAATGCATCATTAATCAACTTAAATCCCTCCAATGAATCCCATTGCTTTTAAGATAAAATCCCAAATCCCCACATTGTCTACGATAAACATGACTGAGTTCCGGTGCTGTTGTCTCTGAGATAATTCTATGCCACACACCTGCTCAGTTTCCGTGCCCAAGACACAGCTTTCTTTCCATTCCTAAATCACAGTGAGCACTTTTCTAACTCAGGCTTTCCTATCCGCAGTCCTTCTGCCCGTAAGTTACTCTTCACATGACTGGCTGACTCTTCTCCATCTGACTTCACCTTAAATATTAGACTTCCCTGGCGACACAATGTAATGTAGACCTCCAATTATTTTTTAATCATAGCATTATATTCATTTTTCTGGCAATCATCTCTTACAAAATGTATTTACTTGTTTAATTGTTTATTATATCCCACTTCCAAATATTTTCAATATCATGATTCCAGGGACTGTGTAACTTTGCTCTAGCCACTGTGTATCCATCACTTATCATGGCATCTGGTACGTAGAAGGCAGGTAATACATGTATCTTCATGAAAGAATGAATCTCCAGTAGCACACACAGAAATCTGGACTGACAGATGTTACAGCCCTTTTTTGTAGTTGATGGGAAGATACTGTAAGTAAATTAGCCCATTGTCATGGATTTTGCAAATATTATTCTCAGTATTTTTTTCTCTTCTGACATTGTGGTGAGAGCACTAACATTTAAAGGGTAGGATAAGAAGAGGAATTAGACAAAATCTGCGAATTCTCCATCAGCCATGTAGAATATGAAACAGGGGAGACTGTCACGGAAATATAGCTCACCAAGGATGAAGCACCAAGAATGTAGAATAGCTTGAGAAGTCAAGTCAAGGCAGGGCCAGAAGATAGAAGCTACTAGATATTTACATTAATTCCAGAAGTATTTCACCAGACTAAATACTTGATAAAACTTTTATGCAAATTTTGTCTTCCAGGTTGACTGGATCTTCAGAGTAGATGTGTTTGGGAGGGTGGGGTGTGTGTGCGCATGTATGTAAACTAAAAAATCTAGCAGGAAAGAAAAAGTACCAGTGTGGCTTTTTACTTTTCAAGCTGTTTAATACAAAAACCTTCCACTGTTCCCAAACAAATCCTATGAAAGACATTGCCTTTAATGTTGTCCCAAGAGTCCTGGGTATTGGAAATTGGCAATGCTTAATTACTGTAACTATGGGTGAGCTTTGATGTTTTTAGATCCCTTGAGGAAGAGAATATACTGATATGTCCATGTTTTTAAGGATAGGCATGGTATATGCCTTAAAGATCTAGCATATGAAAGTATTGTCTTTAAAATTATTGTGTCGTCATAGACTCAACATGCATATTCCTAAAAATAAAACAAAACCTAGATTGTAGTGCTCTTTGACAAGAAATTTACATATGGATTTTAATATAAAATTTTAGTCACTTAGATACTCTATCCATCTCAACTCAGAGCCCTCTTAAACTACATAATTGCGACGACTCTTCTATTGCCATCTGCCATGAAGACAGTATTCACTGGAAAAGAACCAGATGTGGTAAACACATTAACATGTGTGCCATTGTCAAATGCTGCTGTTCTAAAGCGTGTAAGTGACATGGCAATTAATGCCTGTGAACAGCTGGTTTTTAAGAGTATGGAAAGTGATTACTTTGCCCCGTAAATGGACGAATCCGCAGATGTTTCAGGTTGTGCTCAGTTGTTGGCATTTGTAAGATATATTTTGGAAAACACTGTGAATGAAAGCATGCTGTTTTATAAAACTTTTCTGGATGACACAACAAGAGAAGGAAACTTTCTGAAATATTTCAAATGACAACACAGATTTTAGGGTGAGGAGGATCTGGTGTGCAGTTCTTAATGTAAGCTCAAGCAAATCAAGGACTGGGGAAAAAAAGAGCCTTCCCTGGCCTAATGCTTTCTGGATATATTGTGCTATCCACAGCAATCATGTAATTAATCATTTCTTTGGAGATATGTGAAAAAAATGAAATCACTTGTCAAATCTCCATGCATATCTTCAATGGCAGTGACGGATGAATTTAAAATGGGCCAAGAAAATGTGCTCAAATGTTACCATTCTTTCTTGATCAAAGATCAAACCTGGCAGACTAATTAATAATCCATTAAGGTTTACAAGGTCAGCTTCCTAGAATATCTTTTATTTTGTTCTCACCTTTTGGATGATATAAACGTTCTTGAGATAAAGAGACATGCATCCTTACAATTGCTGACAAAATTGAAGCTGCCAGAGAATCAGGAAATTAGTCAATTAAATTAAGAGGCAATGTTCAGCTTATTTTTTTGCCAAGATAAAATGTAAACACCAACCTGATTTATCACTTAATAACCAGTTATAAACAAAACTGGAAACTATTGTGTAATAAGAAAATAGAGTTGGCTTTCTCAAATGAATAACTATAATTTTTTCTTCTAGAATTATTTTTATCACTATGGAAGTTATTTTTCCATATTTACCTTTACCTGTGAATTCTTTATTCTTTATCAAAATGGAATTAAACCTTACCCAATATTACATAGGTCCATTTGATTATTGACTCTATTCCAAAGATATCAGAAAATATATTCAGATTACATATAGTGCTATGAGAAAATAATTTCAATCAATTGCTTCACATGATGAGGAATTATAACTGCGGTAGTTAAGTACCATAAATTTACAATCATGATTTTGAACTAAAGAAAGATTCCTAGTTAAAATCAAAGAGAAATATGTGCAATTTTCTAATTAATTTGGTTAATGTCATCATAGAGATGACATTAGTTACTTTCAACCAAGCATTTTTGAGGAATACATTTGGAGCTAGTGAAGCATGTAGAAGCATATTTAAAACCATCTAATACAAACTGGGGTTCTATTTATCTGCTTTTCTCCCCCAATGCAGCACCTACCCATTCCTAACCACTCTGCAACTTCAGTTGTTTTGCCTTAGAATTCTAGTTGTAGAAAAACAAAACAAAAGGTAATTTATTGCTTTTGTCTTTTTATGTTATCTAAAGCAAGAAAGAGACATCAATTGATTGAAAAGAAATTCAAAAAAGAATGCATTAGTGGTTAAACATATCTAAATTCTTCCTTAACATTAGTATGAGTGGAAAGACTAAAATTTCTATTTGTATATTTATTACTTTCTCTTATGGCCATGATGGAATAACAGAAACCAGATTATCTCTCTACTTTAAACTATTAAAATGCAAAATATATGAAATGATGAACATTGGACAATAGGTATAACACGGTAATAATCCTTGAGAGAAGAAAAATGAGAGACGTGAGCCCTTTGATAGCCCCAGCATTCTGCATAGAGAGCATTTCCGAATATAGCTCAGATTTCAAGGAGGTCAAGGTAGGTAGAATTTCCAAGGTAGTGTGCCACAGAGGATAGAGCAGAAAGAGGGAGAGAGAGAAAGAGAGAGAGAAAAGGATATATCTGGAGATAGGAAGATTTCCCTTCTAATCTTCATCTGAATAATGATCAACACACAAATATGTGGAAACTACTGAGGCTGTGGAAAGAACCCTAGAAAGCTGATCATGGACCCATTCTCAGAGTTCACCCAGGAACAGGAACAGTTTGTTTCCCCAAGACAAAGTGGAAAGGCCTTCAAATGCATGTGATATTGAGCAGAATCCTCAGAAAGATATTGCCTCAGTAATGAGGCCATGTTAAAACTGGAATAAACTACTCTGGATTTACCTAGCATAGCAAACTTCAAAAGGATCAAATTATTCAAAACTAATTTAACTGCATGCAGCAAAAAATTTAAAACTATTTAAAGGAATACAAAAACTATAGCACCAAATCACAAAATTCATAATGACTGGCATAAAAAAAAATAACTAGGCATGCCAAGAGTCAGGCAAATGCAGCCCATAATAATAAGAAAAATCAATTGACAGAAACACAACAACAAAAGACATGAATAGCATAATAATGCATAAGGAAATTAAAACCACAATAAGAAATATACTCCCTATGTACAGTAAGATAGAGGAATCATGAATATAAAAAGGAGAAACCATGTGATGTAAACATGACTCAAAATGAACTTACAGACATAAAAAATACAGTGTCTGAAATGAAAAGTACATTAGATGGGATTAAGAGCAGATTATAGGTACCAAAGAATAGATTGGTAAAATTGAAGACACAGAAATTGAAACTATGCAAATGAAACAGATAGAATGCATAATTTACAAGTTTACATACTAATGTAAGGTGATAATAATAGGGGAAACTGGATGTGAACTATATACTGTCTGTTCTGTCTTTATAACTTTTCTATACATTTAAAACTATTCTAAAATATAAAATTTATTTTAAAAAATTAAATAGAAAATCTGTGTGAGCTGAGGGACAATATTGAGCAGACTATATTTATATAATTAGAGTCCCAGAAAAGAAAGAAATGGGGTGAAGGCAGGAAAGATTATTTGAAGAAATAATGGTCAAAATCTTCCAAAATTTGATAAAGATATAAACCTACATATTCAAAAAGCTCATCAAAGGCCAAGTGAATAAACATGAAACAAAATTCCAAGGCACGTTATAATCAAATTGCTTAGTCTATAATAAGAAGAATGTACTTTAATCCTTCTCATTTTCTGCACATTCTTTCATTACCTTACCTCTGAGTTTTTTTCAGACTCATATTTTATCACAACACTACATGCCACTGTCTAGCTATCCTGTACTGCTGGAATTTCCCAGAAAACTTTCTGGTCTCACATGCCTACTTCTTCTGCATTAAATGGTTTTTCTGTTCTTACGCAGTCTAGGGCAACCTATTTGTTCTTAAACATTGTGTTCAAATGTCATTTCTTCTTAAAATGTTCCCAAACTCCTTTTGTGTGTTCTGTAGATGCTCAGGATGAACTTTTGAGTGAATGAATTAATGAAAAGATAAATAGATAAAGACAAGGTAATTAAGATAGAGTTAGTTGCTAAGTCTAAGCTAGTCCATTGGTACAAACTCCTTTCCCCTTGGAATTACCTTGAAGAATGGGGTGACTATCTATTCTAGCTTATGGTATAACAGGAAAAGATGAATTCTTATTTAGAATACTTTCTCAGGCTTCTGCCATTCAAGGTTTCATCTCTCTGATGGACAACAGGTTGAGAACGATAGGTTGAGAACAAAGACATTTTCTTAGAGTTCTTTCAATTTCTGCAGAGGAATCTACCCATAAACATACCCATGTGCACATAGGTTTCAGCAGCCATGAAGACCATGATAGCAGAGTGTAGCCAAGTCCCATGGATATTATGGTTTTAACAATCTAGATTTCCTGTTAAGAACAATATAATATTCATTAGTAAGTAATAGTAATATTCATTATTTATTTTGTAACCAACATTATTCTAGGGGCCCGGACTAGGATGAAGCAAGTGAGGCATAAAATTTAAGGAGGTGCCTCAAATCTCAATAATCAAGATAAACATACTTTAATGCAATGTTTTTTAAAATAAAAATTAATGCAAAAATATGTGAACAAAATATCAGCATTTTAAATAAAGACAGATTCAGTACTAATGCTTTTTCTTTTGTCCTCATTCTCCAATATGAGATGATGCTTTTACTGATTCTGCTTAAGAGTTATGGTTTGACAAAAAACAAACTGTGACAACAGACATAGTTGAAAATCCATTTAAAAAAATACTTGTTATTTAGTTGAAGGAGTTACACATGAGCATCCTTTGACACATATTTTTGTAGTATAAATGTGGAAACAAATTCCACACCAGAGTCAGTATGCACAGTAAGATCATAGTTGCATAGTCTATACAAAGGTCAGAGAGGATATAGACTCTTGTCTGGTTCCAGAGTTTCCTTAAGGAAACCAATCTTTCTGGACCTTAATTTTCTAACCTTTTAAATGGTTAGAAAAAGTACACTGTAAAAAATTTTAAAACCCAAAAACAAACAAAAACAAAACTCTTCCTGTATTTACCTCAGAGGGTTACTGCATTTTGTAAAACGAACAAAAGAATATGATTTTATGTTGCCTGACTGTTATTAATGTCAACTACAAGTGTTCTTAATTTCAAGGTTAAAACCTATGTGCCAGGGGAAGTTCTGAACTTAGCTAGCTCGCTGATCTTAAAACAATACTTGCAGAAATATAGCTCTGCTTGGCTGAGTGTGTACCAAAAATGTCTGACAGAAAGATAATTAGGCAACTTTAGAGCAGTGTGCCACACAGAGCAAGAGGTAATATTGTAGATTCAAGCTTACATACCCCTCTGAGCCATATGGCACAGCTGTGGAGTATGATATATGTCAGACCAACAGAAGGGGCTACTGAATCAGAATTGAACTGATTGATCTTGAGCAAACACACCAGGAATTTTCCAACAGGGACAAATAATACAGGTTGAGCTCAGCTTGATCATGTTACTAATTAATCATTGACTTTCTTATGCCACCTTATAGTCTACAAAATACTTCCACAAACAACTCCATTGAGCCTCATAGCAAGCTTGTGAAGCATGTAAGCATTGAATGTCTCAGCTACATGAAGAAAGCTGAGACCTGAAGTAGACCTGTTCAGTTTCATATAGTAAGTACTGGAGGTAGTTCCTGAAGCCATCTGGCTCAAAATTAAATAATTTTCTATTGTATAGCCTCCTTTCCATTACACTGCCATATGCAGAGGGGAAAGAACATCAAACTACCCTTTCCTTCTCTCAGTGACATTAGTATATGTTGATAATATCTTGCCTTTATATTTTTACTATTATTCTTTATTATTTTGATGCAATCTTAAAGTTACAGAAAAGTTGCAAATATAACACAAATAAATTATTTTTCGTTTACAATTTGAAAAAAGTTGTTGTTATGTGTTCCATCACTCCCAGGTTCTTCAGTGTACAGTTTTTAGAATAAGACCATTTTTTCTACAGAACATGATACAACCATCAAAATTAGCATTGACACATTATTATTAATACCATTTACTCTACAAAGTTGAGTTCAAGCTGAAATCCAATTTTACCAACAGTTCCAAAAATGTTCCTTATGGCAAAAGGATCCAGTTTAGGATTGCAGAATGCATTTCATCTCTTTAGTTTCCTTTATCCTGAAACTGTTTTGGTCTTTCCTTGGCTTTCATCCATTGGCACCTTCATAGATAGAAGCCTGGTATTTTATAGACTGTTCCTCAAATTGAATTTTTCTGGGTGTTGACTTACAATTAGATTCAGTTTGTGCATCTTAGGCAAGAATATCACAGAAGTGATATTGCATTCTCACTGTATTTAATTAGATTGCCTAAGATTTCAATTTGTTGAATTACTGGTAATTTTAACTTTTATCACTTGTTTAAACTGGTACCTCGCTTATCCATTATGCAAACTTTCAACTTCTTCAACTACATTTGTATTTCACTATAGATCATGGCTTCTATTTTGTTCAATAGGCTGTAACTCAATACCATCACTATTTCTTTTGATGCTTAAACTATCCTGTATTTAGGCAGAGGAAGCCATTCAAGCTGCTTTCTTGTTCTTTTGGCATACCCCCTCATCATTTGAGCCTTTTCTTGTTTTATGGTGCAATATGATGTTCTAGACTCCTATTGTCCTTTCCTGCCTGACCTCTAGAATCATACTTTTCTCCAGGGAGTCCTGGTTCTTCTTAGGAGAAAATGAAATTTAGAACAAAAATCTGGGTTCAACGTGTGCTTATTTACTAATGGGATGTCCTGCTTCCAGAATTTCTCAATGAACAAAGCTGCAAAACACATACACAGAAACACATTTTCATCTTTAGGTATTTCTGTATTTCTATATTGAAAATCTTGAGTTCATACTAATACTTTTAATTTCAATATAACACCATAGGGTTTACACTCGTTAGTGCCCTCTCTATATTTGTAATTTCCTTCTCTGATACTGAGAAACCTAGTTCCCATTCTTTTTTTTTTTTTATTTCAAAATATTAGAGTACAAATGTTTTTGGTTACATGGGTTGCTTTTGTAATACTTGAGTAATGGCTATAAGTGTGCCCAACACCCAAATAGTGTTCATTGTACCCTTTACATAGGTTTTTGATCCTCCTCTTCTTCCTCCTCCCCCTACTTGATTTCCACAAAGTTGTGGATTCCTCTGTGCACATGTGTGCTTACAGGTTAGTTCCAGTTTAATAGTGAGTACATGTAGTGTTTGTTTTTCCATTCTTGAGATGCTTCACTTAGGATAATGGTCTCCAGTTCCATCCAAATTGTTGCAAAAGACAATTCATCCTTTTTATGGCTGAGTAGTACTCCATGGTATACATATACCACATTTTGTTAATCCATTCATGAATTGATGGGCAACTAGATTGATTACAGATCTTTGAAATTGTGAATTGTGCTACAATAAACATTCAAGTAAAGATGTCTTTTTGATAAAATGAATTCTTTTCCTCTGGGTAGATAACCAGTAGTGGGATTGCTAGATTGAATGGTAGGTCTACATTTAGTTATTTGAAGAATCTCCATGCTGTTTTCCCTAGAGATTGTACTAATTTCCAGTCTCACCAATAGTTTATAAGCATTCCTTTCTCTCTGCATCCACACCAATATCTGTCATTTTTGGACTTTTTAATAAAATCCATTCTAACATGGGTAAGATGATACCTCTTTGTGGTTTTAATTTGCACTTTCCTGATGATTAGTGATATTGAGCATTTTTTCATATGTTACTGGCCATTTATCTATCTTCTTTTGAAAAGCTTCTGTTCACATCTTTTGCCCACTTTTTAATGGGGTCATTTGGTTTTTCCATGGTGATTTTCTTGAGTTCTTTGTGGATTTTGGGTATTATTAGCCCTGCACCTGATGTGCAGCTTGTGAATATTTTCTCCCATTCTGTAGGCTTCTATTTTCTCTGTTGATTATTTCTTTAGCTGTGCAGAAGTCTTTTAGTTTAATCAAACTCCATTTATTTATTTTTTTGCTGTGATTACCATTGGAGTCTTAGGCCTATATCTAAAAAAGTTTTTTTCTATATTTTCTTCTAGAATTCCTGTGGTTTCATGGCTTATATTTAAGTTTTTTATCCACCTTGAATTAATTTTTGTGAGTGGTGAGAGATAAGGGTCCAGTTTCATTCTTCTGCATGTGGATATCCAGTTTTCCCAGCACAATTTATTGAATAGGGCTTCATTTCCCCAGCACACGTTGTTCTCTGCTTTGTCAAAGATCAGTTGGTTGTAGGTAGATGGTTTTATATCTGGGTTCTCTATTCTGTTCCATTGGTCTATGTCTTTATTTTCATGCCAATACCATACTGTTTTGGTTACTATAGTCTTGTAGTATAGTCTGAATTCTGGCAATGTGATGTTTCCAGATATGTTCTTTGTGCTTAAGATTGCTTTGACTATTTGGACTCTTTTCTGAGCTTAAATGAAGCATAGAATTAATTTTTCCAGATATATAAAATATGACATTGATATTTTGATGGAGAATGCATTGAATCTGTTAATCACTTTGAGTAGTATGGATATTTTAACAACGTTGATTCTACCGATCCATGAGCATGGTATGTTTCTGTGTTTCATCCATGATTTCTTTCTTCAGTGTTTTGTAGTTCTCCTTGTAGAGATCTTTCACCTCCTTGGTTAAGTATATCCCTAGGTATTTTATTTACTTTGTAGCTGTTGTGAAAGGTATTGAGTCTTTGATTTGACTCTGAGCTTGACTGTTATTGGTGTATAGGAATGCTACTGATTTGTGTACATTGATTTTGTAACCTGAGACTTTGCTGAATTTATTTATCAATTCAAGGAGTCTCTTGGTGGAGTCTTTGTGGTTTTTTAGATACAAGATGATGTCATCAGCAAAAAGCGATATTTTGACCTCCTCTTTTCTTATTTGTATACCCTTTATTTCTTTTTCTTGCCTGATTGCTCTGACTATGACTTCCAGCACTATATTGAATAGAAGTGGTGACAGTGGGCATCCTTTTATTGTTCCAGTTCTTAGGGGAAATGTTTCAACATTTCCCCATTCACCATGATGCTGGCTGTGGGTTTGTCATATGTGGCTTTTATAATGTTAAGGTATGTTCCTTCTATGCTTAGTGTGTTGAAGGTTTTTATCATGAACAGGTGCTGAATTTTGTCAAATGCTTTTTCAGTATATATTGAGATGATCATATGGTCTTTCTTTTTGCTTCTGTTTATGTGTTGAATCACAATTATTGATTTCCATATGTTGAACCATCCTTGTATCCCTGGATGAAGCCCACTTGGTCATGTTTTTTTGTTTTTGTTTGTTTGTTTGTTTGTTTTTGATGTGCTGTTGAATTTGGTTTGGTAGTATTTTATTGAGGATTTTTGTATCCATATCCATACTGAATATTGGTCCATAGCTTTCTTATTTTGTTTTTTCCTTTCTGGGCTTTGGTATCAATGTGGTACTGGCTTCATAGAATGAGTTGGGGAGAATTCCCTCTTCTCTATGTTATGAAATGATTTCTGTAGTATGGGTACGAGGTCTTCTTTGTAGGTCTGGTACAATTCAGCTGTGAATCCATTTCATCTGCAGCTTTTTTTTTTTGGAAAACTTTTTATTACTGCTTTGATTTTGTTGTTCATTATTGGTCTGTTCAGGAATTCTATTTCTCCCAAATTGAGTCTTAGGAGGTCCTGTGTTTCCAGGAATTTCCTCTACAATTTCTAGTTTATGTGCATAGAGATTTTCATTGTGTTCATGGATGATGTTTTGTATTTCTATATTATCAATTATATAGAAATACAAAACATTTCTCCTTTTTCATTTCTGATCAAGCTTATTTGTGTTAGTTTTCTTCTATACCTGGTTAATCTAGCAAGTAGTCTGTTGATATTGTTTACCTTTTCAAGGAATCAACTTTTTGTTTCATTGATCTTCTGTATTTTTTTGTTTCATTTTTTCTTTCATTTAGTTTTGCTCTAATCTTTGTTATTTCTTTTCTTCTGCTGGCTTTGGGTTTGGTTTGCTCTTCCTTTTCTAGTTCCTCGTGATGTGATATTACGTTGTTAATTCGTGGTCTTTCTGTCTTTTTTATGTAGGCATTTAAGGGTATGAATTTTCCCCTGAGGAATGCTTTTGCTGAGTCCGCTAGATTTTGGTAGCTTGTGTCCCTTTTGTCATTCAGTTCAAAGAATCTTTTTATTTCCATGTTAATTTCATCCTTGATCCAATAATCCTCAATCAGCAGTTTATTTATTTTCCATGACTTTGTGTAGATTTGAGTGTTTCTCTTGTGATTGTTTTCTAGTTTTATTCCTCTGTAGTCTGAGAAGATACATAGTATGATTTTGATTTTTTTGAATTTGTTGAGGCCTGTTTTGTGGCCTTAGATATGATCAATCTTGGAGAATGTCTCATGTGCTGATGAGAAGAATGTATATTTAGTATTAATATATTGGGGGTAGAATGTTCTGTAAATGTCTGTTAAGTCCATTTGATTTAGAGTCTGGTTTAAGTTCAGTGCTTATTTATATTCTGCTTTGATGATTTGTCCAGCTCTGACAGCAGAGTATTGAAGTCCCTGGCAATTATCATGCTGCTATTTATTTCTTTTTTTAGCTCTAGCAAAATTTGCTTTGTGTATCTGAGAGCTGCTGTGTTAGGTGCATATATTTGTGGATTGATATACCTTAGTTTTGCTCCCTTTTCTATTATATAATGAACCTCTTTGTCTTTTTTTAACATTTGTTGATTTAAAGTCAGTTTTATCTGATATGAGAATGGCAACACCTGCTGTCTTTTGGTTTCCATTTGTGTGGAATATTTTTTCCTATCCATTTATGCTGAGTCTGTTTGTGTCTTTGTGGTTCAGATGTGTTTCCTGGAGAGAGCAGATACTTGGGTTATGTTTTTTCACCACTTCAGCCGGACTATGTCTTTTAAGTGGCACATTTAAATTATTATTGTTAAGAGATAAAATTGATATGTGGGATGCTGTTCTGTTCATCGTGTTGAGTAGCACCTTGTTGCTTTGTTTTCCCCCTTGTGCTATTGTTTTATAAGAGTTGTGAACTTTAGCTTTTTGGGGTGATTTTACACTGGTGGGTATATATTGTGCTGATTCATATGTAAGGCACTTCTGAGTATTTCCTGCAGGGCAGGTCTGGTCATGATAAATTTCCTCAGTGTTTGCTTGCCTTAAAAAGACATATTTTCTCCATCAATTGTGAAACTTCATTTTTCAGGATACAAGATTATAGACTGGCAGTTGTTCTGAATAAAAAAATTGAAGATCGGGTCCCACTCCCTTCTGGCTTGTAAGGTTTGCACTGAGAAGTCTGCTGTTAGCCTGATGGGTTTTCCTTTAGGTCAGTTGTTGCATATGGCTAGCTGCTTGTAGAATTTTCTCCTTCATTTTGACTTTGGCTAGGTTGATTACTATGTGTCTTGGAGATGTCCTGTTTGCTGTGAATTTTCCCAGAGTTCAATGACCATCTTGTACCTGGGTGTCTGGATCTATGGTGATAACAGGGAAATTTTTCTCAACAATTCCCTCAAAATGATTTTCCATGCTTTTAGCTCTTTATTCTCCCAGAGGGATACCTATATTTTGTATGTTAGTTTGCTTCACATATGAGATAGTCTCATTTCTCTCTAAATGATTGCTCCACTTGTTTTGTTCTCTTCTCTGCCTTTTTAAATGACTGGGTTAGCTGAAGAGGCTTGCCTTCAAGCTCTGAGATTCTTTCTTCTCCTTGGTTTAGTCTGTTGTTGATCCTTTCTGCTATGTTTTGAAGTTCCCTAAATGACTCTTTCATTTTTTTAAGTTCTATTATGTCCCTTCTATGTTTTCTGACATTTGGTATTTTTGTCATTAATTTCCTGATTTTTTTTTTTTTTTGGCTTCTGCTGTTGATTTTCAACATTCTTTTCAACTCCTTTCATCTTATTTGCCATCCATATTCTGAATTCTGCTTCTGTCATTTCAGCAATTTCCTTTTGCATGGATTCCACCACTGTAGACCCATTGTGATACCTTGAGGGTGTTGAGCTATTTTGTTTTTTCATGTTGCCAGGGTTCTTTTTCTGGTTTCTTCTCATCTGGCTCCTCTGCTCTCAACCCTGGGTTAATAGGGTTGCAGGACACTTGTTCTCCTTTGCTGGAAACTCTCCTGTTTAGTTAAGTGAAGTGGAGGACCCTAGATGAAACTTTTGTGACATAGTCTGGATTGTTGACCCATCAGGGGAGGAGTGGGTGCACTGAGAGCCTGTAGAACAGCTGTCTGTTTTGGCTTGTTCCCCTGTGATTGCTTCAGTTCAAACCAGTGCTGGATAATCTTTGTGTGAGGTGGTGGGTTGTTTGAGTTGGGGGTTGGATGCAACCTTCTCCACCATGGCTTTTGTTGTGAGTTATTGCTCTGGCCAGGGTCACCCAGTGAAGGTGACAGTGGCAGCTGTATGAGTCTATTTAGGCAGTGATCGTGAATGGGCAGGTTGTGTGCCTTTGCATTAACCAGGTCCAGGAGTAATATTTTCCTATGGCTGGGGGATCCTGGGTCAAGTGTTGTCCCTCAAGGAGGTTCTATTGGCCCAATTGCAGTAGTGGAGACTCAGGGGTAGTGTCTTGGGGCCTAGACTCAACTTTGAAATCTCGGGAGTATCGCAGGCCTGGTAGGGGCCCTGGAACTACAAGGGTAAAGTCTAAGGTTTGAGAGCAACGAGAGCTTCAGAGCTGGATCTGGGGATTATGGGGGCAAAGCTGCACCAATGGAAGGTTGTTCCCCCAGTGTGGAGACTGCTGGTGTCCAGTTGCACAGGCAGAGGTTTGTCTCAGTGGCTCAGGGATCATAGAGGTGGGCTGGAGCTGCTAGTCCCCTGAGGTTTTCCCCCACCCCACCAAGGTCTCACTGAGGCAGTCACCTAGTGCTTCTCAGGTGGTGCCTGTGGCACCTGAGACTCTTCCTCTGTTTAGATCCCATGCAGAGGGAGAAGTGTGTTCAGTCTCCAGTCTCAAGGCACAGCATAGGGGAGCATTTGTTTTGTCTTCTCCCTCCCCAGGCTGGAGTGGGTAATGTAAATGCTACTATTGGAAAGCTAAGTCCAGAGCAAAGCTGGCACCATGCACCAGAGCAATCCTGATGGTGTCAGGGATGGTGGAATCAGGGATTGGCAGCCCCCAGATCTCTCCTGTGCCTCCTCTCTGGTGCAATGCCTATGCATAGACTCTGAGCAGCTCCCCTTTTAGCCCAGAGTTCTACAGTAAAAGAGGGAGACCCCTTACAGATTGAGCTGCCAGAAACTTTAATTCCTCTCCTACAAAGGGGTGCCCCCTTGGGCTGCTTCTATTCTGCTGTCTCCCCCTCCCCCAGCTATGTGAATTATTCTGTGACTCCCACCTTAATCTCTGAGATCCAGAGTGGTGCTTGTGAGTAAGAATCAGCCACTCCCTATTTGATTGAGTCAGTAGATGCTGTAATGGGCTGTGCAGTTGTTCTCCTGGTCAGTGGTTAATACTTGCAGGAAAGAACCAACTGTACCACCTTTGGTGCCTGTTATCAATCGGCTTTAGCCCCTTAGAAGATACACTTAAATGTCCCAGGTAGTGGATGGGGCCCTGAATCTGCCAGGGGATTGCTAGTTCTCCACCACAGCAGAGGTGCGTGGTGGGGCAAGGCTGGGCAAGGTTAAGTCAGGCAAGCCTGACTTCAGGCTCAGCAGCATAAGTCCTGGCACTGTCCTGGCAAGGATCAAAGGTCAGTTCTCAGGCCACTGGGGAAGGCTGCAGGGCAGGGGATGAAGCAGCCTCACCAAACCAGAAAGTCTGCTCATGAGGAAGGATCTGTCTGCAATTCACCGACTGACTATCTGGAGTGACTTTTGCCCCCCTCACACTTCCCCTACCCCAAGAGACTCCTTCCAGTGCCTGGTTGTAGACACTGGTGTCAGAATTCACCACGCTCACTAACAGTGGCACCGGGGCCCAGGAACTGCCTCAGCTGTGGACCCAGTCCAGTTCAAAGGTCTTCTTGTAGGGGGATGGGTGCTCCACCAGTTTGCTATGGCTTGGACCCACAGTGCATTCTCCTGTCTGTTCTGCCCATATGGGCCCCTCTGCCTCTATAGTTTAGCTCTCAATTCTTCCCTCTGTGTCCCCAAGCAACTGCACTGAGTCCTGGGGTATGGGATTGGCTGTGTCCCTGTCTCCTTGGAAGGCGTCTGAGGGGTGGAGGTAGGTGTCAGCAAGCAGGGAACTCCCAGACAGGGCACCCCTAGGTCCACTGTAGGTCCTCAAGGGGAAAGGTGTGGGTCCCTCTCTCTGTGTGAACCTCAGACAGAAGGGCACACCAGCAGAGTACAGGGGGCCACTTTTGAAAGTCTTGGTTCAATGGCCTGATGGCTGCAGTGGGCAAGGGAGGAGTGGGAGAGGAAAAGAGTCTGAATAGAAGAGAGCTGGCACTCTGGTTCTTCCAGTCTCTCTCCCTGGAAGGAAACCCGTACAGAGCGTCTAAGCTCTGGGATCACACAAGTTCTCCGGGGTCCACTGTAATCTGGGCAGGAGTTGGGAACTGTGTGGAAACAGGTAATGTGAAAACTGTAGGGCTGGAGCTCGCTGGGGTGGAGAATGGGGCAGTATGAACAGAGAAGCAGTATAGAGTCCAGACCCCTCTTGGCTTGTGACTACAGCCACCGGGGCTGACACCAAAAGGGGCTGGAATCCCAATGCTTTATTTTCAAGAGGGTCCCAGTTCAGTGATTACAACACAGCATTTGGGCTTGTGTGGGTGGAAAAAATCCCGAGTAGCTTGGCAGCCCAGCCATCACCAGAGGTGTGTGGGAAGGAGAAACAAAACTCCCACCTACCACCTTCACTGAGCTCCAAGCTTCTCTGGGGTTGATCTCTGTTAATATCTTTCTTTCTTCTTGTTCTTTTTTGAAATTTCTTTGCATGAAGTCTCTGGCAGGCTGTGGCACCTTTCCACCTGAACTACACCTGAGCTGTTCCCAGTCCCAGTCTCCTCTACCTGAAACCCTTCCTTCCCTCAGGGATGATATGGCAACTGATGTCTCTAGTCAGCCATCTTTTCTCTCATGTCCCATTATTCTGAATGTATTTCTTTATGTGCTTAATCTCCCCTCTGTGTAACCTATGTCCCAATACTGCTGCCATCTTCCTCATGCACAGATGCCTGTATCACCCATCTTGGGCTCCAGCACCTTGTGCCAGGCTGCACTGCTCCCCACCACATGTGAATGTCCTCCTTGACCTTTTGTTCCAACTCCCTGAGTGGGACTGCCCCACAGTGTGGAAATCCTCCTCACTTCACCTCTCCCATCCTCCTCACTGGTGGTCCAGTACCTCCTGACAATGTGATCTCCCATGTGGATATACCCTTGTCTTGCTACGATTATGACACCACTGCTAGACAGCCATTTCATGTAGATGTCTTCTGCAATCCCCTTGGGCTTGCACACTCAGTGAAGAGACAACCCTTCTGGAGACATATTCCTCATTCATGCTTTGATTCTCCATGCCAAGTTCTCTCCCCCACACTGGGATGTCCTCCTTAGGCCACTCAACACTGATGTCTTCCATTGAATTAACCCCTCCTCATCCCACTTGGGCTCCAACACCCCATGCTAGGCCACCTTATAATCTGCTCCCTTGTACATTGTATGTGCCATCCTCATCTTACTTTAGCCATGACGTCCCACACTGAATAACCCCTCCCTCAATGGGTACCCCACTCATGGCTTGTAGACTGAACTTTTTATGAAGGGGATAGGAAATGGAAGGGGAAAAAGAAGAGCAAAGCATTATTATTAAATATAGACAGGATTACCATTATCCTTTTTGTTTTGCAGTAGGCATTTTTTCATGAAACTACTTTGCATATTCTTTCATGTTGATCAGATATAATATTCTCAGGTTGTTTACCAAGCCACATGCAGGAAGTGATATAAATGAAGTACAGAAACCATATTCTGTATCAACAATATATTTACGTGTAGAGATTGTATTTTGAAGGATGCATTTAAAAGAATACTTTATATGACACTAAATGATTGGAAATCATTTTCCATGATGTTAATTTACTTGAGAGAATAATTTCCCATTGCCAGTAATTAATTATAACACTTTAATGTTAATTGGACAAGATTGTCTTTATAAATGAACAAAACCAATTGGCTTTTTGCTCTTCTTGAAAAAAGCATGAAAACAATAGAAAAAAAAGATTTGAAACTGTAACATCAGTAGGGAATTATTTTGACAGTACACTATATAAGGAAAAGTATGTGTGAAATATGCTAACCTAGTTGTTCTTTTGCAGTACCTTATTTTATTTTTATTTTATGACTCTTTCCTTACTGAATATGCTCTAGGTCTTTTTAGTTTATTATAGTGTGTGTGATTATGTGTATGCATGCATATGTACCTTACTTTAAAGAAACTGAATGAGTGTCAGATATAGGTCATAGAGAGTGAAGACCTAAAGAATTATATTAATACATTTCAAAGTCTAATGTATCTGTATGATTTGTGGAACAGGATCTCTTGAGATCACTTTTGGGAAGGTCCAGGTCAATTAAGTAGATCCCCTATTACTAAGTCATCAGAGCTAAGACACATAAACCACTTCATACTCAGGTCATGCCCAGCCCTCCAGGAAGTATACTGAAAGGAAATAAAATCAAGAGTGTGATGGATATTAGGACATTGTCAGTATCGTCACCTGTCCACAAACTGTATCCCATCTCCAACATCAGCACCTTGGATCAGGACAAAGAACTTTGGAGATTTGGAGGGAGGGAAGGCTGCAACAAATGTCTATATACACACCTATGTGTATGTGTGTGTATAAATATATATGCACACACAACTATATATGTGTATATATTTATGTAAAATGCTGTATACCTAGGGTTTCTGAATAAAACAAAAGGTATAAAGCACTACTGGTTTTAGGACCAAGCACAGAAAATTACACGGTAGGGATGGTCACAAGAGAAATGAGAAATGTTCACATCCACACTGGCAGAAACTGCCACTAAAAACTGAGGCATAGCAGTGCAGTAGTCGAGCTACTGCTTATGCATACGGTGCTAGAGGTTTGTAGCTGGGGCGGTTATAGCAGAACATGTTGCCTAAACATAACTGGCAGTGGTACAAACCCAGTCTTCCTGTTCAAATCTCATGCAGAAATCACAAGAACTCTCACTCTCCATCTGTGAAAGATTTAGCAAGGCCTGTCTTGGAGACTACAGTTAGAGAGATGTCAGAATGTGTCCACTTTATTTATGACTTAGCTTTATTGTATACCTGCCACTCATACCCCAATTATATCTGACTTAATTTCTTGTGGCCCAAGAAATACATTTTATATATGAAAATACAGCTTTACTCAAAATACATGTTAGGTTTTTATTTATTTTAAAATTGCTTTATGTAGTCTTCCTCCCTTATCCATAACAGGTATGTTTCAACACCCCCAGTAGATGCCTGAAACTGCAGAGAGTGCTGAACCCTATAAATATCATATTTGTTCCTATACATATATACTTACAATAAAGTTTAATCTATGTTAGTCACAGAGATTAACAATAAGTAATAATAAAATGGAATAATTTTAACAGTGTACCATAATAAAAGTTATGTGAATGTTCTCTTTCACTCTGTCTCTCTTAAACTACCTTATTGTACTGTGTTCAACCTTCTTCTTCTTCTTGTGATGATGTGAGATGAGAAAATACCTACATTAGGAGATGAAGAGTGAGGTGAACGATATAGACATTGTGACATAGTGTTAGGCTACCATTGACCTATGGTACATCAGAATGAAGATCATCTATTTTTGGTGATCCCGGATCATAGAGTCATGACAATGTTGATGGTCGGATGTCAGGAGCAATGTCGATGACTGGTGGGCAGGTAGTTACACAGTGTGAATGTGCTGGACAAAGAGAGGATTCACATCCTGGGTGACATAGAGCTAGGTGGCATGAGATTTTATTATGCTACTCAGAAGGGTACACAATTTAAAACTTATGAAGTATTTATTTCTGGAATTTTCCATTTAATATTTTCAGGCTGTGGTTGGTCTCGGTAACTGAAATCATGAAAAGCAAAACCTCACACAAGGGGAGAATAAGGGGAGACTACTGTATATAGGAATCTCTTGTGTAATGAACTTCTTTATGACATTTTGTAGGAATAAGCTTACTCTGATTCAAACTTTGACAGCATTTATCTCCCACTGTCTTTTCAGCTGTCACCTGACTGAGCTTCTCCTGATCTCAGCCAATCCTGCTTGACTAGGGTGCCTTGAAAGGATGTGTCAGCTGCAGGACAAGTCAAACCCTCCTGGTCCATGCCAGGTCGGTCTTCTCATCATGAGGATGAAGGATTAGAAACTCTTAGTGCCAGTTATACTTATTAATATCAAGTGAGGCTAAGAGGGATTTTTCCTGTTTTCCCCAAAGTGTGATTCCAGCAGAGGAGACAATATAGGAAAGATCTGTGAAATGAAATGATCCCATGGGGCGTGTTTGTGAGTATTGTTGGACAAAAGTTTTTACCTTTTCAAAGCCAAGAGACTCACTTCTTAAGAACCGATGCCCAAAAGAAAGGGAGTGAGGATTTTGTTCTTCAGTGGCTGTCTGCTCAGCCAGAGCACTTGCTAATGTGCTCCTGTACTACACAGGCACAGAGAGAGACAGCAAGAGACCACGCGCATGCATTAGAAAGAAATGGAAGAACTGAGAATGAGGGAGCCATTTGGTGATATCTACCGAACAGACAGATGAGAGGCTAGGGGAAGGACTGATACTGGTAGGAAATGAGTGACATTGTAATAGACATAGGCAGAGCCTTATTTCTGACATTAGGAAATGTGCTATAGAATCCCTGCTTGGAGGGGCTTAATAACCTATCTATGTGTCCCCCAAGAAAGCCATCAGTTAGGTACCTGGCACATAGAAGGCAAGAGTAGCCCGTTTTAGTCATTAAGAGAAACAACAATAATCAACCTATCAGGATTGCCCCCTCATTCAGACAAGTCAAGGAACGCTTTCATTGACTTCCAATGGGAATAATTGACACTAGAAAAGGAAGGAGGGGAGGGTGTAAATCCTGATCCTGTCTGCACTTCCCTCTCTCCATCCCCCTTCAGAACACTAAAACTAAAATCACAAGAGATTTCACCTAGACTGGTGGGAAGCAGGAAAAAATTTTAATCTAGTTTAATGTGGGAGTTTTTAAATAATCAGAATAGCATGTTAGATACTGAAAAAAAAAAAAAAAAACCCTTCTGGTTATTGAGAAATGACTAGACATGTCTTGAAAACTTCAAGATATTAAAGGACTAGCCACATAGCAGTATGCGCATAAATAACATTGTTTCATATTTATATCATTGGAAGTTGACATTCTTTCATAAACATTTTACTCTAGTTAAGTAACACTGGATGTTTACTTATATTTTTTGAATTTTGAAGTCTGAAAACATAGCTTTAAATTTGGACAGTTAAAGTTATAAGCAATAGAAATTCGTGAAGGATAGCAAAGAGCTGACAGGGAGGAAATTCTTTTCTGTCGGCCTTTAATCAGTACAGAAGAAAAGGTTTCCACTGGGTAGGTCTTCAGGCCAATGTTGTATGGCAAAAAGCCTTGGCTGAACTTAGGACAGAAAGCAAACATTGCAGGAAGACCTATCTCAGACATTAGGGGATAGGAAATGACATTAAATGGCCAGAGCAGAATGAGACAGGTCACAAACAGGGAAGAGAGGGCTATGCCAAACCTAAAGCCAAATATTAAAGGCAGAGCAAGTTTTAGAATTAAGAAAGCCAGAAGCACAAGTCTTTAGAAATGTGTAAGACAATTACATTGAAATATTGTTGAAGTATGTGTCCATTTCATTAAACAAATATCCATGAGTGTGGAACCTGTTCATTAATAGAGCTACAAAAGTTGATAGGATACAGTCACATATTTTCCTCAAATTGGTTATAATCTAGAGAAATAGAAAGATTCCAGTGTTTCCTCTCTCCCAGTTTCTGCTAACAAAAAGTTTAATAAACTTTTATCTTCCAAACATATTTCTGATTCTCTTAATGCAGTTTATTTTTAAAAATTTTACTTCAAATTAAGTTTTTAATTTTTTGCAGTTAAATTCTATTGATATCCTTGGCATTGGAGCAATGGTTTTTGCAGGTAGTCAATCTAGACAGAATTGAGGCTAAGATTCACCTAGAAAGCTATATTCACTTAGAGTGCTTACCTGATTTTGTCTATTCGGGACCATAGAATATTGGCTGTCATAATTGGCAAAGGTAGCCTGGCCAAGGTTGCTAACTATAAACATTGTATAGGCATTCTTTAATTTGGAGATTGTTATGTTGATAATGACCGAGTCCAAACTCTAGGGCTGAGGCAGAACTGTATCCATATTCCTTTGGATATGCCCTTTGGTGAGGCTTTGATTTCTGTTTCACAAAGCATGTGATGAAAGGTCTTAGTGAGGAAATCTAAGGCCTGCATTTCTGTAAAACTCTTGTCCGGCAACATTTTTTTCTCTGAAATGTCCTAGTTCAATTATTTCTCTTCTAATTTCTACACTATTCTGTGTTGTTGTATAGGAGCCTTATTATTTCTTGCAGACAACTCTTGGTCCTGCCTTCTCATGTCTTCAAAATACTGTCCTCTAAGTACAGAATTTTTACTGTGAATCACAAACGTCAAAATGTTAGTGGCTTGACTCACTAATTGAGAATCACTGCAGGTATTGTCTCCTCTCTCTAGTTCAGTTAAACATGCTGTCTGTACTCTCTTTGCTACATACTTTCCCTCTGTCACATCACCAGGCTATATCCTCTGGTGAAGGGCTCTTTGACACAGAGTCATTTATGGCTTGAGATTCCTTGATGAGAACAGATCCCCCAGTGAATATGGGTATTATCATTGAACATCTTTCTTTACATACTTAGCAACTATAATGCATCTTGAGGTATGCCTCTGAGATCCTTCTTTCAGGACTGAAACATCCATTTCTCCAGTAGTCAGTTGTGTTGGCTATAGATGGTTCCCAACTGTTTCACTTTGGAAATTATTCTCAGCCTAAGTTACTGCCTCACTCCATGTTTGCCCCATCCTGGGGTCAACTCACATCCAATGAGCAATACCTGCAATTCTTCAAGGCCTGGCCCCATTGTGCTAATCTGGTATGATTCTGAAAGGCAAACTCATTCTATAGATGCCTCTGGGGCTGGCAGCGGCCTCTGTTCCATCTGTATCACAGTTTGGCTTCTCCTTCTGCCCAGTCCTGCTCCTCTCACTTCCCTACAGCTGTTGTTCCAATGTGCCTTCCCTAATACAACTCCTGTATGCAAATTTTTATCTCACATACTATTACTGAGGACCCTAACTAAGTCAATTTACATGAAGAGTGATCCTAAAGCGTAAACTATAAAATGGAATATTAGAGCTGGATTACCCACTGGCTGGCTGCCATTATGGACCCTATTACTGATAATAGAGAGAGTACTAATAAGCCTTGGTATGCTAAAGCCTTGCAATTATTGAACCTTTACTGGTAGTGAACAATGGAAAATAACACACTATGTAGTACAATGTCTGATGCATTTAAAAAATAAAACTGAAGTAAACATTAGAATGTACGGAATTAGATGGCCCTTGCTGGATACCATCAATGCATTGAAAAATACAAAGAAAGATAGAGTATACTTGATGGTTATTTTAAGGTAGAACGTGGTTGATTATTATTTTTCCTTATTATGATAGTCACAAATAGCTACTTGGCAATATAGAAAGAGACTCTTAGAAGGGTATGGAATCCTAGCAAGTGATCTCTGCTATGGTCTGACCTTTGAGAAAAAGTGGGACCATGACATTAGAGATATTGATATCTGTGTCAATGGTCTCTAGAATCTTGACTCTTGAGATCACTTTGATTTTGCTGGGCTTTCAGAAGTGGTCCACTCCTCCCCATTTAAAGACTAGCATTTTATCCAGTCTTAAAGATGGTGCAGATCCCTCTGCTTGCAAGACAACACATGCCTTCCTCAAGAGATACCCCTACTTCTGCTCCATGCCAGAAGATTCTTAACTAAGGTAAAACCTCAGGATAAGTTGGCTAGGGCAGTGTTGGCCTGCTACAGGAAAAATATGGCTAAGTGCCATTTAGGTGTAGGTCCTAGCCAACATTACAAATAAGACCCAGGAAAATATTTATGGGATTGATCTGAGGATGCTGGCTCAAAGTCAGCAGACTATAAAATTCTATCAGAGAGAGTTTCTTAATATGGAATAATACTCTGTTTTACAGAATTTAACACTCTGACAAGAACCTTGAGAGATGGTACTAATGTACTACTAAGGTAGCTTATAAAAGCTTGGAAAAATTGATTAACCTCACTAAATAAAGAGAAGTACAGAAACGCCCTGGAAAAGAGTGAGATAAAGGTCAAATGCTAGCAAACATGGGTAATTGGAGTGGATATACTCCATAAATCTATGAAACCCACTGGACATCTATGTTCTGTGGAAGGCCCTGAGCTTAAACAAAGCAGTAAAGAATGTGTTGGTGAGGGGTGCACAAGCATTCTTGTACGTGTCTGTTATGGCTATCCTCTGTAGGCTAGAAATGAATCTAGAAGATGATGTGATAGAATGGGCTTCCTGATTTCAATGAGGATTATAGAATGCCAAATTTATAGAGACCAGGTCATAGGGCTTAATTGTCATGGAAAGAATAAGTGAAATTATTGAAATATGTCTCAAGGCCAGAGTGGACGCATGGAAGCCAGGGACCAGACCAACCATTGCTGTGATGATTGTTAATAAAACAGGATGTTCCTGGGAATAAACTAGATGGACAGAAGTAGCAAGAGTGTTAGACATCCAGATACAAGAGGCACAATGATCCTTAGGCAAACATTGCAAAAAGGGCCTCACCACAACATACTATGTTCAGAATGTCTAAAGTCAAAGTGAAAGACAGAATTTTTAAGTTAGAAAGAGAAAAGCATCTAGTCACCTATAAAGGAAACTCTGTTAGTCTAACAGCAGACTTTTCATCAGAAACCTTACATCCCAGAAGAAAATGGGATAGCATTTTCAAACTGCTGAAAGAAAAAAAAATTGTCATCCAAAATTTTTATATTCTGATAAAATAAAGTTCATGAATGAATGAGAAATAAATTCTTTCCCAGACAAGCAAACACTGAGGTAGTTCATCACCACTAGACCAGCCCTAGAGAAAATGATCAAAGAGGCCTTAAATATAGAAATGAAAGGAATTCACCATCATTAAAATATATGAAAATATAAATCTAACAGGCCTTATAAAATAATCACACAAAGAAGCAAGAAAAATAAATCAAATAGTAATATGAGTATATTTCATCAAGCCACAAAGACAAAAAGACAGAGAAAAAGATAGAAACAAGGAACTTGTAAAACAATTAGAAAACAATAATATGATATTCACACATCAATAGTAACATTGAACATAAATGGGTTAAATGCTTCACTTAAAAGATATGGATTGGTAGAATGGATTTAAAAAAAAAAATGATCCAACTTACCCACAAAGACACACATAGACTGAAAGTAAACATCGAAAAAAATGTTCCATGCAAAACAAGCAGGAGTAGCTATGCTCATATCAGATAAAACAGGCTTTAAATCAAAAATACTATAAAAAAGACAAAGAAGGTCATTATTCGATGATAAAGGGATCAATTCATCAAGGATATAATAATCCTAAATATATATGCACCCAACATCTGAGCTGCCACAGTCACAAAATAAATATTACTATATCTAACGAAAGAAATAGAAAGCAATACAATAATAGTGGAGGACTCCAACACTCCACTCATAGCACTACGTAGGTCATGAATACAGAAACCCAAAGAAGAAACATGGGACTTAAATTGGACATTAGAGCAAATGGACTTATATAGAAATTTACAGAAAATTCTACCCAACACTACAGTATGTACGTTCTTCTTACTAGCACATGGAATGTTCTCCTTGATGGGCCATGTTAGGCCACAAAACAAGTCTTAACAAAGTTTTAAAAATGGAAGTCATAACTTCTCAGACCACAATGGAATAATGCTAGAAATCAATACAAAGAAGAACTTCAGAAACTATGCAAATACATGGAAATTAAACAACATGCTCCTGAAGCATTACTGGAGCAACAAAGAAATTAAATGGAAATTTTAAAAAATTTGGAATGAATGAAAATGAAAACACAATATACTAAAATCTGTGGGATACATAAAAAGGAGTGCTAAGAGAAAAGTGTATAGCATTAAATGCCTACATAAAAAATGTTCAAAGATCACAAATTAACAACCTGACTTCACACCTCTAGGCACTAGACAGCAAAAGCAAACCAAACCCAGAGCTAGCACAAGAAAAGAAATGACAAATATTAGAGCAGAACTAAATGGCAGAGATTATAAAAATTGTACAAAGGATCAATGAAACAAAAAGTTGGTTCTTTAAAAATATAAGCAAAATTGATAAACCATTAGCTACATAAACTAAGAAAAGAAGAAAGAAAAACCAAATAAATAGATTCAGTAATGAAAAAGGAGACATTCCAACTGATCCCACAGAAATGCAAAAGATTATCAGAGCCTGTTATGAGCAACTATGTGTTCAAAAACTAGAAAACCTAGAAGAATTGGATAAATTCCTGGAAACATACAATCTCCTAAGATTGAACCAAGAATACATAGAACTAAACAGACCAATAATGAATAGCAAGATTAAATCAGTAATAAAACAACAAAAAGGTCAGTACCAGATGGATTCACAGCTGATGTGTACCAAACATACAAAGAAGAATACCATTTCTCCTGAAACTGTTCTGAGATATTGAAAAAGAGGGAATTCTCCCCAACTCATCATATGAGGTCAGTTTCACCCTGATATCAAAACTAGAAAAGAACATACAACAACAAAAAGAAAGCTACAGACCAATATCCCTGATGAACATAGATGCAAAAATATGCAACAAAATAATAGCAAATTGAATCCAACAGCACATCAAAAAAAAAAAATGCCATGATCAAGAGAGTTTTATACCAGGGATGCAAGGATATAGTGCAACATACAAAAATAAATAAATGTGGTACATCATATAAATAGAATTAAGGGATAAAAAAATATGATCATCTCAATATATGCAGAAAAAAGCACTTGATAAAATTAAGCATCCCTTTATGACAAAATTCCTCAACAAACTAGGCATAGAAGGAGCATATCTCAAAATAATAAAGATTATATATGACAAACATACAGCCAACATTGTACTTAATGGGGAAAAGTTGAAAGCATTCCTCCTAAGAACCGGAACAAGACAAGGATGCTCACTTTACCACTCATACTCAACATAGTACTGGAAGTCCTCACTGGAGAAATTAGGAAAGAGAAAAAATAAAAGATACCAAAATTGGAAAAGAGGAAGTCAAATTACCCCTATTTGTTGATGGTATAATCTTATATCTAGAAAGCCCTGAAGATTCCACCAAAAAACTCTTAGATTTGATAACTTAATTCAATAAAATTTCAGGTTACAAAACCAACATACAAAAATCAGTAGCATTTTTATGCAATAATAATCTAGCCAAGAATCAAATCAAAAAGACGATCCCATCTACAATGACTATAAAAAAAACAAAAAAACAAAAAAACTAAGAATATATTTAACCGAGGAGGTGAATACTTTCTGCAAGGAAAATTACAAAACACTTATGAAAAATTTATAAATAACACAAGCAAATGAAGAAACATCCCATGCTCAGGGATCAGAATAATTAATATAATTAAAATGACCATACTGCCTAAAGCAATTTATAAGTTTAATGCAATCCCTATCAAAATACCAACATCATTTTTCACAGATTTAGAAAAAAACTAATCATATATTTCACATGGAACCAAAAAGAGCCAGAATAGGAAAAGCAATCTTGAGCAAAAATAATAAACCTGGAGGCATCACATTGCCTGATTTAAATTATACTGCAAGGCTATATTATAGTAACCAAAATAGCATGGTACTGGTGGAAAAATTTCAAGTGGATCAATGGCAAAAAATAGAGAACACAGAAATAAAGTCACAACTTACAGCCAATTGATCTTTGACAAAGTCAACAAGAATATACACTGGGGAAAGGATACCCTTTTCAAATAAATTGTGCTGAGAAAATTGGACTGCCACATGCAGAAGAATAAAACCAGAACTTTATCTCTCACCATATATAAAAATTAACTCAAGCTGGATTAAAAAGTTGAATGGAAGATCTGAAACTATAAAAATACTAGAAGAAAACTTAGGGGAAACTCTTCTGGATATTGGTCTAAGCAAAGATTTCATGATTGACTCAAAAGCACAGGCAACAAAAACAAAAATAGACAAATGGGATTTAATTAAACTACAAAGCTTTTGCATAGAGAAAGAAATAATCAACAGAGTGAGGAGAGAACCCACTGAATGGGAGAAAATATTTGCAAGCCATACATTTGATAAGTGACTAGTTTCCAGAATTTACAAGGATCTGAAGACTCAGCCATATTGGACATCCAAGATGACTCACTCACCTGGGTAGCAGTTGATGCTGGCTGTTGGATGAGAGCTTAACTGAGACTGTTATCTACAGCAGTCCATGCTAATTCTCTAGCATGGTATTCTCAGGGTATTTGAACTTCTTACATGGGAGCTGGTATCAGTCAGAGCAATCATCTGACAGGAAGCAGGTAGACACTGGACAACCCCTTTTAAGCTAGCTTTGATATTCACATAGCATCACTACTTCTTACTGCATTCTTCTGGTCAAGTCAGTCACAGACAACCAAGATTTAAAGGAGAGAGGTAAATGTAAGAATTTTGAGGCCATGTGCTAAAACTGCCTTGCCCATTAGAGGTAAGAGTTACCATAATGGGAAAAGTGAAAAAAAAAAAAAAAAAAAAAGAAGTTCCCAGAACTATCTCTTCACCAACTTGGTCAAAGTATAATAGTAAATCAAAACCAATAGTTATGTCCCAGGAGGAATGGCAGAGATTGATGTCATGTTTGGAGTTTTAAAGGATGTGGGGGTGATAGTTCCCATCATGTTCCCAATCTATCTACTAGTAAAACCATTATAAAAGCAAGATTTGAAGAATGCGTTCTTTTCATCCAACAGGGAGGTGAATCAGAGGCAATTAGCATTATATGGAATGAGCAGAAGTTATATTTATGGTCTTGCCCCAGAGTAGGTTAATTCTCCTTCTCTCAGTCATACTATAGTCCAAAGGATCCTAGGAATATTCTATAGAATATCTCCATATGGTTGACATTGTGTTAGTTGGACATGAGTAAGAAGAAGTTGCATATTAGAAATTTTGGTAATAATTATATCATCCAATAGGTCGGAGTTTAAAACCTATGAAGTTTTAAGAACTACTCATATTAGAGAAGTATCTTAGGGTGCAGTGGGCTGGTACATGCCAAAATATAGCATTCATAATGTACAGGTTATGGAGACAGCATCTTTCATACTTGGGAATACTGCTTTTACACAATTAGTTGGTGATGCAAAAGCCAGCTCTAGGTAAAGGGCTATGCAAGAAAGGACTTTGTAGCACATCCAGGCTATCGTACAAACTATGTGGTAATCACCCTTAATATTTGGGACATATAACTCAGCAAACCCTACAGAAGGAATGGATAAACTATTGCCCTTACTCTAAACCTGGTCAGCTGTGTGCTTTTGTAAATGAAGTTTTATTGGAACACAGCAGTGCCCAAACGTGTATATATCGTCTATGGCTGCTTTCACTGCAATGGTAGGGTTGAGTATAGGCAGCCTTGCTTTGTGTGGTTCTAATATGTACAAATTTAAGTTAGCACAGTTAGATAACAGAAACCACTCAAGAACATGGATCAAATGTCAGTTCCATGCTATATTAACTGTAATTGCTTAAAGCACAAACTTTGCTGCTAGCTCTTTAGTCCACAAATCACAATGCAAATAACAGATTCACATCCCAGTTGGTGACCCCATCAATAATGGTCATTAAGCAACAGCTCTTCAGCTCACACACAGACACCAAAGTGTGTAGTTGTGTTGTCTCCTTGTTTCCTAGAAATAAACTCATGTGACCTTTTACAAAAACAGATAATCGAGAGACCAAAAAGATCTGTGCAGGAACAAAATAGAAAGTGATTTCTTTACCTCAACTAGACATAGAAAAAAAAAAAATAAAATGATAATACTGGAAGTGAAGTTTGAGTATAGCATAAATGGAGTTAGAGAAGCAAGAGCTGACTATGGAAACATTGACACCATGGCTATTAGAGGATTTTAGAGGTACAGTCAGAAAAATTTGTTGAAGGAGAACCTATGTGGGCATAAGTAAAGTGGTTGTGACAAAAAGGTAACGATGTCTCAGAGGAAGTGATGCCAGGAAAATCTTCACAATAAAGGAACTCTTGGAGATATTTCATATTGTTGAAAGCACAAATGATAAAATGGTAGAAGCTGAATCAAACTTAGAAAAAAGTATTACTATTCGTGAAGACACAGAAATGTTCTTCATTCCATATATTTAGTTATACAACAAGGAATAGAAAGAAAACATTATTCAAACTACCCCTGATAAGTTTTTTAATCAATCTTTTTTTTTCTTATTTTGAGATCATTGTGAATTCACATGCAGTTCTTGAGAAATAATGTAGAGAGATCCCATGTACCCCTTACCTGACTATCCCTGGTAGTGACACCTTCCAAAACTATAGTACAATATCACAGCAAGAATGATAAGGTTTTTACAAAGAAATCAAGCATTTTAATTGCCAATATTTCCAATGTCTGAAGTCACAGTGTACTAAATAAATATTAGTTTTGCCACTTTTCCATTTTCCTATATACTTACCACTGACCAGGACTATTTAATATTTTGACAAAAATTTTTAAGGCTACAGAGCCATCATATTTTTAGCCATTAATAATTAAGATTGCTTTGCATTTTTATGGTTCCTCACTATCATGCAAAGCAAGGACTTCCTAAAATTGTGACAGAAATTGCATGGCCCACAAAAGCCAAACTATTTACTATCTTGCCCTTTACAGAAAGTTTGTCAACTCTTGGTCTATGGTATTAGTAGGCAATTGATGAACTCTGTAATGTTCACATTTAGTAGGTTATATCATCTGACACAATCCCAAATTTTTTATGGAAAAGCTTTAGAAACCGCCAAGTAGTTCATGTCTTGAATATAAATGAGCAACCATTTGACATTAAAGGTATTTGAAGCTATAAAATTTCTGGTATTAGAGAACATTACAGTGTTCATTAAAACAGGGTGGCTTCTATTCAATAGTTGAATAAATTAAATTCCTTCCCCTACACAAACCTTAATCAGAATATCTCTGGAATTATTTATTTGTGCCCTTATCATCATTCTTCACCAAAAAAATGTAGCAACATAAGAAATAAATAGTTCTAAGATTTCAGCACAGTCCTTTTAAGCTAAAGTTTTTGTTAATCTGTCTAGTTCAATAAAAACAATTATATTTCACTTGTAAATTGTTCTAAAATTGAAAGGTGCATGCTTTCTCTGCTGTGCCGATATAATATTTTTAACAAAGAAGTTCATTTTATACACTTATATTAAGACACTATGAACAATTTTAAAAAGTAGAAGAAGATTCACTTCACAGAGGATATTTTTTATTAACTCTTATTTTTGAGTATTTAAGGATAATTATATATGAGTTTACATCATTACTTGGAATTTTAAAAGACATCATAAGTGATAGTATTAAATAGTTTTACTAATTTTAAAAATTAGAGTTGTAGAAGAACAGAAAAAAGTTGAGTTCTGTCTGTGTCACCATGACATCTCTGTCCATGATAACTTATTGTCCCCATCAGAATCTGTGCTGAGGAGATGAAAAATAATCACCACGAGGAAGTATTACTCAGGCAATCATTCTTGAACAACATGAATATTGAGTTGGGTCTGCAAGAAAATGATGAAGACGAATGGGGAGATTTGACCAATATACTTTTCATACCATTCGGAGAGACCTATTGAGACTTTTACTTTCATTTATTTTCACCTTGCTGTATGATTGCAGGCAATGCACTTAGCACCTTTAATCAGCAGTTTTTTCATCTGTAAAATGGAGGCAATCATAGTATTTACTGCAAATGTTACCTTGAGAATGAAAAGAAATACTGCTTGTGAAATGCTTAATACAAAGCTTAGCGAAAAGTGCTCTGATAGTTATAATGTTCTATAAATGAGGTCTGGGTTCAGATGGCAGTCATTTTTTTAAAAAGCCAGATATAATATGATGTGATAAATATTACAGAAGCCATTTGATGTAGTAAGCAGGCAGAAGACACTTTACCTTTTGACCATGATGTGCTTTCTGAGGCAGCCAGATGAATAGCCTCTCATTTTATGCTTTGTGGCAAATTGGTTCCCTTATGTCTTAATAATGCAAAAATATAAGAGGCAGCATAATAGAGGGAAATTGTAGATTGGGAAGTTAAGTCAGAAGGAAAAAGTGCAAATACAGAAACAAGCCAAGAGAGTAGTGTACTCTCTGTGTTGCAGCCTTTCAAGCACAGTATCTAGCAAAGGAAAATCTGAAAAAAAAATGCTTTTTATGGTCATATCGTCAGCCATTGGCAATAGCAGCTCTTTCCTCATTCTAGCAGGACTGTCGTCAGACCAGAAAAGTTTGATTTGCAGTTGTTTCTGTTGACGTGCCCTTCAGCTTAAAGTCTGAAATGTAGGCGATTGAAAGAACCAATAAAGATTAGCCACCCAGGCTTTGAGAAGCATTAATCAACCTAAAATGAGAAAAAAAGTATATGGCATTGAAAAAGATTTTGCTAACTTAAGTTATATTGGCTGAAGATGGAAAAAACCCATCATTTTGAATTGTATTTTGTTATTAAAAAGCATACAAAAATTACAACTTGCCTGTTTTTCTTTTCAATACATATTTAATTATCTATTTTATCAAATAAGAGATGAAAGGTGAGATGATGAAATAGTTGAGTGTACAGTGAAATGTAACTGATAGAAAGTGAGCTGAATGAACTAAGGTTATTAAAGTAAAATAAAAAAGAATCAATGTTTGTATTAGTATTAATATTAGGAAGGTAAAAATTAAAACAGTAAATAATCAGACAAGTAATGTGAAGGCCAAATCTGAGATGCTCTCCTATAAAGATAAGCAATAAGACAGAGAAATTTTGATGATCAAAGAGAGAATAAAGGACTTCTACAGATCAATAACATGTATTGACACCCCAAAGTTAAAATGGGGAGAAGAATTAAGCAGACACTTTACAGAAAAAATATCCAAATATTTAATAAGGATATGAAAAGGTGCTCAATATCATCATTTATCAAATAAACACAGATTAACATCACAAAAAGATACCACTACATACCTATTGTAATGCCTAAAATTTAAAAAGACTGATCATATTAAATATTACCAAGGATATGAAGCAAATGTGATTCTTGTACATTGCTGGTGAGAGTGTATTAATAAAATGGTACTACCATTTTGTAAAACTGTTTGGCATTTTATAATAAACATAAACATGCACCTACCCTATGACATAGTAATTGGGGTATTAAGGTAAATATTTTTACATGTCCCTAAAAAGATGTGTAAAAGAATGTTCATAGTGACTTTATCCATAACAGCCAAAACCTGAAATCATCCCAAATGTTCATCAATAGAGAACTGGTTACCTAAATTGTATTCACACAATGGACTACTACTGAGTGATAAAAAAAAAAAAAAAGGATAAATTATTGATGTACACTGATCTCCCCAATATCATGTCAAATAAAACAAGGAAAATAAGGTACAATTTCATATATATGAAGGTCAAAGACAGGCAAAACTAATTCACAGTTACAGAAGTCAAAAGAGTGTTTATTTCTGTGAGTGTTGAGAACTGGGGTTGGGACTGACTGGAAAGTTTAGGAGAGAAATTTCAAGAACGATAGCAATATTCTCTTAATATATTGTGATTTAAGTGATGTCTGCATGGCTGGATCAATGTGAAACAGAAATTTTGAGTGTACAATTTGATAAGTTTTGACAAATGTAAGTCATGACTTACAAATGTAAGTCATTACATGTAAGTCATGTAATTGCCACCACAATCATGGACTAGAACTGCTGTGTTTGTACGGTAGCCAATAGCCACATGTGACTAGTGAGAGCTTGATGTTATGACGTGCTATACGTGTAGGATACACTCTGGGGTTTAGAGATTTAGTACAAATAAAAGAATGTAAAATACTTCATAATTTTCACATTGTTTACATATATTTTGTATATGTAGGGTTACATAACTTAATATTAATTATATCTTTTTTTTTGTTTGTTTGTTTGTTTTTGTTTTTTTTGTTTGTTTGTTTTTATTTCAGCTTATTATGGGGATACAAAAGTTCTGGTTAGATATATTGCCCATGTCCCTCCCATTCCCCCGAGTCTGAGCATCAAGTGTGTCCATTCCCCAGACAGTGCACATCGCACTCTTCTTGTAGGTATTCACCCATCCCCTCCCCCACCCCCATCCCCCCAAGTCAGAACCTCAAGCGTGCCCATTCCCCAGAC
>CM052439.1:71449726-71496177 GCA_028533085.1 Varecia variegata
ATCAATCATCATTAAATACTCCAAAAGATGATTTTCACAGCAGTGTGATTGAAATACAGTGGAAAGCCTGAGAAGGAAAAAGTCTGGCAGTCAGGGAAAATTTCAAAGGGAATATGTAATTTACCTGGCTATAAGGATGGGTAATGTGCCAGACATAATAATGCCAGGAAGAAAATGACACTCCAGGCATAGAAAAACACATGTACAAAAGCATGGAGTTGAGAAGGTGATGAGGAGGAGTAGTGTTGCCAGGCAATCAATGGGCTTGCTGCCTGATGCATGTAGAAGCCAATACCGTGGCACCAGTCTTTGAGGAAAGAAAAGCTTTATTGCAAGTTGGCTGGCAAGAAGAAAGAAGAAAATGCTTGAATCTGTCTCTGCTGGGGCTGGGTAGAGTCTTATAAGCAGAGGGTAATGAAGTGTGATCTAATTGGGACTTGCAATGAGGTGATACAGGGAGGCATGATCTGATTGGATCGTGCCATGTGGTGTCTATTTCTTAATGCAGTCCCTGTTTCTTGGTCCAAGCACTTAAGTTCCACCTGTGGTTGCACACTTGGTACCTCTGGGTGTGTTCAGGTTACATGACCTTTAGCCTGGGGGATCATGGCAGCTGAAAAACAACTCACAACTTTTTTACATGAAAGTTGCACCATACTGATCTGGTGCAGTTAAAGTAAGACCAATATATAGACTGAAGGAAGATTGAGACAGTGACAGAAGTTGAGGCTGAAGAAGTAGATTAAAGCTAGAATAGAGAAGATCTTGTGCATTGGCCAAGTATCTGCAGTTTGAAGATTCTCAGGGACAACTGAGTCACTAGAAAATTCTGGGGAAATCATATGATAAATTTCCCCTGTAAGTAATATATCAAGGAATAGTATGTATAAGGGAAAATGAGACCAATTACAGACATTGCAAAGAACCTGAGAAGTATGAAATGAGTCTATGGAATACAGATTTAATTATATGCCTCAAATCTGAACACAAAAGTAGTACTATATCTGGATTTCAGACATTTTGGAAAATACAGAAAAGCACAAGAAAGAAAACAAATATATGCTCATTCTCACGGCACAAATATGAGTGATTAACATTTTGATATATTTATTTCAAAGTCGTTTTCTATACACATGTGCTTTTTAAAACAAATATCATGATATCTGTGTGAAACACTGTAGATAAACAGGGTTCTGAGACATTCAATATTGGATAGATGTCATTTATGTAAAGTACCATCAGTTACTTCCATTATGTAGGGATTTTTACCATTTAGAAAACATTACAGTAAATATTCTTGTGCCTACACATTGGTGCCCTTGTCTACTTAGAATAAGCTCCTAGATATGGAATTTCTAAGCAAAAGATAATATACATATTAAAGGTTTTAAAAAATGTCTATTCAAAATTCCCTGTGAGAAAGCAATTTAAATTTCCACCAGCAGTCTCTTTTTCTGCAGCTTTTAAAACAATGAATATTTTTATTTTTTCCTGACAATAGGCAAATATAATATCTCACCATTTAATTTACATTCCTTTGATTACTTATGAGGTTGAGCTCTTTCATGTTTATTGTAACTTGCCTGTTCTGTCAATTTTTCTATTGGAGTGTTTCTAGTTTTATGTTTGATTTAAAAAGGCTCCAGGACCTTCCTGTTTGGGAAGAGTACAAGATAACAACTAGAATTAGTTATTCAGCCATAGAGAAGCTGTAGAGGCAGCTCAAAAATTCTAAATGTGTGAAAAACAGGAACGCAGCAAGGCTTCGGGTAAAAAGAGAAATGTGTGCAAATATTTGATGGAAAAGTCACAGCTATGCAAACTTACCAAAGGCATGCCATAATGAAGTTAAGGCGTGAACAACTGGCTATATTCAGGTTTCCAAATGAAGGAGGCAATGGAATTGAGAGACTTTGTCCATGTGAATGCAAAGAAATCGCCTTGGGTTTGGAGAAGAAGGGTACACTCAGATGTGGACAGCAGCTAGTTACCAATGCCAATTTTCTATACTTCACTTTTCCCTCAAAATGCTTATGAGAGTAAACAACAAAATGCCAAATTGCAATAACTTTGGAAACTGTAATAGTTATCAGCAACCTACTAAACTTCAAGAGAGTTAAAAGAAAGCTAGTCAATGGAAAATTATAAAAGATTAACTCATATCTACCCTGAATATTAGTACCTTAAAATGCAGTCACCTTGTTCTGTAGAAAGGGAGCAGCCTCTATTGAAGTATCACAAGAATGGAAAAACAAGCACCACATGTACTTACCATCAATTTGGTATTAACTGATCAACACTTATGTGCACATATGGTAGTAACATTCATCGGGTGTCAGGCAGGAGGAGCGGGGAGGAGGGGATGGGTTTATTCACACCTCATTAGTGCGGTGTGCACCATCTGGGGGATGGACAGGCTTGAAGCTCTGACTTGGGTGGGGTAAAGGCAATATATGTAACCTAAACATTTGTACCCTAGTAATATGCTGAAATAAAAAAATGTGTACAAAAATGTGCATAAATGATTTTCTGAAATGGTTAAGAAAATACAAAAAAAGGTACTGATTTGAGTAACTATCATCACAATCACGATTTGGAAAATTTCTATCACACTCAAAACTTCTTCATTCATTTTTTTTTTTTTTGGCATCAGTATGGGTTATGTTACCTTTTAAAAATATTTCATATAATGGAATAATAAAGGATGTACTCCTTTGTATCTGGATATTTTTGTGCAATATAATGTTTTTGAGACTCAATCCATGTTGTTGCATACATCAGTAATATGCAGAAGTAGTATTCTTTTTTATTGCTGTGTCGTATTCCAATGGTATACCATATGCCACAAATTATTTATCTATTGATCTATTGATGGGTATTTGGGCTGTTTGCAGCTTGGGAATATGTAAAAAAAGGTTGTTATGCACATTCCTATAGAAATCTTTGTGTTGATAAATGTTTTTATTTCTCTTGGGTATTTACCTAGGAGTGAAATGTCTGGGTCTTATGTTAGATATAGGTTTAACATTTTTTTTTTTTAAATCAGTTTTCCAAAGTGACTGTACCATTTTCCTTTCCCATCAGAAATGTATGAGAGATTCAGTTCCTTCACATCCTGACCAACATGTGGTAAGGCTAGTCTTTTTAATCATCGTCATTCTAATTGTTGTATATTGATATCTCATTGTGTTTTTAATTTACATATCCTTGAGGATTACTGGTATTGAATATCGTTGTATGTGTGAATCGGTCATTTATGTATCTCTGTTGTTAAATGTTTTCTAAATATTTGCTTCTTTATTGCTTTTGTTTGTTTTGTTTTCTTATTTTTTATAGGCTCCAGAAACAAGTCTTTTGTCAGATATGCATATTGCAAATAGTCTCTCCCCGTCTGTGGCTTGTGTTTTTCTTTTTTGTAATGGTGTCTCTAAAATAGGAGAATTTAATTTTGATAACATTCATTTTATAAATCTTTTTCTTTTATATTTTGCGGCCAATCTAAGAAAGCTTTGCTTACCATAAAATAAAAAACTTTTCACCTATGTAGGAACTTTATAGTTTTAGATTTTTACATGTGATTTGTAATCAATTTTGAGTTGATTTTGGCATATTATGTTAGGTTAATATCAATGCTTATTTATATTTATTTATATATGACAACAGAATAAAAATAATAATTGAGAATCTAGAATAAGACAGCTTACTTCGGCCAAAAAATAATTGGAAGCTGTGAGTTTATTAGAATATACCAACATCTAGATAGCCTTGTGAAATTTTTGAAATGCATGTATTAAGAGAATGCCAAAGGACAAAATAAAGTTTACAAACAAAGGAATAATATATCAAGTTGATCTCAGACCCCTTCTACATCACTAACTCCAGAAGACATTGGACTATAAAAAGAGTTTTGAGGGGAAAATATTGCCACCAAGAACTCTATAACTGCTATGTTTGAAGGAAAAAGAAAAAAATAATTCTCAGATACATATGGCTCAACAACGTAATTTTCATGCTCTTACAAGGTGGGAAAAATCCTCTCAGACATATTCCAGCTATTTGAAAGCTGTATCAAAATAAAGAAGTTAAGAATTGGCAGTAAACAATACGAAAAATCTGAGTGTCAGTATGAAGTTAGTTAAGCACTGAGTAAAGATAATTAAGGCTTAAACAAACTGAACATAAATGCCACAGTAATATTTGAAAAAAGAGATACATAATATAAAAATAAAATAAATCTGAAACTAAAAACATAAAATCAAATTAAAATAGAAAATAATTATAAATGGAAAAGGAAAATAAATTAATAAATTAACTATTTTAATAATAAATGTGTATTAAATTTTTCATCTTCTTTGGAAAGAATTAATATATAATATATCAACCTGTGATAATAAGGTAAATGTAGATTTGAGATTTTTTTAAAAAAATGATAACATAATCACTAATAGAATTGTGAGGAGTTTATATAGCTATCAAATAACTAAAAGAGAACAAAGGAAATAGACTATATCAATTTGATAATTAATGTAAATATGCTAAATTCCCTAAATAAATTTTTAAAACCCTCATTTTTGTGAACAAATAAAATTCAAACATTCTGATGCAGATTCCTTGGGTTTGGGTTTTTTTTTTTTTTTCACTTACCAAATGTTTAAGGATTTTTTGTTATAGACACAAAGTAAAGAATTTAGCAGGAAACTCATGACTCAGCATTCAGATATCTTTTGTCACCTATTAGCTGTTTACAGTAGGTAAGTTAATAAACTTTTCTGTGTTGTGGTTTCTTCAACTGTAAAATGAAAACACTAATAGTACCTACCTCACATGATTGTTCTAAGGATTATCTGAATTAAAAGATGCAAAGTGCTAAGGACATTGCCTGTTTATAGTAAGTGCTACAATAATGTTGCTATATAAAGAATTCAAACCTATGCTTGACCAGGGGCTGGCTGGGTGTTCAGGTTTTGATGCAGGGTGCAGAGGCTCATTCCTGAGGGTTGCAGCTCCCAATACCCACGTGGGAGGCATCTAAGGCTCTGATTAAGATTTTCCCAAGTTTATTGAACATACACCTAAATTAATGCAGAATTTGAGGGACCAGGAAAGGAAAATTTGGAGTTGAAAGGCTTTGACATCATTAAATCCCAATTATACCTTTACTATTGGTCTGTTCCACTGAGGGACTTTTAGAGTAGAAGAGGTCAGCTGTCAAGGACAAAAATAGCTGTTCAATTGATCCATGAGAAATTTCAAATGTTTCCAAAGGAGAACATAGAATGGCTATTTATAATGTTTGAACAAGCAAATAATTATCTTCTCTAAGAAAATAGAAAAATATGCTAAATAATGTCTTGGATGCAAAAATGCTCTATTTGCCAGTGTGACTGACATCTTCAATCTTAATGGGTGGGCGGGGAAATAAAGGAAAGGGACAAGGAAATGAGGTTCAGGAGGTCATTTAGCTTCCACTCAGATTATGGATTGAGAGCTCCCTTTCAGGGAAATGCTGCAATCCCCAACCCCTGGGCCCTGGGCGGCTACCAGTCCCCGGCCTGTTACAAACCAGGTGGCTGAACTGCGCCACCGGCCCCTGCCCCAACTCCCTGCGCCCAGTGAAAAATTGTCTTCTATACAACTTAGGAACTGACTGCACAGCAGGAGGTGAGCAGAGGGGCCAGGGAGCAGGGAGTGAAGCTTTAGCTGTATTTACAGCTGCTCCCCATTGCTCGCATCACCCCCTGAGCTCCGCCTCTCCCCCACCCCGCCCCCCAGCCCCAGTCCACGGAAAAATTGTCTTCCATGAAACCAGTTCCTGGTGCCAAAAAGGCAGGGAACTGCTGTCGAAATGCATTCCACTCTTGGAAGCAGAAGAGCGCTAAGATGAAAGAAAGTAATATGCTATGCATCGTGACATAGGCCTTTGTGCTGCTATTTCTCGACTGAGACAAAGGGGAGACTATTTGAAATATATAAAAATCATGCCAGAGAATTTCGAATAAGAGTCAACAGAAGAAAATGCAAAGTCAGAAATTTGATACAAAAGAGCCATATGATTTATCAAAGTGGAAGACAGAGCAGTAAAACTACTTCTCATGCATGTCCATAAGAAGGGGATACCAAATAAATTTGGAAAAGAAAAGAAAAACACGCCGAGCTTTCTGAAGTGGTGTATTGCCTGTGGTTCATACATGGACAAGTATTAAGTGTCATGAACATTGGTTATGGGTGGTAAGTGTCAGCTTTGTGTGGAGGCTGGCAGGACAGCCTCCCAGAACAGCAGGACAAACTGAAGCAAGCTGCAGTGTGTACGCCTGCCACCGAAGGTGCAGAGTTAGGCAGAATGGTACATGGTTCTGTTGCAGTTGAGTACCTTTCATGTTTCAACATTTGAAAGGAAGACGACAAGGACCAAAGGGAAGATTCTTACTCTTCCTACTTACATTGAGCCTACTGTGCAGGGAATACGCTGATGAAAAGAAAGTGTAGAATGCAAAGAAGTACAGATTATGAGAAGGGCGTTGTGCAAATGACAAAGTAGAAGATAAAAAGAGGGAAGAAGTAGACATAATTTGGACACCGATAGTGATAAGGAAAGAATGATCTGAGGAAGTGGAACTCTAAAGCCTGTCTGAGAGGAAGAAAAATCACAGTAAGAGGAGAAGAGATGGTACATGTCTGCTTAAAACTGTCTTAAAATTTGGGTTGAAAGAAAATGTATCAGCTTGAGAGAAAGATCGCAGGGTGTGGGTGGGGAACTAGGGGTAAAGCTAGTTAACCTCTGAAGCTGGTAAAACATAAGACTTTTGGACCCAGTTACTTTGATATTAATAGATGAAAAGAACAAATAAACTACAGTTACCGAAAAAAAAAAATTAAGGGGAAAAAGAAATATATGCCAATTATATTTGAGAATAAATACTCCAAGTAGCATATATACGCAATAAAATGCCAAGAAACAAGCGTTCCAGAAATTAATTAATAAAATGGAACTAGAGAATAAAAAAGGTAAAGGGAAACAAACTTTTAGCATACAGTTATTTGGTTTTAAGTAATTGATATTCAATTTCTGTAGAAACTTTGTTGGACTGGCTCATGGGAGTTGGATTGTAAATATGTATAATATGTAAATAACTTTTAATATACTTGAAGGATTTAAAAAGAGGGATAATAGATATGAAAGTGCTCTACAATGAATATCATTATAGACCCTGGGAATGTTGAAAGGAATACCCAAAGAACATTTCCAATTCTTGTCTCATATCTGCTTATATGTATTTAATTTCCCGCACAGGGTCACTTATAAAATATAAGCCCTTCCTTATTGAATTTATTTTCTTTCAACTTATCTTCTTTCAGAGCATTACCTCTCAGGATTTCTATATACTGGAGATTCATTTGCCAGCTTTTCTGCGTTCATGTTCATTGTTTTTGTCATCCATCTTAGGCTCAAAGATTCTAAAAGGCAGGAAGCATAACCATTTACATGGCCGGGTCTGGAAAAACTAAATATTATACAATAATGATTGTCAGAGATTAATTCACTAGGGAATATTGAAAACAATTCCATTTTGGAAAATAAATTCAATTTTAATTTCTTGTAGAGATTTTATCTTCTAGGAAGACTCATGGTAAAACTGGGTCTTTTTACTATGTAATCAACTGTCAATTACCATGCTAATCTTGCTTGCAAATGCTGAATGTTCTTCTGAAGATGTCACTTTCATCACATTTCAAGAACCTTCAGTGGCTCCCAGTCACATACTAAATATGGATCCCAAATTTACAGCTTTGAAAAGATCCCACCCAATATCACCGTGATATAACCATGAAACTCCTTTTTGGTTTTGCTTTGATTCAATTTTGCCTGAACTACTCATTATAACTTTTCATCAGTCAGTCTTACGTACTTTCTGAGTTTTGCATGCTCATTCTTAACATCATCTCTTTACTATGCTCCAAACCCACTTTCTGGAATAGCATCTTATTGTAATGTTTCTTTGCATTGGTGATAATCCAAAATTTTCAACAGAATAAGCATCAGTTCTGAATATTTATATTTTACAATTATTTTAATAATAAAAATTAAATATTGTTTTAAATATACATCAGATACTAACATTTAGGGGAAATAAAAGAGAACAGGTAATACTCCTAAATGGAACCTGAGAATAGTAACCCAATTAACACATTTTGTCCATTGGACTTCCTATGACTCTCTCTTTTCTCCTGATTTCTCTATTATCCACCCCCATTCCCCCAGTACAGACCATCATCATCTCTTGCCTGGATTCATAAGGAACATTTCAGTGTCTGGTCCCCAGTCGTTGCTCCATTTCTTCTGTGAACTCTCTGCCCCAATCTCATGATGCTATTGGCAAGTACCCAAATGAACCATGTTTTCTATCATCTGCAGGCCTTTATTTATCCTATTTCTTCTGTGTGCACTGTCTTCTGTCTACCTTTAACATTCTTCAGGATTGAGCTTAAATATTACTTCCTCCAAGAACATAAATGTATTTGTTTCCTATGACTGTTATAACAATGTACAATAAATGGGGTGGCTCAAACAATAGAAATTTATTGTTTCACAGTTCTGGGGGTAGAAGTCCAAGATCAATCTATTGACAGGGTTGAGGACTGTGAGGGCGAGTCTTGTTCCATGCTTCTCTCCTAGCTTTTAGAGGTTTGCTGGCAATTTTTGCAATTCCCAGGCTTGTAGAGGCATCACCTTGATCTCTATCTTGGTCTTCACATGATGTTCTCCCTGTGTGTCTGTTTCTCTAAATTTCCCATTTTTATAAGGGCTCCAATTATATTGGCTTCAGGCCAACCCTAATGACCTCTTCTTAACTTGATCTCCTATGTAAAGACCCTATCTCCAAATAAGATCACATTCTGAATTACTGGAGGTTAGGGCTCAAATATATCTTTTTGTGAGGAGAAACAGTTAAACCCATGATAATAAATGTGCTACTACTTTCAGAAAACCTGGTAGATTGCAACTTAAATTTCAAAGTCTTTTTTTTTTTGCACCTATAATTCTAAACTGAAATTATCTGTTTATGTATTTATCTCTCAAGCACTCAGACTGTAAAAAAACTGAGAGGAGCCACTATAAGGTTTTCATTTTTTGGCACAATAGGAGCAAAAATGTTTGCTTAATAAAAAAATAAATAGATAGATAGATCCTTTGGATTCAAAGTTAATTTTAATTTTAGTTTGAAAAAGAGTCTTACAAGATAAGACAGTAGAAGGATCCACAGGCTGGGCCTCAGATTGATTTCCATCACCACGTGATCTCTGATCTTAGCAAGTGACATGTCTACAAGCATTAGAGGGACACACAATCTATAGCTACCCTAGTTAAACTTTATCTATATTTTGCCTTTCCTCTATAAACAGGGTCATTCAAAGGTTCTTTGGAGAGGGTTTAGAAATTGCAAAACTGCTAACTAAATAGATGTTGAGACTAGGGTTAAGAGGTGAATTTGTGTAAGCACTTTCTGAATATCATTTACCGATCTCATCTATTGCAATGAACTTTTTAAATATTCATAATCTTGTGAATGTATATTCTCAAGAACTACAAGGATTATTATGTTGTGGATACTTAGAACAAGTATAGATATATTTAAGTTGACTATTCACAGATTTCGAGCAATGTCCAAAGAATCCACATGGCAGCCCAAGTGTCCTTGGTCTATAAAAATCTACTTTAATTGATTGAACCCCCCCTTCTACAAGGTAAAGGGAGTTCAAACTCCCCACCTGTTTTATAATATTCTGGAGGACTTGTGCTCTGTGATCAATTCTAGTTGTACCCCTCTTTCCAAAGAATTATATCAATTTATGAATTATATTTCTCTTCCCTATGTGTGGTTTCTATTCCGTTGTAAATTGTTGAAATCTTACCTCCCTTAAGATTAAAAAGAAATCACACCAGGCCCTCGTGTCACTGGAAAACCTTAAAAATGTTCTGGGAATATAGAAGAGCATTACATGGATTAATAGATATCTTTCTCCCTAAACCTTTTCTCAGTGACTAAGCTGTGAGGTTTCCTCGCTTGCCTTATCATTGCATCTAAAACACAGTGTTCCCTCATCCTGCTCACCATCCTACCACTTCATTCCTCATTCCCTCTCTACCGGCCTACCTCCATTCTATACCCATTTCAAATTCTTTATACCTCACACTAACTTCTGCTCTCAGCAGTTCAGGCTTCTAGTTCTCAGTTCATTGTTGCCCCCTAAACACCCATCAGAATGTCTGGCCAAACAAAAGCATTAATCTCTCTTTGCATAGGGAGGAACAAGCAGAGACCCTGAAAGTCTCAATAAAATCACTGTATTAGAAAGGTCCTAAGGTAGGAAATGGATTTTTTTTCCTTTCCTTAGAATTAGAAGCCACAATTTTGTTTTTGCTTTCCCTGAATGCGTGTACCTTTGCAATATGCACATATGAAACAATGAGATTTATGTATTGTGATTGCTCTTAACTGTGTTCAATTGCATGCTTCATCTGGTTCTGAGCCCCAGCCATTCTGTGCCCCAGCACCACTCCCAGGTAACAAAGAGCTCTGACAATCAGGTTCTCAGAACTCTTTACAGGTAATTACATGAATCAGAGAGTGGATGGAACTAGAGAGACCAAAAAGCAAAGAAAGGAGGATTTAATGGAGAACGTAGATCAAGCTATTTATTTAATAAAGAATGAGGAGAGGGTGAAGGAAAGGGAAAGAGGAAAATAACAGCACTTGCTGGAAACTGAGAGACAGCCTGGCAGGAGCAGACTTCAGCAGCTGCTGAGTGTAAGCATAGGAGGGGAGAAGAAAACTCTTGAGCAGTCTCGTGCTATCACTTGGATACCCTCTAACGTTCTTGGAGACCGCAAACAAAGAATCCAATTTTCTTTTTAGTTATGACATCATGGCTGGGATGTCCATCTTTGAATGTGATTCCATAGGTGAGAACAGGACATAAAACTCCAGGATTTACTAGAATTAGTAAATTCAACTCAGTAATTGTTCCTGATCAGTGAGATAGACACCTATCTTCTTTGAAATTAAAGAATATATACCTGTAATTTACATTTAGAACAATTACTTTTGTTTTATTTGAGGAGAATGTTAATTAGGACGAAAATGTTACAGAATTCTGAGTAAGCTATGGTTTGTATTTTCCTTCTTTTGTGACTTCAAAATAACTTTGAAATGGCATTGTGGTAAATTTGTAACATATAAAATAGCATTTTACGTGTTTTATGGACTTTATTTATTTATGTGACCTCTCTCAATCCAGTTGTTTGTAAAGGCAGATTATTTATTCTTGACCAGTGGTCTCACTCCACATGGCTGACCGTTCTTCCCTATTATGATGAAAAACTTGCTGTAGTTGTAGCACATTGCAAAATTTTACATTTTTATGGACCTAATATCATAATTAGGGAATAAAAATAAAAACAGCAGATGGGAGAGGGAACGGTGACAGCAGACTTCAGTAGCATCCCTTGGATGGCTGGGCGAGCAGATTGTAGGAAACTGGAAAACAGCGACCAAATTGCCAACGATGAAGTCACCAATCAGTCATATTCAACTGACTGTCACACCACAACCCTGTTCAGATTCCTCATGAACCTCAGTCGCTTTCTTATTTTTGTGAATGAAATACCAAGGCAATTATTTTAGTAAAACAGACCACAAGTCAAAGATTTATAAATTCTCCTTTACCCCAGTGTTTTCTTGCATCTACATTTTCTTGTCTGTAAAATTCATATCATTCTTGCCTAATATGGAAAGAAGTCCAATATTTAGAGTTTGAATAAAACTGAGCTCTTTACTTGTTTACTATATAGTTTATATAATACAAATAAATCCTAAGTATCCTATTTCAGTGTGATACGTGATTCACATATTGCTAGGAAAAAGGAGAAAATTAAGTTCTTTTAGTTAAAGAAGGCTACTAAAAAGTTGCAGGATGTATAAAGGAATAAAAGGTACCAAGGTACAACCAATTGCCTGATCCTAAAATTGATTTCTTCATCCTTTTAACTATATTTAAAGAAATATTTTCAATCATTTACTTAAGAAATATTTATAATAGTGTTACCAGGCACACTAGGCAAAGTACTTTTCTAGATTCATAAATCCAAACCAAAAAAAAAAAAAATTATCTGGAATAAAATCTGCAAGAGCCAAAGTAATTTACAGTAGTTTTAGATGAATGCCAAATAGAGTCAGATTCCTATTGTTAAAGTAAGGGTGACCAGATGGCCAGGGACATGTAAGAACATGGCACCTCCCAGAGGAAAGTTGTTGATGACATGGCAAGAATGGCAGTTCTGAGAAGAGGCATGCTAGCCTGAGATGTGTGGAAGTGAGGCAGACAGCAAATCAATGGATGTGCACAAAGTGGGTTAAAGAAAACGTGTGGAAGAGATAGGCATCCTCAAAGGACCAGGACACACGTTAATGCATGTTCTCCCTACACTAGATATTAAGAATGACAATATTAGTAATAATTAAAATGTCAGTTACTATATGCCTAGTACATTTAAATTATATGATAACCTGATGAGTTGTCATTATTTACAAAGGTTACAAATGAAATGTATACTTTGTGTCATCACGCCATCTGTCAAAAATTATAGAACTGATAAATCACAGAACTCAGATCCAGCTCAAAGTCTTTTCCTTTGATCAGTCTATAATACTTTCTGCTTGTAGATATGTAGCCACACTTTTGCGATTGCTGCAGAATTAGGTAAAGCCCATGGTGGGTGAACACAGATAGCTCCAGATAGTTACTGGAGCAGGTTAATAAACATGAGAATGGGAGAAAGGAGGACTGTGGGGGGCAGAAAACAAGACTTAAGCAAAGTCTTATTTGAGGAACTTCTATTTTTCAACAGCTGAACAGAAGGTTGTGATCTCAAAAAAAAGAAAAAAATTCAAAAACACAATCTTTACCCCCTTCTATGGTAGGATTATTTTTATTGTGTTAGCAACACTACTAGATTTCTTTTTCAATAGCCTACCACCCCTGAACTGCTTTTTTCCTCTCCCCGTGGCAACAACTTCTTCATTAAGTGTTCTCTATAATGCAAAACCTAAGTGAAATGATTGACACAGAGTATATCATATTAAACATAAGCAACTGTATTCTTATTCAGAATACTAAAAATTACCTAGAATTGTATTTGCTTATAGAGAGTGATCTAGATAATAACAACAAAATGAAAACTTTTCTTGAATAATTAAATGTTTCTATTCAATTACCTCATTTAGCTGTCTAACCACTTTGGAGAGAAATACTTCTGCAATGCACACAGAATAGATGCCCCCAAAGTGTCCAATGAATAAATCAAAAAATGGTTGAATAAACATATTTAAAAAAGGAAATACTCACTTTGTTATCCTCTCCAAGCAAACCCAAAATAATGTATACTTTCCTTAATTAATCAAAATCTTTATATAACAAAACAATTATATTCATTTAAAAAACTTTTATTTTACTGCAAGATAGGTATGGGACAATAAAGAATTAAGGATAACAACAACTACAAAAAAACTATTGCCACATCAGGACGAATTTGAAGTATCATAATGTAACCTAGCAAAGGGGGAGATAATTCCATTTTTTTTTTTTTGTACCAGAAAGACAATATATAGTGGAGTATACAATATTTGGGCTCAAACTTGATCATGATAGGAATTTTCTACCTGGTGTAAAGAAAGAAGAAAAAGACAGGCATAGATAAAGGGGAAAAAAGGGAAAATACTTACCTATTGAAATTGCATTACAAAAAATAGCAGATGATATTTGAAACAGGCATGTCACTTAAAATGTACACATCTCAATCTTACTTCAGGGGAGGGATAAGTGTTAAAATGGAGTAAATCTTAGGGCTATCTGAAGCAAACTTTACAAATAATACTATTAATACAATACTATTTATATATTTCCAAGTGAGGAAATCAAATCATCAATGTTTTGCATTTAGAAGAATATATTGTTTTACAGTTGATTCATTGTAAGATGTGATATTTTAAAGTTGAGTATTTGAAAAGTGAAATGATCACATTAATGTGGATTTTAAAAATCTTTTCTTAAGGATACATTTAAAGAATCACAGGACCCATGGTGAGTAGAGGAGGAGAAAAATGGAGCCATGCTAGTTTCTGTTTAATTGCGAAATTGACACAAGAAAGTGACTCCTAATGCTGGGACACTTGAAGCCCAAGTGAATCCTTGGCTTCAGGCACGAAAGAATTCTGCAGCGACCATGTAAAGTGAAAGGGAGATTTATTCAGAAACTATAGGAAGTTTAGCTACCCCACAGACAGAGCATGGACAAGTTCTCCCTGCAGAAGAGAACAGCCCCCCTGGTTCTTGTTGCTTTTCTATTTAAGCAACAGCTTAATTATAGGTTAAACAATGGGAGGAATATTCATGGAAGCGACAGGGTTTCACCACCTTGGTTCTAACCTGTTGGAACTTGCCCTGCCTCCATCCTGTTTTGATCAGGGTAATTTGAAACTTTTTTTGAGGCTTCCTGACTCAGTTAGACAGTGCTGCAACAATGCCCAAAGCAATGCCCAAGGCAACCCCTGCAGCAATGCCCAAAACAGTACCTAAAGCAGTACCTGCCAGTTCACTGTCTCAAAATGGAAAAATTACTGAGAATCTCAGCTATCAATTCCTAGAAAGCATGAATTATTGTTAGGTTTAATATTGTCAGCCCTCACCAAATCTCTTTTAAATATTAGCAGCTCAGTGGTCACTGGGAGGATGGATTGAAGCATGTGTTTAGAGTAAATGGATTCTAAATGTAAAGTGAATATATGAAGAACTCTTCTCTGCCTCTGAAGGGTAGAGACATTACTGTGTGAACTGATCTCAGCTGAGCTGAGAAAGTTTTTAAAGCTGGTCCTCAGCTGTATCTTCATAGGTAAACAATCGTGGTTGTTTAGTTTCTAGATAGGATTATACCCGCAGCTATAATTAATTTGCAGGGTAGCAAAGATGTTTCCTTTTTTAACAACAACAAAAAAATGCTATTGCTGAAATTTACTTAAAGGATTAAAGTTAGTAAAATTTTATAAAGTCAGATTTAGCTTCATAATATGTGAAAAAAATGCCCCCAGGGTTTTCATATGCTGAGTTTTATTCACTGATTTACTCAGTCAGCAAATTCTGAGGAACCTACCATATGTTGGGCTCCATGAGTCATATAAGATACGATAAAAAGAACTGTTCTGTCTTCCAGATACTCATATAGCAGTAAAATCAGTTAGGTATCTTAAAAAAGTTATAGGAGACTGATGCTAGCTAGAATAAACTTTGGAACAGAAGTACTATAACCTATAGCAGATGCATCAAAGTTTGCTAGGACAGGTCAGCAAAGGTTCCCCAGAGAAGATGACACTTAAACTAAGTCCTTGGCCACAAGGAGTTGGTGTTTACCAGGTGGATAATTAGAGAGCTGGGAAGTGCAGCGAGAAGTTGGGATGGGAGGTAATTGCTCTCTCCTTCCGCTGACAGCATGCATGACTCCTGGCAGTGGATAAGAAATTCGGCTTTTCTGGAATGTAAGGCAAATTTAGAGGAGAAGAGAACAAGGATGTGCAAACGTAGATAGGAGGTAAATGAACAGATTGTGGAAGACTTTGGATGCCGTGCTCAGAATTTTGTACTTTATATTGTTGTAAAAAGCAGGTAAGGAATTATTTTATTCATGGGAGTAATGTGGTCAGATCTGGGTTTCAGAAACACTACAGAGAGCAAGAGTAGTGGCCAGATAAAATGGAGCAGAGCTAAAAGCCAAGATCTCATTAGAAAGCTCTAACAATAGTCCAGATGAGGGATGGTGAAGGCTGAACCAAGGCAGGGCAGGCATATCGATTTTGATTTTTGTGTTATTATCAATATAATGAGAAGTTTGGGGAGAGATGAAAACTTTTCTACTGTGAACCTTCTAAATAGGGAAGCAGTGGCATTCACACTGAAGACAAATTAAAACATAGTCTCATTTTAATTGTGACCATGTGGAAGCTGGTTTCTTCTACCACATCTGGTTGCTAAACATGTGAGATTGTGTCCTAGATACATTGCTTTTTTACCAAAGAATGAGCAGCACCAGGAGTTCAACTTTTCTAAAGGTGACGTGTTCAATGCTCTTATTATGGGGGAGGGGACAATATAATTACATTAATCAAAACAGATACAGAGTGTCTCTACTCAGAGATCAGTCAGTACACCTTGACAAGGTAATAACATCCTTTGGTTCCTTATGATCTTTTTTCTCACTAGGTTGGGTTCATTTGTTTCTGCCAATTCCAGGTGCTCTTTCCAGGTAGCTAAGTACTGCTCTTTTTTTCTTAGAGTGTATCCAAAGTTTTTGAATATCCTTCTTTAAAGTTTTTATAACTCTCGATCAACCTACCCACCAAATATTCTGATTTTCATAACTATCAATAATTTGGACTATTTCTTTCTTTGCATAAGTCTGCTTTTTAAAAAAAATTCATAATATTACAGGGGTACAAGGATTTTAGTTACATAAATTGCTTTTGTACCACTTGAGTCAAGGTTATGAGTGCGCCCATTCCCCAGATAGTGTGCACTGCACCCATTAGGTGTGAATTTACCCATCTCCTCCCACCCCCTCTCACCTGCTTGATTTCTGTTGAATTTTACTACCATATGAACACATAAGTGTTGATCATTTAATTCCAATCTAATAGTAAGTACATACGGTGTTTGTTTTTTTTTCATTCTTGTGATACTTCACTTAGTAGAATGGTCTCCATTCCATCCAGGTTAATACAAGAGGTATTAGTTCACCATTTTTTATGCCTGAGTAGTACTCCATGGTATACATATACCACATTTTATTAATCCACTCATGTATTGATGGTCACGTGAGTTGTTTTCACATATTTGCAATTGTGAATTGTGCTGCTATAAACATTCAAATGAGGTGTCTTTTTTATAGACTGTCTTTTTTTCCCTTTGGGTAAATACCCAGTAGTGGGATTGCTGGATCAAATGGTACTTTTATTAAGCACAATGAGAGTTTTTAAGAGTCTACAAAGAACTCAAGCAAATCAGCCAGAAAACATCAAACAACCCCATTAAAAAGTGGGCAAAAGACATGAACAGAAGCTTTTCAAAAGAAGATAGACTAATGTCCAATAAACATATGAAAAAATGCTCAACATCTCTAATCATCAGGGAAATGCAAATAAAAACCACAATGAGATATCACCTAACTTCAGTGATAATGGCTTTTATTAAAAAGTCCCAAAACAACACATGCTGGCATGGATGAGGAGAGAAGGAAATACTTATGCACTGATGGTGGGACTGCAAACTGGTACAACCTATATGAAAAACAGTATGGGGATACCTCAAAGAACTAAAAGTAGACTTACATTTGATCCAGCAATCCCATGACTGGGTATTTACCCAAAGGAAAAAAAGACATTTTATAAAAAATATCTGCACTCGAATGTTTATAGCAGCACAATTCACAATTGCAAAGATGTGAAAACAACCCAAGTGTTCATCAATGCCTGAGTGGATTAATAAAATGTGGTATTTGCATACCATGGAGTATTACTCAGCCATAAAAAAAATTTGTGAACTAATATCTTTTGTAACAACCTGGGTGGAACTGGAGACCATTCTCTTAAGTGAAATATCACAAGAATGGAAAAACAAACACCACATGTACTTACTTTTAAATTGGAACTAAATGATCAACACTTATGTGTCCATATGGTAGTAAAATTCAACAGAAATCAAGCAGGTGGGAGGGGGTTGGAGGAGATGGGTAAATTCACACCTAACGGGTACAATGCTAATTATCTGGGGGATGGGCACACTTATAACTTTGACTCAAACTGTACAAAAGCAATTCATGTAACCAAAACATTGGTACCCCCATAATATTCTCAAATAAAAAAAAAGAAGACCGAAAAAAAAAAAAAAAGAAGAGTGCCGTGACTCTTTTTGTCAGGTTATAGATCTAAAGACAAAAAATTATTCCCAGAGGAAAAAAGGCCAGAACCAAGAGACAATATAGTATATGATTACATTTATATGAAATGTCTAGAAAAGGAAAATCTATAGAGACAGAGACCACATGAGTGCTTTCCAAGTGCTTGAGAGAGGAGTAATGGGGAATGACTGCGAATGGGTATAGAGTTTATTTTGAGGGTGATGAAGTGTTCTGAAAGTAGGTACTGGTGATATGTACAAAACATTGTGAATATATTAAAACTTACTGAACCGTATACTTCAATAGAGTAAAATTTATGATATATCAAAAAGCTGTTATTTAAACAGTAAAAAAAAAAGAGAGAGAAATTTTATCTAAATATGTGGTACCTTGGCTCAGTCAACTAATATTTTTGCTGCCCTCATTCCTGGTAAAATACCACTTTTGATGTTTACCATTTATAGCCCACCCATAAAACTTAACAGGGAGAGGAGAGTTTGAATTTATCACCTATGTTTTTATATTAAAATTGCTATCAAATAAATTAAGTCCTAACCACTAGATTTAGTACTATTTAATTACCCATTTTTTTCATTTTATAACTCTACTACATACTTTTATTAAATGGAGATTGAAGACACTCTAATAGGACATGTAGAAATATATATTTTATATCCAGTGAGCAGAGGATTATAAAATTATATAATTATAAAATTAACATACTGTTTATTGTGAAATAGTACATTCTAAATAATGGTTCCTAGTAGATAATATGAATTTGTAGATTCTTTTTAAGATTTTAGAGAGATGGTTCACAAATTCCTCTAAAATTTGCATCTTCTGAGAAGTCTTTCTTAGTTAAATATTTGCTTCTTTTAGCACACTAACTCTACAGCCTCTAAGTAAGAAAGTGTGGTTTCAAAGACGTCATCTTTTTATTACTTTCTCATTATTTAATATGAATATGGTGATGGACCAGCTACACGGAAAGTACTTCAAGAAACGAGAACATGTTATTTGCTCTTAAACCCTGAAATAGCAAACAAACAAAATATTGTACCACAATGAATTGAACAACCAAAACAGGAAATAACAGTACAAAAATGAAAGAGGAAAAGTGTGCAAGTGGAAGAGAGGAAAAGTCTTGGATAATGTCAATTCTCTGAGGCTCGGGCACCAGCATTTACTAACACTTTATAACCTAGTTCCATTATTATTTCAAAGATTTTCAGGAAACTTTTATTTCTGCTTTAGAAAAACTTTTGAAAATATATAAATAACAATTATTAATATATCATCAATTAGTTGGATATTACCGTATGAACCCAAAAGAAATATTTATAAACTTAATTGCTTCATATCTATATATTTTGCTTCAAGCAATATAGTAATCTACAATATATCTACTATTTCTGTATAAATAAATCAATTAGAAATTATCATTTTATTAATATTTATTTTCCTGATTTAGTCTAGACTAAGTAAATTAAGTTAAAAGGCCTGCAATTTCTATGTGATAAGTAATTTTTACAATTTAAAAACCTATGAATATCTGTGAAAAGTTGTGGTGCAAATGGGTTTTAATAATACTTTCCTATACAAAGTGATTAAAATTTGTCCTTCAATTCCTTCCTCTTATAGCACCAATGTTGCAATGAGCTAACTTTAAGAATATATGCAAGAGTATCTATTAGTAAATTTTCCTAAACCTAATTTCCTACATTATATAAGTGAGTTAAAAACATACAGAAATTTTTCAAAATTTTTGTAACTTAATTTTATAATTTGCCAAATTATATATTTTATAAACTTTGCACATTTTAAATCATTAAATATACTAGAATATCTTCCAAACACAGAATCTTTATTAGTTTTCATAACTTCTAAACTAGGCTGGGAATTACACTCTTTTTTTTTTTTTTTTTTGCATTGCTTTGGTCCTTTCTAATATGTAGCATGATGAGTGTTTTTAAAGCATTCTTGAGATTTCTTGATTCAATCTTCAATCTTTGGCATGTTTCCTAGCAACAGACTCAATTCTTCTTTAGAAGAACACTTGAGGGTGGTTGGGAGGGGTGCAGTATTTGGAGGGCAATCAAACACAGGGTGGGCTTTTTATTGTGAAATATTTTAAAGTGTAGATATCTACTTAATAAAAAAATAAAGCCTCAGACTGAGGTCTGTGGACGTGTTTGTTGTTCGGAGCAACAAATGATACAGTTTATGTAAAGCACTTTGAACAATGCTTGATACAGAATACAGTAAAAGCTCAAAAAATAATAGCTAAAAATGAGTTCTGTATTTTTTCTCATAATGTTAAAATTTCAACACAGAAAACAATGAGTGTTAAGTATTCTATATTCAAATTCAATTAAGTACAAGATCGTTTAAGTAGAAAATGTGCACAGAATACTGCCTCATTCACCAAAATTGATGTTTTTTTTATCACTACCACCCCCCCATAAGATAAAGTATATACCCTTTTTGAAGCTTAAATTGCAATTTTTAAAGTGTGTTTTAAAGTACTTGTTCACCCTGTTGAAGGAAAACATGGCCTTTTTTTTATGCTTTAACCTAATTTCTAAGAGTGGTGGTTCTTATGCTTTGGTGAGTTGAAGGAGTTTTGAAAGTTAAGGATAGAAGCACAAATATTTAAGACAAAGAAAAAATTTGCAGGTAATTTCAGACTCTATTAAAGCCTTAATTAAAGGGCACTAGGAAAGCGAATTAGCACATCTGAGATTTTAATCAAACTGCTATTTCAACCAATTTATTAATTGACTCCAGGATTAGGCTGTAATGTACACTGTTAAGATGTATGTGCGTGATCTGAAAACTCTAGGACTCTGTGCTTTCTTATTTCAGGGGCAACCAAGTTGAAATGTGCATTTTAAAATGATCTCCTAGTTTTACAGGGATAATTGTAGATCTTGTAATAAGCATTGATCATTTTATGCCTACAATAGCTAAGCCTAAAAAAAAAATACAATGTGGAATTTAGCAGACACGTTGAATGAATGCTTACAGATATCTTTTCATTCATCTAAAGACAAAACTTCTCAGTCAGGCCACATTCTTGGATTGAAATATAGTTTAGTCTTAAGGACACTTATTACGTCATTAGATACAAATAAAATTAATTTTCAAACATCTTAAAGATATTTGTAACAAAACCGAAAGGCATTGTCAAAAATTATAGAACAATCTTACAAATTTCAATCTGAACATTGGATATGAGGGCTATCTTATCCTGATGGCTTCAATCAATAGAGTATCCTTCTGCAATTTTGGATATACAATAGCAAAGGTGGAGGGCAACAATCTCACATTGTCTTCTTTATAGAAATGTATTATAATAAAGTTATTACTAGTTTTGGAGTAAAGTGGATTTCCATCTGCTGTAAATAGGTTATGAGTTACTTTACTTGATGTAAAGAAGAGCAAATTGAATTCCCTTCTAAATTTCTTTTCTACCAGATGATTTTAAACACTGCCTATGTTCTTATACTACCAGGCAACCAGGAAAAGACATACTCCTTTACCTTAAATATAGTTTTTTTGAATTCACAGTGTGTTTTATAAAGTCTTTGGAGAACAAAACCAACTCTAGGCTCTCTCAGCTTTAGCAACAAGAGTAGTGCCAATCCAGAAGTTTGTAGTTGTTAGTGAGATTTATCAGTTGGTATCTGTTATTAGTAAGAACAGATTTAATTGTTTCTTTTTTTCTTTTTGGGGTGAATAAATACAAAGGTTTTGACACTGATGAGTATATTAATCATGAATTTTTATTTTCTGTATTTCTGATGCTTTGACATCTGGGACCTTGCTGATCCTGGAGAGACTGGCTCTCCCAGGGCTCAACAATTCCTAGAGATAGTCAAGGACTCACCTGCAAGTGCACCTTTCATACACAAACCAACCAATCCAGAGCCCGCACCTCAACCACTTTTTTGTCTAGAGTCTCACAGGGCTCTTATGCTCTGGCCCTCTGTTCCCCTGCCCCAATCACCCCAGGACCAAGTCCTAGACAACTAGAGCCAGCCCCTACACCCCAGAGCCTACTAAAATTATCCAAACTGGTCAATCCTAAACTTGCTACCCTGACTAGCCCATTCCTTCCCTCAGAAACCACAATAAAGGCTCTTGCCCATGTTTTCCCCTTGCTCCCTCTGCCTTCTGACCCAGCCTGGTCCCTTCCTTTGTGGCCTCTGCACAGCCTGACATGTTCCCTCCTCTTGGGAGCTGTGAGTAGCAAACTGTCTTTTCAATGACAATTATCTCTTGATGTGTTGGCCCCACCATATCTGAATAATAATAAAATTTACATTTTAAGGAATGTTACTCAATGATACGAAAGGATGCTGATCTAGCACCTCTTATACTTTCCCGGATGGAACTTGAGCCCATCCTCCGAAGTGAGGTATCACAGGAATGGAAGAACAGGCTCCACATGTACTCACTATCAAATTGGCACTAACTGATCAACACTAAGGCACTCACACGGTAGTAATATTCTTCAGAGATTGGGGGGTGAGGGTGGGTAAACTCACAACTAATAGACATGGTGAACGTTGTAGGGAGGAAAAGGCACGCTTCAAATCATGGTTTGGGTGTGCCATAACATGTAAACTAAATGTTTGTACCCCCATAATATCCTCAATTAAACAAATCTAAAAAAAAAGGGAAAAATTTACATTTTAAAATACTGAGTGAAAGTGATTGTACTGTTAAGAGAACAGATATGTCTTAACACTTGTAGATGTGATGTGACTTTCTAGCCATATTTCATAGTAAACTAAAAAATGTTGCATTAAGTAAAATGTCTTTAACAGTTCCATGCTTTCTGCCAGTCCATCCAACAGCTACTCCCTACTGCCAATAGTCCTTTACTATCTCTAGGAATTGGCTCACCCTGGGAAGGCCAATCTCTTCAGGATCAGTAAGGCTCCAGATGTCAAAGCATCAGAAATACAGAAAATAAAAATGCATGATTAATATACTCATCAATGTCAAAACCTTTGTATTTATTCACCCCAAAAAGAAAAAAAAGAAAAAAAGAAACAATTAAATCTGTTCTTACTAATAACAGATCCCAACTGATAAATCTCACCAACGACTACACACTTCTGGACTGGCACTACTCTTGTTGCTAAAGCTGAGAGAGCCTAGACACTAGAAAATTTATAATTTCTGTTGGTTTTGTTTTCCAAAGACTTTACCTCAGCGTTCTACAATAAGCAAGCTTTTGCAGGGGCTTACCTTAAGAACTAATGGTTCTCTCACATCCACCCATAAGAATAAACGGTTGAGGTGCCCAGATCCAGTGAGTACTTGTTTATATAAAGGATGCTTGAATTCAACATTCTTGCTATTAAAATAACATATACGAAAACAACTCATAGACTTATCTTTCATCACTTTGGCATTGAAAGTAGACCTATTCTGTTTCAATTTCACTTTACTATTTTAAAAATCACCCTCTTTTCCTATCTAATTCTATAACCTTTCTATTCGTAAGGCTGTACTTGATCCAGCTATATTCAGGTGTAGATTTCTAACAAAATGTAAGCACACAAATGATTTTTCTCTTCTCTCATTGTGCCTTTACACAGACCATTATGACAAAATAGATAATAAAACTTAATCTAGTAGGCATTCTGGGTTAGGCTATTTTATATATTATGTTTTCAATAAGTTTAAGTTCAAGACCTGATTGACACTGGCCAATTGCTGGCATTGATGGACATATAAATCATTTATGGATTATATTATGTACATTTATAGCCACCATTTCTCTTCATCATTATTAACAGCCTGCTGCAAGGCCATCATTTTCTACATAGTCAGTTAAATAAAGAAAACTGAATGTATTTGAGTGGATCAATATTATTGACTTATCAAATGAGATTGATATGTCCATAATGAGTCCAGAAATGTTATAATATATTATAAAAGTAATTGTGCATCATCAGTAGTTTGTTTAAATAGCACAGTAATCATCAACCAACCACCTATTGATAGTGATCTGAAAATTGCTCCTTTACTTGGAACATCTTATCTAATGATTTATCAATTTTTAAATTGTCTTAATTCAACTTCCTCAATTTCTCTTGTTCTAATCTTGCCCTCACTGCAGTAGCTTTCTAGCTAGTGACTTTACCTATATTCTCATCCCTTAATAAGATCCTTCATGGTGTTGCCAGACAAATTGGGCTAATATGCAGTGAGGAGCAAATTTTTCCCATGCTCAATATTCTTCAATGACTGCTATTATTTACAGAGTATTGTAGCAACTTCCTAACAAAATATAAATGGCACTTCAAAATCTGTTATTGCCTGCACACATTTTATAAAATATGATCCAACAATGCTAGACTGTTGCAGATGTCCAAACATGACATGCTCATTTAGATCTCTTGCACATACCATTTTTCCTTTTCAAATGCCTTTCTAACCTATAAATGACTCACAAACTCTTTCATGATATTTTTGCTGACTTCTCTAGACACGTGGGTATTCATTCTCTATTTTTCCATTGCCACTTGTGTATGCTGAATATAAGTTTTATTGTCATTTTTCCCTTATAATTACATGTGTGTTTGCCTCTGTAGTAGGTTGCAATCTTCTTGAGTATAGGAAATACATATTTTCAAATATGTGCAACTTAGACACTACTCCATGTGTATAATGTAGTCTCAATTTATAGTCATCTATTTCAAATGGCTGAATGAATGAGTGTACATGGGGTCGCTGAAGAATCATAGTAGTTAGACAAAGTTGGTTAAAATTTTTCATCCTTTTAAGTCTGACACATTGTTTTCCAGATAAATTTTAAAATATAGTTAGATAGAATGAACAATATTTGATAGCACAAAAAGTGACAATAGTCAACAGTAAGTTATGATATACTTTAAAATAGCTAAAAGAGTGAAATTTGAATATTCCTAACACAAAGAAATGATAAATACTTGAGGTAATGAATACTCCAGTTATGCTGATTTGATTATTACACATTGTATTCCTGTATTAAAACATCACACATGCCCTCTAAACATATGCAGCTATTATATACCCATAATAATTATTTTTTTTTAAAAAGTTATCATGGTTTCTGAACTTCTGAGATGTTTAAAAGCAGAAAAAAGATTAACAGTTGACTTCCTCAAAACACCACCAGAAAAAAAAAAAAAAAAAAACGGTGAATTGAATAAAGCCATGTTTATCAGACTTAATGCAGTATGGGAGAATGCCATTTTTACAGAGTCGTTAGAAGGGGAAGTCATGGGAGGACATTTATAGTGTTTTAAATCCTGGGCTGTCTGGTTGACTTCCAAGTGTGTCCTCCAAGGTGTGAAACTGACTAGAATTGGGAAGAGTTTATGACACAATCCCTTTGGATTGGTGAGCACAGAGGAATGAGGATCTTGAAGTACTTCTTGATGGGGAAGCTGTTTGTCTTTATAAGTAATCCATAGTTGTTTTACAGTCTTACCTTCCAGAAGCAGGTATTTCATGGAGCAAGCACCAGGTTAGTTTTGCTGGGCACAGTAATTATTAACATACATACAGGAATGTATGTCCAGTCTCAGTATAGTCTACACTAAGGACAGAATTTAAATTGGTTTTGATTCACAATGACTTCCTATACTTTGTATCTTCAACGTCTATCACAGCATGTGGAGCATGGAAAGATTTAAATATTTTACCAGCTTTATCTTAACTTAGAGTTTACATCATGGGGGTTTTCCCTGAATCACAATCCTCTTTTTTATGAAGGCAGGATCACAGTCATGTAAATATTTGAAATAAAAGGACATTGTCTATAAAACCCATCAATTCTCATTTAGTGCTCTGCTATACCTCTTACATTCCCCTATAACATCTTTCCCATTTATCTTACTTTATTTCAGTTATATACTATACCCCCTACCTCACCTGTCACTTGTGTTTGGATTCTATTCATCCTATAATAAGGTCAATATTTACTTTAGTTGTATACTTTCAATAAATTTAAAGTGATATACTTTCATTGTCAAAATTCAAGAAATTTAGAGAGGTATAATATAAAATTGCCAGAAACTTACATTTCTCTGTTTACCTATTAATGTGCACCTTCCTAGAATGTGTTTTATGTATGTACACAGACATATTGTTGACTGCCTGGTCCCATTTGGGATATCCACTTGTCAACTATCGTAAGAAATCTTAGAGAGTGTGAAATATTCATCTTAATTATCTAATCATCATATTGTGCATTGAAGCACTCTCCTTCAGTTATTTTCATTAAAATGTAGTTGTTTATTTGTTGTTCTGGTGGTCTTCGCTGGGGAGATGGGCGTTAAGGGCTTCCAGTTGGCCATCTTGCTGACATCACTCTGCCACCCAAATTTTTTCTGGCAATTACAACCATTAGGTCATGTATATCAAATAGACAACTGAAAATGAGCTGAGTTTGTGTTTGTGTTGGGACGAAGGTTAGATGTGGTGCACATTTTGAATGGCAACCACTTCGTTTTACAAGACTTAGAAAATGAGACACACCAAAGACAATGATGACATATCCAAATAATGAAGAGTTGGGCAAGATCCATTTGCTTTCTGGTAAATAGAATAGAAAGCTCTTGTTCCTTGTTTTCTATATGTACCCAGAAGTAGAATTAAATGTCATTTATGGGCCGGGCGCAGTGGCTAATGCCTGTAATCCTAGCACTCTGAGAGGCCGAGGCGGGTGGATCGTTTGAGCTCAGGAGTTCGAGACCAGCCTGAGCAAGAGTGAGACCCCATCTCTACTAAAAATAGAAAGAAATGATCTGGACAGCTAAAAATATATAGAAAAAATTAGCCGGGCATAGTGGCACATGCCTGTAGTCCCAGCTACCCGGGAGGCTGAGGCAGTAGGATCGCTTGAGCCCAGGAGTTTGAGGTTGCTGTGAGCTAGGCTGACGCCATGGCACTCACTCTAGCCTGGGCAACAAAGTGAGACTCTGTCTCAAAAAAAATAATAAATAAATAAATAAAAAATGTCATTTATGGCTGTATAAAATTAACTTAAAAATGTATTTGGAGATGTCTATAGATTGAACAGACAGGACTGAATTATCTTCTCATGCTGCACATGGCATTCATATTGTGACTGTCAAATTCTCTCCTGTTTCGTGATAGTAGAGATTATTAACTTTCTATAGAGTAAAGAGGTTCAATTTCTGCATCAAATATTCACCATTTGAATAAACTTTGAAAAAATAATTTAAACTTTTCATGTCATATTTTTCTGGTCTATGAAAAGAAATTATTTGATTTGGCAATCAAAAAGCACTTGGTGACTTTTAGAGAGAAGTTCAGTGGAATGATATTGACAAGAGGCAGATTACTGGGGGTCATGAACTAGCAATTGTAAACCACCTTTTCAGAAAGATACACAATTGAATTAGTGGAAAGTCAGATGCAGAGAATTTGGTTTAAAAATGGTTATATATTTTATTTTTGAAAGGTCAGTTAAAAAAAAATGATCTTACCCTTGAATCTGGGTTGTGACTGCTATAACCAGTAGAAGATGATAGAAGTGACAGCTGGTGACTCCTGAGTCTAGGTGATAAAAATCCATTCAGCCTCTGACTGGGTCTCTTGGTCTGTCATTCTCCAGACATTTAGTCTCAGATCCCAGCCACCGTGGTATGAGAAGCCCAGGTCTATGTGGAGACTCCAAGTGTAGGTGTTGCAGTCCAAAGTTTCAGGTGCTCACCTGAAGGCTTTGAGTTATCCCAGCTGCCAGTCATGGGAGTAAAACAAGCCTCCCAATGATTCTAGCCTCCAGAGTTTTAGTTACCCCCAGGTATTAAGACTTCCTTGCTGAGGTTTCAGACACCTTTGAGTAGAGAGAAGCCATGCCTGCTGTGCCCTTTCTGAATTGCTGACTTATGAAATCCACAAGCAAAATAAAATGGTTGTTGTTTAGGCCACTAATTTGGGACTGGTGCTATTTAATTAATAGCAATAAATAAGTGGAAGAAAAAACCAAGAATTCTACCTGTTTGTAAGCCAAAGGAAGAACAAAAAACAAACAAAGAAAAAAACAGTGTAAGAAAAGAATTAATAATGGACCAGAAAAGAAAAAAAAATAATAATAGAGTAAGATTCTAGAGTCAACTAGAATAGTGAGAAAAACTGGGAAGGAAAAAGTTGGCAGTCAGACCTCTGGGTCTCTATAGATGAATGTCAAAAGAAACTCAGAGCAAATCTGTGAACAGCAAGAGTAGAAAAATTATGCAACGGCAAGTACTTATTGAGTGCTTGGTATGGTCTACGCATAAATTACACACACACACACACACACACACACACACATACACATTTCAATTTTTGTCACCCACCTTAATATTCTTTATTGTCATGTTCTAGGACTTCCTTGACAATCTTGTGCACATTTGGAAAATCTTTTCAAAAGAAAGCTTTTTAAATATCTTATAATTGCTATTCAAGACATTGTTGCATTTGATTTTTTAAAAAAATTACAGTTAATGATGCCTGATTCATCCATCATCTACTCATTGCTCCTTCCTCACAGACAGAATTAAATGAGGCTGCCGGTGGTTTACAAAGAATATTTGAGAAATGTGGCAAAATCTTGCAGTCAACCATCTGTTTGAGGAGCTGTTTCTTTTCATAGAAAACATAAGGCTTATCAACAATTGAAACTCGTGGTTTCTTACCAGAACACTGGGTCATGTCCAGTAAAGTACGGCCACTTGTTCTTTAATGCATTCTCAAAGTCAATGAATAAAGCACAGAGGGCACTTTAAAATATCTTCTCAACATTAAATCAGATTCATTTTCCACTTTCTCTTGTACATGTTTCAGTGAAACCATGACTGAGGATTGTCTGCCTAATGATACAGATAAACAAGGAAATCTTCTGAGACTTTGTTTCCACGTTGTCTCCTTGGGATGGCTAATAACTTCACAGTTGCAGTAAACATCTTCAGGTATTAGCACAAAAAAGGGGAGGTATGGAGCACAATCTTCAATCCCATAAGTATGTTTAGCAACAATGCAGATTTTTGAAAACATTAAATAAAAATTATATATGTTATGTAAAGGAAAATGCAAGGTAATTCACACCCTTTCCTCTTTTTCATTATCATCTCAGCTTACCGGTGTGTCTTCTACTACTATTCCATTCTCTTTTAGTAATGTCCTCTTATTTTTCTCATTTCTGGCACCACCACTGTATGGAGAGACTACTGTTTGATTTTTTAAGTATAAACATTCTTTGAAGAGCTCTTCTTAGACTTCTCTCTTTAAAATTGTTCCTTTGAAAATCTCTATCCTTTGCCACAATTCCGATTGTTATTGTCTGCCCACTAATGCTAACAAGGTTAATGTAGAATTCCTAAACCCATATCCAGCAGCCCGCAGACCAAATGTGGCTTAGAATCATGTTTTGCTTATTCCCCACAGTGAATTAATTTTATTCAGTTAGTTCCCTTATCAACCATTAAAAACTGGGAAACAATCTAACTACCTGGCTTGTCTTAGAAAAGCAGGATCTGCAATTGCAAAAACACCAATCTGTTGAAGCTGAACGGCAACTACCTCTTTTAGAAAGGCATATTTCTCTTGTGTGTAGCATTGCCTGTGACTTTTTTTTTTATTTCAAATACAGCCTGTTACTTCAGTAGTCCCTGTAAGCATTTGAGTTTGTAAGCCCTGTTCTAATGCATACTTTGAGAGCTAAAGATCTAAGCTGCATTTCCAGCTGGCAGTCGGACAGCTTCATTCCAAACATCTTGCATTGATCCTTCTACATAAAACTTTCCTGGCTTGTTCTGGTAAAAATTCTCTCAGATACCAAGGCTAGAATAGCTGTGTACTTTTTTTTTTTTTTTCCATTTTTTTTCTCTCCCATTGGTATTGATTAACAGTGAGGACAAGTCTTATGGATACAACTTCTGTAATATATTAATATTTTCTCTGCCAGCCCCTCTTACCTAGGAACATTAGGAGCCTCTAAATGATCTTCCCACAGGAATTAATCCTCTGTATCCCCATTGGACTAGTCTCCCAAATGTATAACTTTAATAGTACTACTATTTTGCTGAAAATATGATTAAAATTAAATTCCTCAACTTACCATTCTAGGCTACGCATAATAGGAGCCAATGTATTCCTTTTAGATCAGAGCATTTTAGAACAGGCATGACCTTAATAATTATCTAGTTCAATTCCCTCTAAGTGTACCTGGGAAAACGAAAGTCTCAAAGGGCTAAGAAAGAGACTCATCCATAAATCAATAGCTGGTTCTCAGTGTGTTCACAGTGCAGAGATCAAAACCCAGGTCTCTGGAATAAGTTCCCAGGGCTACAACCACTCACATCCACTCCATACTCACCCACCAAAGTGCTTGTTTTAGCCAAGACACTGGTTTTTGGCTTCTATTCTATCCATCACTACCAAAGTCTGAACCAGTGCTTTTGAGACTATCTCAAAGATAATTCCCTCCTCCAAACTTTTGCTTATTTGTTTTCCTTGCTCAGAGCATGAGTTATCTCCATATTTTTAAAGTACTTTAAAAAATTGCAATCTTGTTAGAGCATTCACCATATTCTCTTGTTATATTTCAGCTGCATGCTTTTACTACATTTACTATATTCTTGTAGACATATTAAGGAAGGGGGTATGTTATTCTACATTATTCTAGCAACTAGTATAGTGTCTTTAACCTAACAGTTGAATTCTCATTGCACCCCAAGCCTGGACTCCTTTTTTCTCTCAACTTTACTTTCCTCTAAGGATGTCTATTATGATCTACTAATTAGAAATTCCTCCCCCTGGTCCGGGACACTTCTCTTAATGGTTCTTTATGTGTTTGTTCCTTTCACACTTGCAAATGCTAGAGTTTACACTTTTGTTTTTATTTTTCTTTGGCATATAACTGATTTCCACACCCTTTTCCTCCCTTTGGCCTTTAGAAATGTAGATCAGAAATATTAACCATTAATAGTTGCATTTTCAGTGCCATCAGTGATTTGCAGAGATTTAAAAAAAATCATTACAGATCTGAAGAGCTATAGCCACTATAAATTAAGACCAAGAATTGTTCAACCACACAGCCTCAAATCTCTGAAAGTCTACCAGGGATACATTTGTGGAAAATCTATACTATTCCTCTGGCATTTGCTATTACATCCCAAGGAATAAGCAATTTAATAGTTACTTAGCTTAATATCTATTACTAAGTAATTTTAATTTCATCAAACTGTTCATTCCAGTTATAGCTCCACGCTGTGTTATGAAATTTAATCAAATATTAATTTGAATTCAGGTCGTAACACTTCTAGTTATCTCTTCATAATTAAACTCTTGCTTCAGAAAGAACTGAAAAAATAAAAAAGAATGTACTTATGTCTAGAATTGCCTGTCTGATCCTCCTTTGTTTTGCTGAAAAATAAAATAATTAATGCTAAATACAATAATGATCTGTCATGTATTTAGTTATGTAGTTGTAGATATCTTATATCTTTATTTAAGATGACTGAGGTTGACACAAAATAATTTTCTTTTGACTTTAACCTATGCTATCATCTTGATATATGCATATACAAAGTTTTATTTGATCATTATATTTAAAATTAAAATTAAAATTGTCACAACTACTAGTCACTTAACATTTAAAAAATACTTAACTGTGGACTTTTTTGTAAAACAAGGTGAACATTATAAACTATTTAAATGAGTGCTTATTTCTTCAAGATTTCATATTATTTTTCACTGCCTGTCAATGTTAGGCCTTTTGAAATTATACTTACTTGTATGTAAGAGGCCTGCTCGTACTTCCTATCAGCTCTTCTATAGGCACATTGAAGGCGGGAACTAAATTCTAGAAATGGGCACAATGCCTTGAACCTACTAGATCCACAATATTTGTTAAATTGTTATTGAACCCCTAGTTCTACCTTTCCTTCATCTCAATTTTATCTACTTCTGTAGTTTCTGTTGCTGCCTACTAAATAGAAACATGCTCTTCCCACAGACAAACACACATGCAATTAGATTTTTAACCAAGAATAAATACATAAGTATAGTTCTTAGGAATATTGTAATTGCTATGCATAGGCTAAATGAATCAAAATGTATTAGATCACAGACCTTCAGTGTTCTGGATGACCTTACATGGTAGCAGTAACTGTAGGCCTCAGGGATCCAAACATGAATAAGACATGGCCCTGATACTGAGGAACTCACAATCTACTGGGCAAAACAAGCATATATGTATTCTAAGTGCAATGTATACAGTGTGCCATGACAACAGAGTGGAGCACATGACACATAGGTCTAAGGAGATAAGGGAATATCACATCGAGAGGATAAGTTGGAGATAGGTTTGGAAGGCATGAATAGCTCTTTACTGGGAAGGAAAACAAAATGTAGTGGAAATATTTTTCTCCAAGGAAAGATTAGAGGCAAAAAGAGAGCTATGAGGTAGCACAAGAATGTGAAGTTTGGCATGGCCATGATAGAAGGCTGAATGGAATTACAGGTTGGGGCATGACAAGTCATGAGAGCACAAAGCAGCTTGAAATAAAACTTTGTAACATCGTATGATCAATGAGGATCCAGTGAACATTTTGAACATGGATAATCCTAAAATACAATCGGTATACCCTGGATTCAACATAGGAGTTGTGTTGGAGTGGAAGATAGATGTTAGTCAAAGAATGTTCAAATAGTCCATGTGAAAGATGAAAACTTGAACCAGGGAAGATTTTCAATGTTTGTTTCATTTCTCTGTGTTAGGTTAGGAACAACAACAACGACAAAAATAGATATATATGAAAACATTCAAAAAACACCCGATTATTCTTCTTATACCCAGAGATTTTGCTGTTCACCTAGGAATAAAAACTTTTCCCATATAATCATCAATATTTTCAATAGGTAGTACACATCCAATAACCATATGTTGGTAAGTGAATAGAGAGTCTGAGTGATAAGTAAATGAGTTAAGTGCCACTACAGGGAATACATTCACACCTCCCTCCATATGGGGATATTTGTTAGGATACTTCTCAATTATACTAACAGGTGCGCTGAAGCACAGTATATCTGACCTGCTGTCTGCCAATAGTCAGGATGTAATGTCCAACATCCCTTTTCTCTTAGTGATTATGTAATAGTAAGAGTTAATAGGCCGGGCGCGGTGGCTCACGCCTGTAATCCTAGCACTCTGGGAGGCCAAGGCGGGCGGATCGTTTGAGCTCAGGAGTTCGAGACCAGCCTGAGCAGGAGCAAAACCCCATCTCTACTAAAAATAGAAAGAAATTATCTGGCCAACTAAAAATATATATAGAAAAAATTAGCCGGGCATGGTGGCGCATGCCCGGAGTCCCAGCTACTTGGGAGGCTGAGGCAGTAGGATTGCTTGAGCCCAGGAGTTTGAGGTTGCTGTGAGCTAGGCTGACGCCACGGCACTCACTCTAGCCCGGGCAACAGAGTGAGACTCTGTCTCAAAAAAAAAAAAAAAAAGAGTTAATAATGTGGCTTCTTCTGCAACTTTTATTCCTTAATATGGTCCACTGTTCATGGCTTTCTGAGAGTCTAGAGTTCTGCCTGATGTGACTAAGTGAGAGAGAGAGAGAGAGAGAGAGAGAGATTGATTTGAATCCACTTTGAATATGAATTCACTTAATGTAGGTCAAAGAGGTTAAGTCAAAAATTGCTTATTCGCTTAGTGCCTATATGGCACTTCCTGTTTAACATCATAATCCATCCCCAGCCAATAGTTACTCCAGATGGCAAACAAAACGATCACTTGTTTGTCAGACATTATAACATTAAATAACATGTGTAAGAATGCTTGACATTTTAACTATGCGCATATAAATTTAGTAACTTAAAAAATCTGCCAGGCGAAGTGGTTCATGCCTGTAATCCCAGCAATAATTTGGAGGGCCAAGTCAGGAGGATTGCTTGAGGCCAGGAGTTCAAGACAAGCCTGGGCAACATAGTGAGACTCTGTTTCCGGAAAAAAAAAAAAAAAAAAAAAAAAAAAAAAAACATTAGCAGGGCATAGCTAAGTGCGTGCTTATAGTCATAGTTATTCTAGAGGTTGAGGCGCCAGCATCACTGGGGCCCAGGAGTTCAAGACTACAGTGAGCTATGATCATGCCACTGCACTCCAGCCTGGGCAGAAGAGCAAGATCTTGTCTTTAAAAAAAAAAAAAAAAATGTTAGTTTCTTAATGTTCATTGAATGACTACAATGAATGTATCAAGTTTTTAATTTTCAATATTTAAGTAGCATATCAACCAATAATACTTCTTGCTAGGACAGTGATAAGAGATAGAAGACATATCTTGTTTCTTGAAATTACTTAAAATGTAATCAGGAAACAAAGATATTTAATATATATGTATATACCTAAAATTAATTACTAATTATATAACATTTTAAAATTGTATTATTAAATATTAATTATTATTTAATATTTATTACTAAAATAATATATAATATGCATTGCTGAACATATATATATTTATTTATATTTACAGCTAAGAGTTATTCCCTAGTCCACCCTGAGGCAGTACTTATTTCGAGGTCTCTGGAAATTGCCCTTGGCTAGAGAGCTGCCGTGCCCAAGGCACGCTCCCTTCCCAGGGGCAGCGTAAATCTAAAGACTGCTTGATATGGCACTCACCCCTCTGTGCAACATGAAAAATCTGTGAAGAACCATGCAGACTTCAAGGCTCCCTGTGGGTTTGACTGAAAACTTTGTTTACTGCCTCTAACTTTTTCCTATACTTAGTACTGCTTCCTTCCATTATACAGGTATTGATCCTAACTTTATAGTTAATCCCAACAAACTTCTTACATACTGATCTAAGTATCAGAGGCTGCTTCCTAGTGAAGTCAAACTGAAATTATATAATTTTATAAATAAATCCACAATATTATTTTAGATGATGAATCCACATGGTAAATGGAAGAACAATATGAAATCTTATTTTTAGACCAGTGCTTTCAGAGAAGACAAATCTTGATGAGCATTAGATTATCTTGGTGAAGAACAGATGATTTACCTTTAGTTTAAGAAAAGACATAAACTTAGGTGTGTGCTGAATTTAGTATGAGGAACAGACTTCAATCAAATTACAGTGAAGGGGGATCCTCAGTTTCTCATCAATATTTTTAAAGAACTGAAATCAATTTTAAGGTTAACCATAGACCTTTTAAATGATACAACAATATGAAGGCACAGAACAAATACTTTATTCATTTGTTAAAAAGTTATGTGATACCTGTCATGTTCCAGCATGTCTGCTAACTGCTGGGACTAAAAGAATAAAAAACACATAGTCCCTTCCTTATAAGAAGGTGTCATCTACAAGAGCCAGCTGATTTTTAAATAATAAGCTGAATATATCATCCAATTTTTCTCAAAGTGTCGTCCCCAGACCAGACCAGTCAGCCACCTGGTAACTTACTACCAATGGCAAATTTTCAGCTCCCCCTCAAACCAAATGAACCAGAAAATCTAGGAAAGAACTCAACAACCTGTATTTGAACAAGATGTCAAGTGGTTGTAAAACCCTCTATAATTTGCAAACCATCGTTTTAATGAGTAATAGCAAGTGAAATTTTGAGAGCAATAATTTAGTCACAATTTTCCTTTATGAAGACCAAAACTATTCTGGACTAAATCTACTTTATACCATTCTGGTATATAACTAGGTTCTTAATAAAAACTGGATAAAAAATAAAATTGAACTGTATAAGAATGATAATCTTGTCCTTTAAAAAATATTTTACAAAATTTCTAATAAAATTATGAATGTGTATGTACCTATATATTATGTATTATAGGTGATATATATTTTATATTATGTATTAATTATGCATTATATAATATCCATATTATATATAATATAAATAAATATTTATAGTATAAAATCTATAAACATTTTTGCTACTAATTATGTATACCATTTCTGAAAAATTTACTTATTGTCTCTGCTTCTCAGTTTTCTCATCTGCCAATAAAATACTTGGACATCTATTTTTTTTAAATTTTACACTGGATTATGTGACACTAATATTATTTTATTACAAAATAAATTTTTCATAACTATGAAGTATACTGTAGAAAATACTTACTTTACTCTGAACTTTTAAAATATAAAAATAAAGCAATGAAAACCAAACCAAAATAATAGTAACAAGACTTCTTTCTTTGGCTAATGTCATTTCAACCCAGTTTTTTAAATATAAGACTCTCTCTGTTTCAGTAATACTAGCAAGTAAAAATATCTTACACAGTACTCTCATAACCAGAGAAGAATTATTCTTGCTTCATTTTGTTGCCCTGCTACAATCTCAGACAGCACTAATGGAAATCCCTGTGAGTGCCCTGTTACAGTGGGAGAAACCTTTTAAATGTTGAACCAACCAACCCATTTGGCCTGACTTTACAAGGCATGGGTTTCTTGACCTCAATTATAACGTCTGGAATTCACCTTGGTCCAACACTATTACTATTGGAAAATAATAACATTTGCTATATGAATGAATTCCAAATGTATTTTGTGACTTTAAGGTATTTAGCAAGTGTAACTCAAATTATTGAGGAAAATCTTCAAACCCTTTCATATTAATAATTTACTGGGGATGATTTCTTTTATTAAATTTAGTGTGGCATTTGCAACTATAAGAAACCCAGTGTGACACAGATTATAGAGTACCCCAAACACTGTGTATGCTTCCACATATTTAATCTCCCTTCGTATTAAATTGGGGCCATGAACTAGTTCTAGACAATGGCCTGTGAGAAGTAGTGAAGTGTATCACTTCTGGTCTAAGGTACATGGTAATAATGAGTCTTTCTCATTCTCTCTTCCTTTGCTCCAGTGACTCTTTGATGCCCTATGATATGGTGACATCAAAGTATGGAGAGCATGTGAATTCTTGGATATTTAACCTGGATTGTAACCTAACCTACGTATGATTTTGAGAGAGAAATACATCTTTGCTATGTTAAGCCACTGAAATTTTAAGATCTATTTGTTTCTGCAGCATAGCCTAATATCCTGATTATCCTGAGTATCTTTTAGTAGCCATTTTCTTACAACCATCTGCTTTAGGTCATTATAGCATCCGTATTGATATTTTCAATATGTTGGCTTGAAGGTGGTGAAATATAACAACAACAAAACTATATTTCTTCTTGCACAGATTGCTTTAATACCTTTGAGGCAATTTGAGGACCAGTGTTTGAAATAGATACTAACTTAGAATCTTTGTATTACCAAGACCTGATGCAAGGCTCTGATTTTGCATCAGGTTTCTGATGTACTTTGAGAATACATGGAACACTCTGAGACATGTTGAGGTCCCAACACAATCAGTATGTTTTTCTCTTGAAATGATCCATCCTGGAAATACAAGTTAGATTCTTCTCTGAGATAGCCACACATTTTTCATAGACAAGGAAGTGCCTGTGTGTGGTTTTGCTTTCACTGAAATAAATCTTGGATGTGAAACCTGTAGTCTGACTTTGATATTGTGATTACTACTCCTTCAGTCAACAAATATTTATTGAATGCCTATAATCTGTCCTGGGAAAACAGCAGTAAACAAAATAGACAAAAACTATGATTCCTGGATTTCACATTTTATTTGAGAGAAGTCAACAGCAAAAAAAGCACAAAATACACATACATGAAATAGTGGTGTGTTTTATAAAAAAGATGACATCATCCCCTCCATAAAAAGAGTGTTACCTGCTTTTATTTAGAGAAAGACATATCTAAGTACATCCTCAACATTTTGGCTTAATAAACCTCCATTGGTTGAGACTTTTGCCTCAGTCACGTACTCAAGTTGACACAAAATATCCCCAAATAATAGATTCTTAATGTTTTGCAGGAGAAATACAATGACCCATACTAATTACAGATCGATACTATTTCTTTTGAAAGAGACTTTTTGAAGTGGGTTACCTTGTTAAGTATATTATCCAAGTTACCCTCCCTACTATGAGGTCTCATCTCTGTATGAGACTCATGAAGTCTCCTCTTTCTTAACTAAGGATAACGAGACCCTCCTCCCTTCAATTCTTGGAAGCTTCATTTCTTGGAAGCTTTCATAAATTGCCTTCCTATTGGAGGGGGGAGTTCCTAAACCCTCTCTGAGTTTTCCTCTTTGTCTTTCCTTCAGTGCAGTTTTTATAAAGGGCAAAGGACTGCTTGTAAATTCAAAAATCTGTGGGAGTTTTTTCTAACACAAGTAACATTGAAGTAGCATTGGCTGTGTAACTCAAACTGACAACTTGTGTGGATAGTTTAAAAATGTCAGGTGGTATTTTCACTGGCTGCTTCCCCCTTATCCATTTAAAAGTTCTCCTCAATAAAATATTCCAGTTAAACACATGATTTAATCATCATGGGGAGGTATGCCAGGAATTTCTTTAAACATCAAGACTTGTAGAAGAGATTCCAAAGCGAAGGTGTAAAAAGACAGAAAGAAACGTGATAGAGCATGCCCATTTCCCCTCTTGCCTTCTAGCTTTGCCCTCACCCCCATCCTTTGTTTTCCTTCCTGCTATTTCTCTTCCCTGCCTTAGGAAACTTGACTAGCTTATAGACTGTGAGGCTTGCAAATATAGTCTGGGAAAACAGAGTTTTGATGGTTATTGTGACCCCAAGCAAAGGGCACAACATGGGAACAACTCCCAAACCATGAGTTTCACTTAGAGTCAAAAATGGCTGCCTCAGTCAAAACCATGAAGGCAACTCTGCCAGTGTCACCTATGCCACCCAAACCCTGACTCTGCTTCAATCAGAAAGCCATTTTATCTTCATATGCTCTCTGTTGAATATCTGCTGAATAAATTCTTTAACCTCTATGAGTTACTTAAATGTTTTTGAAAATTTAAGGTCAGAGAGTTCAGAGCGTAAGCTCTAAAATTTTTTTAAGGCTTAAAGATAAATTATAGGCATAACACAAGATTTCATAACTAAATTTATTATGCAGCAATATAATTTAATGTGTATTATTATTCTTAGAAAAATTCCCTAAATTGGCTTAAATTATAAAGGCCTGGTTCTAACATGCCTGTAGACGTGCTTGTGGAATTCAGACCCCTGGTCAGAGGAGGAATTCTCTATTGTTTTATGCATGACTTTATGGTACTTGATTCCTCAAAGTCATGGTATACCCCATTGATAAGCACAGCTTGAATACTCCCAAAATGTATCAATGTTAAGGGATAAGGTATGTCTTTATTGTGGCAACATGATATAACCATTGAGATTATAAACCAAGAAGAGCATTGTAGTGCTTTTCAGTCTAATACTATGGAATATTCTTTTCTAGTAGGCAATGTAATGGATCAAGTGGGGTTTTCATTTGTAGAACCAAATGTAACAGGTAACAGACAGTTCAAGAAGATTTACTAAGTTAACTTTGGTGTGTGTTAGCATACATATACCACAGATTGTAAAAATCTTCAGTTAGATTTCAATTCTATTAGAAACAATGTTGGAATGTCTAATTTAATGTTTGGGTTTCTGTGCTTATACATTTGTCATATGTATTGAATTGAATCTTTATCTGTGGCTAAACGTATACTTATTAGGACTTATTTTGAATCTGTGAACAGGCCATCAAAATGAAACAAATAGTGACATCCCAAGGTACTTCTAAGGGAAGAGCCAGTAAAATTCCACCAAGAACTACAAATGTGCTTTTGAGAAAGATGGAAAGAACAGAAGGAAAGAGGGACAGGAAGGGGGAGAAATGAAGAAAGAAAAGAAGAAAATAAGGAAGAAACAAAGAAACGGACAACTCCTGAAGAGAGAGAGAGCTTCTAAACAAATAAGGATCTCTTGATCCAATTATGTATTTCAAGTAAATTATACCTTTCATGACTTTTAAAATCCTAATGGTAATGGGACACTCTGCAAGAACTGCAAGCTGGTAGACTACTAGAGGGTAATCTAGTAATGTATTTCATTTGGCCATTTTGTATTTCATTTGGCCATTTTGAATTACCTGTACAAGGTTTTAAAAAATTGGGGGAACTAGGTATGTGCTCTGCTTACCAGGATACAAGTAACTTAGCACATATATACACATATGGCACACTTATGATTCAACAATTAAGCAAGGCCCACAACCAGTGGCTGTCAGACATGCATTGATTTTAAAATTTGAGCAATTTGAAATCCCGGGAATTCTAAAAATCAGTCTCTTTTTTTTAAGAATTACACAACAAATGAGAAAAAGACTACCCAGGGACTAAACTGATCCAAATTGAAGATATTAACTCAGCAGATATGGAGTCCATGCTCAAACTCAAGTTATGCTAATTTAAGAGAACGGGATTAAAAACAAAAAGAAAAAAAAAAAAAGAGAGCACATTTATAAATGTCTCCTTGAAAACTATTACAAAATCTTTTATCATAAAAGAAAAAATGATTGCAAAACTATTTCCAAATTGCCTTAAGATTAATAAAAAAAATATGCAAAATGAATGAGATGAAACTGCTTTAGTTTGACTCAGAGTTACACTCTCAGTGTGAAGTACTGAAAAATACTGCTAAATATATTTGAGTTAGAGAAAAAAAATCAGCAGCTAGTATTATTTCTTTTGAGGGTAGGTGAAGAGATAGAATGGCCATCTGGGAGCAAAATCTCGGAAAAGGGACATTTATCAGTGGAACAGAAGGACTTTAGCTCTGCAATCTGGTTGCTATGTTTGTGGAAAAAGAACCATTTAAAAACTTAGACAGCTTTTCTATTTCATGGGTCTTTTTTACATGAGAAAAAATAACTCTGGTTAATATGTGACTCTAAGAAATTGCTACATTCTATGTGTCTTATGTTCATCTACACTATGAACTTACTTGGTGAGGCATCAATAGATTAACCTTGGAAGAGAGAATATGTCAGAGGAGTGAAATATTACACCACAGTATTATTCCTCTGCTTGCCCATATGCATGCACTAAAGTACACCTACCTCCTTTTCTCACAACACCCCACAATGGCAACTTTCCTCCTCTTCCCTTTCCCCCACCATATGGCCCTACCATTGCTTGCAAATTTTTTCAATATGTTCCTACTCATCTCCTAAAAATGAAGGATGATTGGTCTTGGTTCAGCTTTATTCAACGCATCTAGGTAATGCAGGCTAACCTTAAAAACAATCATCACATAAAGAAACTGAATAGGAAAAAATTAAATAAGAGTAACGTTATGTAGAAACCTTCAATAATACAAACTTTCAGGGTTTTTATCTAAGGGAAAGTTAGGCTTAAGAGCATATTTTATACCATGTATCTATAGTAATCAAGACAATGTTATGTTGGTAAAAGTGTAGATACATAGAGCAATAGAAACAGAGACCAGAAACAGATCCACATAAATATAGTCAACTGATTTTTTTAAAAAGATCAAAGTCACTTTGATGGACAAAAGAAAAGTCTTTTCAACAAATAGTGCTGGAAAAATGGGGTGGTCATGTACAAAATAAGGAGTCCATGAAACAAATAAACAAATCTTGCCATGTACCTCACACCTTACACAAAAAACTCAAAGGGGTCATAGATATAAATGTAAAAAGCAAAATTATAAAACTTTGAGAAGAAAACATAGGAGAAAATCTGTGTGACTTTGAATTTGGCAAAGAGGGTTTTGATACTACATCTAAACCACCATTCATAAAACTAATGATGAATGGATAAAGAGAATGTGATACATATGCACAATGGAATATTATTCAGCCATGAAAAAGAATGAAATCCTGTTGTTTGCAACAAATGGATGGAACTGGAAGACTTTATGTTAAATGAAATGAGCCAGGCACAGAAAGGCAAGTATTGCATGTTCTCGCTCATATGTGGAAGCTAAAAACTTGATTTCATGGAGGTAGAAAGTAGAATGATGGTGAAGTGTAGTGAGAAGGGTTAATGTGCACAAAAATACAGTTAAATTGTAGGAATAAGATGTAGTGTTTGGCAGCACAACAGGACAACTAATAGTTAACAATAATTTATTGTATATTTCAAAATAACTAGAGGAGTGGATTTGGAATGTTAGCAACACAAAAAAATGATAAATGTTTGAGGTAATGGATATCCCAATTACCGTGATTTGATCATTACACATTGTAAGATTATATCAAAATAGCACATGTACCCTATAAATATGTACAACTATTATGTACACATAAAAATTTAAAATTAAAAAAATAGAAAATGAAAAAAGATAATAAATTGAACTTAATCAAAATAAAAAAAATCGATAAACTTTTGCTTGGGAAAAATACCATGAAGAGAATAAAAGAGATAAGTCACAAACTGCCAGAAAGTTTTTGCAAATCACCAATCTGCTAAAGGATTTGTATCCAGAATAAAGAACCAACAACCCAATTAAAAAAACAAAGTCCAAAATATCTGAATATACACTATACTAAAGAAGATATACAATAATCCCCCTTATCCACAGTTTCGCTGTCTGTATTTTCAGTTACCTGTAATCAAACACAGTATGAAAATATTACGTGGAAAATTCCAGAAATAAATAATTCATAAGTTTTAAATTGCGCACATTCTCTTTATCCATTCTGAGTAGTGTGATGAAATCTGACCCCGTCTGGCTCGGTGCTGAGGAGGATGTGCGTCCTCCTTCTGTCCAGTGTATCCACGCTGTCGACTCTTCCGGCCTGCCTCTTACTCACTTGGTAGCTCTCTCGGTTGTCAGATCAACTGTCACAGTATAACAGTGCTTGTGTTCAAGTTAATTTTAGTTTTACTTAATAATGGCCCAATACACAAGAGTAGGGATGCTGGCAATTTGGATATGCCAAAAAGAAGCCATAAACTGCTTCCTTTAAGTGAAAGTTCTCAATTTAATAAGAAAAGAAAAAGGCTGTATTCTGAGGTTGCTAAGATCCTTGGTAAGAATGAACTTCATGAAATTATGAAGAAAGAAAAATAAATGTGGTCTAGTTTTGCTGTTGTACCTCAAACTGCAAAAGTTACAGCCATAGTGCATGAATGTTTAGCTAAGACGGAAAAGACATTAAATTTGTAGCTGGAAGATATGAATAGAAATGGGTTCCAACTGGTGGTGATTGGGTTCAGTATCCATGGTTTAAGACATCCACTGGAGATCTTGGAACTTATCCTCTGTAAATAAGAGGTGACTACTTTTTAAATATAATAAATGAAGCACATAAGATGTTCAAAATCATTTATTAGAAAAACGCACATTAAAACTGCAATGAGGTACCACCACTGCACATATATTAGAATTGCCCAAATAAAAACTTGAAAATGAACTGACAATACTATATGTTTGTGATGATGTGGAGCAATTGGAACTCTAATTTCTGGCAAATGGGAATGCAGAATGGTACGGTCACCTAGGAAAGTAGTTTGACAATTTTATGATGTTTTTATTTCTCAAATGTTTTGAATAATATTAAAAATTCCAGAAATATCTGTCCAGTTGTATGTTCAACCTCATTTTCCTAAGAATGCCACATTTTTAACTCAAGGGAACATTTTCAAACTTAGAAATGTTCTGTTTTGAACCACTGCCTGCCCATTCCCATGAACTTCTTAGGTGAGAAGATTAGACGATTTTGGGGCTTTTTTTGAAATTCTATAGATTTTCTTTCCGTATCTGAACCATAGCATGTAAAAATTTCCCCACTTTCTGGGTCTTTTATAAAATACAAGGTAAGTTTATTAAAGATCAGAGGAAATCAGTTCATAAATCCTCCTGAGTATTTAAAGTTTTGAACTTTAAAGCCCAGTTTTTCTCCTTTTCCAATTGTTACATAGCAGTATCTTTTTTCCAGAAGGTAAACAGATGGGCCATAAATGAATGCTAATTAATATCAGAGGTTATCTGTAAAGCAAGTGTCAGTTTATTAAGAGAGCCAGGCTTTGTCTAGTTTGTTGGTAGTAGTCAATGGAATATTCATCTGCAATATACATACTTGCTTTAAGGGGCCAACAAATGATCTATTTTTGACATAAGAATCTACTCCTAAATGCCTTCTAAAAATGCTAAATAAACCTTTATGTTTCCTACAGATTCATACTTTCTTTACTGGACTGGATTAGGGTCCAATCAGTTTCACAGGAAAGACTTTGGGGATAGCCACCTAAGTATCTTAGGCAACATCTACACATTTTCTAAGGCCTCTGGTTTCCTATACAAATCTAGGTCTCTTAGGTCACCTTAATTATCCCCTTCCCACATACATTTTGCATATTAGGTTCTTAATAGCATATGAATCAATTGATAAATATCTGGAAATCTTAGATTATATGAATATATTCCTAGATCTATTCTACCTTGGTCTGTAAATTTCTATCTTGTCTAGGCTTTAGAAACCTTTAACATTGACTCTCAGCTCAAACTGAGACCAGAGTTTGAAATCAATCACAATGGGCTTGCTCCATTCAGAATGGCAGTAACTTTAAGAAGCAATTGATCTTTGTAAGTGTGTAGCCAGCCAGAACTAAAGGTAGGTGGGTCTGAAAGAAGTATGGGCGGAGTGTCATGGAAGGGTTTATCATGGAGGAGGAGCAAAAGTGGTATAAAGATTGTTAGGTTCATGTCACCATGTACAATTATTTGAAAGTGAGAGAGTGGGTTTTATGTTTTCACAGATTGAACTTGTTTTGTTCAAGGGTATTGCAATGTTGTTATATAAAATTATTTTTAGAACTTCCTCATTTCAATCAAAAAAATGGAGATCACTAGATGTTTAAAATTTTTCTCCCGTTTTGTTTTGACATCTCTAAAATGAACACTTTCATTTATTTTAAAATTTCCACAAAGTGGCTACTCTAATTTTAAATCATCATTGGTAAAATTACGCCAATTAGAAAGATAGAAATTAGAGTTAAAATGTGAATACGTGTAAGAAACTAGAATCAGACCTGGGGAGATATAGAATTAAAATGAAAAGAAATCATGGAAGGATGGCAACGGTTGATCAAGTATGTTGCTGATGCACCTCTGGGCTCAGGCTCCCCCATTAAGGGCTGTCCTGTGGATGGAAGTTTTGGAGATAGGCTCTCTCTTTGAATCACATTCTCATGAACCAAACAGCCTCCACCACAAAAACCAAAGGGGAAAATTCTCATACATTTCAAACAACGTGAGTTTGTCCTACAAATACAACCTATTTCAACAAGGGAGAACATTGCATTGAAAGAATCTTAGTAGTTTCTCAGGATGGAGAGGTCGGTGGATAATATTTATAGGGATTTAGTGTCTGGGTTAGAATAGTTTAAGATTAATACACCTAGAAATGGAGTTATCTGGGATGGAGAAAATTTGTGATTTAACTGTGCAGTATTGGGTTATGCCGTCTTGAAAGAGTCCTGAAGTGAGCCCCAATAAGTAAATCGGTGTTTGAAAAAGTAAGTTGCTTGACAAGGAGAGCAATATATTGTCCTGATAGGAGAAATTTTTGCTCAGAATTAAACTACTTGCCCAGATAAATTGGTTTATGATAATTTCCTGAAGCAAACAGTTAAGACATGATAATAAAGACAGCCTCAATTCTCAGACCTGATAGTTAAACTATGTGAACAAGGGGATCTCAATTCTATACTTAAGTTGAAAATAGACAAAGCAAAGAAAACCACATGCTTTGAAGCCCCAGTTCACATTCCAGTTTTTCTGCTTTCTCAGTATCTAACCATGAACAGATTAATTAATATTTTGAGGTCATACATATAATGAATATTATAATATATACTTTGCATGTCATAAATGTATAGTTTGATGACTTTAAGTAGATATATTCAACCATTATGATGTGTGAGTTTTAAAATACTATAATCATCCCCAAAATATCTTTCTTGTCCTTTTACAGTCAATCCCCACTGCCACCCCTGGCAACAGGCAATCACTTATATGTTTTCTGCCATTCTAAGTTTTTTCTTTTCTAGAAATTTCACATAAGTAAAATCATACAGTTTGCAATGATTTGTGTCTGCTTACTCCTATTTAGCATGCTGTTTTTGTAAATCATTCATGTTGTTGCATGAGTGTAAAATTTGCTCTTTTTTTACTGTGTAGTAGTATTCCATTGTATGGATATACCACATTATGTTTATCAATTTACACATTGATTGACATTTCAGTTGTTTTTAGGTTTTGGCTGTTAGGAACAATACTGCTATGAACACACACATAAAAGTCTTTCTGTTTCTTGAGTATATACCTAGGAATGAAATTGCTGCATCATATGATAAGGATAAGTTCATCATTTAAAGAAGCTGCCAGGGACACAGACCAGTGGAATAGAACAGAAAATCCAAATATAAAACCATCCTCATATAGCCATCTAATCTTTGACAAACCAGACAAAAACATACTCTGGGGAAAAGATTCCTTATTCAATAAATGGTGCTGGGAAAACTGGT
>CM052439.1:71496677-71534003 GCA_028533085.1 Varecia variegata
GATGTGCACTGTCTGGGGAATGGACACGCTTGAGGCTCGGACTCGGGGGATTGGGAGGGACATGGGCAATATATCTAACCAGAACTTTTGTACCCCCATAATAAGCTGAAATAAAAAAAAATTAAAAAAAAATAAATAAAAAAAATAAAGAAGCTGCCATATTGTTTTCCAAAGCAGTTGTACAACTTTATATTCCCACTAGAAATGTATGAAGGCTTCAGTCCCTCCACATTCTTGACAATACTTGGCATTGTCATTATTTCTAATTTTAGCTGCTTAATGAGTTTGTAGTGGTGTCTTACTGTGGTTTTAATTTGATTTTTCTTGATGACCCATAGTGTTGAACATTTTTTCATAAACCCTTTGGCCACCTTTATAACCTCTTTTGTCAAGTGTCTGTATTACTCCTTTGCCCATATTTTAATTGGGTTGTTTTTCTCCTCCTTATTCAGTCGCATGGGTGCTTAATGTATTCTGGATACAAATATTTATTTAACTTTACTATGCAATTACTTTCTTTTAATCTGTGGTTGTCTATTCATCTTCTTAATTGCTTCTTTCAAAGAGCAAAGATTATACATTGAAAATGTCCAATTGGTCTCTATTGTTCAAGTATTTTGTGGTCTAAGAAATCTTTTGAAAACACAAAGTTGTATCTTCTTTAGTTTCCTTTAGGAGTTTTATAGGTTAACTTTATATATATTATTACATTAAGACTGTGATCTATTTTGAGATAAGTTTTTTGCATGATGAGAGGAAATGGTCATTTCATTATTTTCCGTACTGATACCCAGTTATTCTAACACCCTTTATTAAAAACACTCTTTTCCCTATAGAATTACCTTGGCATGTTTGTCAAAAGTTTGATAAGTGAGGGTTTATTTCTGGACTTTCAAATTTGTTCCATTTGACTATATGTTTATGATTGTGCCAAGGCTATACCATCTTGATAGCTGTGGTTTTATAGCATCTTAATATTGAGGAATATTGGAAACCTCATCTTTTTAAAAATTGCTTTACTTCTTCTAAACTCGGTATTTACATATAAAATTTAAAATGTTCTACAAAAATGAATGCTGAAATTTTGATAAACTTTGCACTGAATCAATAGATTAATTTTGGCCGGGCGCAGTGGCTTACGCCTGTAATCCTAGCACTCTGGGAGGCCGAGGCGGGTGGATCACTCAAGGTCAGGAGTTTGAGACCAGCCTGAGCAAGAGCGAGACCCTGTCTCTACTAAAAATAGAAAGAAAAGATCTGGCCAACTAAATATATATAGAAAAAATTAGCTGGACATGGTGGCGCATGCCTGTAGTCCCAGCTACTCAGGAGGCTGAGGCAGAAGGATTGCTTAAGCCCAGGAGTTTGAGGTTGCTGTGAGCTAGGCTGACACCACGGCACTCACTCTAGCCCGGGCAACAGAGCGAGACTCTGTCTCAAAAAAAAAAAAAAAAAAAATAGATTAATTTGAAGATAAATGATACTATAGCAATACTGAATCTTTCAATCCAGAAACAAATCTCAATATATTTATTTAGATCTTTAATTTCTGTTATCATTTTATAGGTTTTAGTACATAAGTCTTGCACATTTATCTTGTATTTTTTCCAAAGTATTTTGGTGCTTTTTTATATAGATTTTTAAAATATCATTTGATATTGTTCATTGCTCGAATATAGAAATATAGTTGGTTTTTATATATTGATCTTGCATCCTAAGACCTTGCTAAATTTACTTGTTGGTTTCAGTATCTTCTTGGTAGTTTCCTTAGGATTTTCTATATATATGATTATGTCATCTGTGAATAAGATAATCTTTCCCTTCCTCAGGACTAAGCTTTTTTTTTTTTTTTTTTTAGGTAAAGAATGGTATTTAGAAAGTAATAGCTAGATCTATCTAAATGTGCTTAATTTTCTTGGTACACTTTGCTTCTAGTCCCTTTGAATGGACAGAACTAGAAAATATGTGTATATGTGTGTGTGTGTGTGTGAGTGTGTGTAGATACAGGATATTACACATAATATGTACCATTATATAGAAACTATATTGTACATCTATATTTGTAATGAATGCATAACTGTTGAATATGGCCTAATTTTCTCTATAAAAGGTGTTACAGTTTGAATTACACCAGAAAGGAATAAAAGATAAGATTTCCTCCAAGACTCCCCAACATAGTGTTCTGAATTTTTTTCCACATCTGCTAGCAAAAAATAATATCGGTGTAATTTCTTTTTTTTAATTTTTTTGGTTTTTTTCTTTTTTTTTAATTTCAAAATATTAAGGGGTTACAAATGTTATTGTTACATGGATCACTTTTGTAATGCTTGAGTCATGGCTGTAAGTGTGCCTATCACCCAAATAGTGTTCATTGTAGCCAATAGGTACAATGTGCTCCTCTCCTTCAGCCCCCTCTGCACTGATTGATTTCCACTGAGTTTTACTTCCCTCTGTGCACATGTGTGCTCATCAGTTTGTTCCAGTTTAATAGCGAGTACATGTGGTGTTTGTTTTTCCATTCTTTAGATACTTCACTTAGTACAATTGTCTCCAGTTCCATACAAATTGTTGCAAAAGGAATTAATTCATCTTTTTTATGGCTGAGTAGTACTCCATGGTATACATATACCACATTTTGTCAATCCACTCATGAATTAATGGGCACTTGGGTTGATTCCCTATCTTTGCAATTGTGAATTGTGCTGCAACAAACATTTGGGTGCAGGTGTCTTTTTGATAAAATGACTTCTTTTCCTTTGAGTGGATACCCAGTAGTGGGATTACTGAATTGAATGGTAAGTCTACTTTTGGTTCTTTGAGGAATTTCCATACTGTTTTCCAAAGAGGTTGTACTAATTTGCAGTACAACCAACATTATATAAGCATTCCTTTCTTTCTGCATCCATGCCAGCATCTATTGTTTTTGGTCTTTTTAATAAAAGCCATTCTAACTGGGGTTAGGTGATATCTGTTTGTGGTTTTAATTTGCATTTCCCTGGTGATTAGTGATATTGAGCATTTTTTCATATGTTTATCTATCTTCATTTGAAAAACTTCTGTTCATGTCTTTTCCCACTCACTTTTTGATGGGGTTGTTTGTTTTTTTCTTGCTGATTTAACTGAGTTCTTTGTGGATTCTGTATTTTAGACCTTTATCCAATGTATAGCTTGCAAATATTTTCTCCCATTCTGTCTGTTGTCTATTTGCTCTGTTGATTATTTCCTTAGCTGTGCAGAAACTGTTTAGTTTAATCAAATCCCATTTATTCATTTTTGTTGTTGCTGTAATTGCCACTGGGGTCTTAGTCATAATTTCTTTGCCTAGGCTGATAGCTAGAAGGGTTTTGCCTACATTTTCCTCTAGAGTTCTTATGGTTTCATGCCTTACATTTAAGTCTTTTATCCATCTTGAATTGATTTTTGTGAGTAGTGAGAGATAGGGGTCCTGTTTCATTCTTCTATATGTGGCTATCCAATTTTCCCAGCAACATTTATTGAATAGGGTTTCTTTTCCCCAGTGGATATTGTCTGCTTTGTCTAAGATCAGTTGCTGTAGGTAGATGGTTTTTTATCTGGCTTCTCTATTCTGTTCTGTTGGTCTATGTCTCTATTTCTGTAACAATACCATGCTATTTCTGTTACTATAGCCTTGTATAGTTTGAATTCTGATAATGTGATGCCTCCAGATTTGTTCTTTTTGTTTAACATTGCTTTGACTATTCAGGCTCTTTTCTGGTTCCAAATGAACTGTAGAATTATTTTTCTAGATCTGTGAAATATGATTTTGGTGTTTCAATGGGGATTGCATTGCTCATAAATTGGGGTGATCAGTGTAGTTTCTATTTTCATTTTTCTTATTATCCATGCAGTTGAGTATTTTTCACATGTTTAAGAGTCATGAATGTATATAGATTTTTTTCATACTATCTGTTTATGTCTTTTTCCCATTTTTCTATTAGGTCTTTTCCTCCTCAATTTCAGAGTTTTTACAACTTAAGGAGATTAGATTATCTTTTATATACAGGGGAAATATTTTATTCTAACTTGTCATTTGTATTTGACTTTGCCCATGTTGTCATTGTATGTATGTGACATGTATATGCCTAATTGATACATATAATCAAATTAAGTACTTTTAATTGCATCTGGATTTTAAGTCATAATTAGAGAAAATCTTTCCATACTCAGGTTATAAATGAATTTACTTCTGTTTTTCTTGTGGATCTTGTATGATTTTCTTTTTTTACATCTAGATCTCTGATTCCTTTGGAGGTTTTTTGGTTGAGTGGCTTAAAGTATGGGTCCCTTTTTATGTATTTCTAAAGGCTGTCCAGTTGTCCAAATCCTATTTTTGATAAAAATCCATTTCACCTCATCCCCCAGTGATGTGATGTGACCTTCTTCATATTACTAAAATTTTATTATATACTGGAATCTATTTTTGAACTTTCTTGTCTCTTTCACTGGTCTGACTATTCACGTGTCAGTTTCATACTACTTTGATTTTTGAGGCTTTAAAGTGTGTTTTATTATCTGGTAGGCCTACTTTCCTCTCATTGATATCCTTTTTAGGGCTTTCCTAGCTTTCCTTGAATGTTTGTTCCATATACACTGTCACTTATCTATCTCTTAAAGTTATTATTTTTATTGGATTTTTTTGTTAACCTGGGGATAGCCATTTTTTATAATATTCTATGTCTTAGTCCATTAGGGTTGCTATAACAAAATATTGTAAACTGGGCAGGTTAAACAACATTTATTTCACAGTTCTGGAGTCTGGAAAGTCTAAGATCAAGGCACTGGGTGAGGGCCCACTTCCTGGTGCATACATAGCAGTCTTCCTGCTGTGTCCTCAGATGGCAGAAAGGGGAAGCAAGTTCTCTCAGGACTTTTATAAAACACTAATCTAATTCATAAGGGTTCTACATTCACGACCTCATCTAATATTAATTACCTCTCAAAGACCCCAGCATCTAATACCATCACATTAGGGGGTAGGGTTTCAGCAAATGAATTTTAAGTGTACACAAACATTTAATTAATAACATTCTGACATTGGATTTAAGAGTATGATAATATTTAAATGTACCATTGTGTCTTTTTGTAGTGTTTTCAAAGATTTTCTTTTGCAGTTTCTCAAACTTTTTGTTAATTTTATTCAAAAATATTTAATATTTATTATAAATAGAGTTTTCTTTTTCATTAGATCTTCTAACTGGCCACATTTGTACATAGGAAAGCTATTGATATCTGTATACTAATTTTAGATACTTTATTTGGATTCTTTTATCATTGTGTTAGTTTTATCACTGTGTTTCATAATCTAGAAAAACTGTCAAATCATCTGCAAATGTAAATAATTTTTATTTGCAAGTCATTATAACTATAATTGTTTTCTCTTTTCTGATTGTATTGGAAAATACATATACCCCCCAAAATGTTAAATTATAATGAAGTTAGTAGACATCCTTGAACTGACTAGTGAGATGGCATATATTTAGTAGAGTGTTCCTTCATTTATTAAATGATTTAGTCAATTTTAGGACTGAGGGGAGTGTGTGTAAATTTCCATTTTATTATATTTTAAAAACTTAGGAATGGTCATTGGTCTTTTGTAAAAAGCCTTTGTAGCATCAGTACTTATAGAGACATTTCCTTTTTTTAATATAAACGTTAAAATTCGAAATGATTTAGGACTCACAGAAGTTGCAAAAGAATACAAACTTTCTATGTATGCTTCACTCCATTTCTCTAGTGATATTATCTTAAGTAATCATGTAACATTGTCAAAACCAGGGGATTGACATTGGTATAATATTAGTAATTCAAATACAGATGGTATTCATATTTTACCTGTTTATACATGTACTATTTTTGTGAGGGGTGTATTCTATGAAATTTTATTTCATGTATAGATTTGAGTGACCATCACCAAACTAAGCATAGAAAATTGTTCCATCATCACATAGAAACTCTGTTGTTATTCTTTGATAGTCATATCTTCCCTCTAATCCTAACCATTGCAACAATCCTTCTGTCTCTACTCTTATAATCTTGTTATAGAAGTGGGATCATGTCACATAACCCTTTAAGATTGACTTTTACTTTTTTCACTCAGCATGTGCTCTGTTGATTTATCTACTTTTCTGTGTTTATCAGTAGTCTGTTGCTTTTATTGCTAATGATATCACAGTATGAATGTACCACAATTTGTTTAATTATTAACCTGTTGAAGGACATTTGAGTTGTTTGCAGTTTGGGGTTATTAAAAATAAAGCTATGTATATTCCTATGTAGATTTTTGTGTGAGATTAACTTTTTCTTTTTCTAGGAGAAACATCCAGGAGTATGTTTGCTGGATCATATAGTAAGTACATGTTTAACTTTATAGGATATTGTCAGTTTTCCAAAGTGTCTGTAACATTTTACATCCTTCACCAGTATAGTAACATGAGATATATAGTTGTCCCACATCCTCATCAGTATTTTATATTATCAGTTAGTAACTCTTTTACAAAGTTTTAGCCATTCAAGTAGGTATGCACTTTTTTTTTTATATAAAAAATTTATTTTCGTTTGCATTTCTTTAATGGTTAATGATTTAGAATATTTTTTTCATGTCTATATTTGTCATTCATATAACCCCTTTGGTGTAGTATCTTTCTTCCTGTTGAATTTGGAGGGTTCTTTGTATATGCTGGATCCAAGTCTTTCATCTTGAAAATCTGTGATTTGCAAATATTTTCTTCTGGTCTGTGGTTTATCTTTTCATCCTCTTAACAAGATCTTTTGTAGAGCAAAAACTTTAAAATTTTGATAAGATCCAATACATTATTTTTTCTTTTATGGATCATACCTTTGGAGCCATGTCTAAGATTCTGTCTATCCCAGGTCATAAAGAGTTTTATTTGTTTCCCAAAAGTATTCTAGTTTTACATTTTAATCTATCATTCATTTTAAGTTAATTTTTGTATAAAATGTAAAATTTAGGTCAAGATTTATTATTTTTCCTGTGAATAACTGATTGTCCCATCAATATTTCTTAAAAACTCTGTTCGTCCAGTTATAGCACTTAAAGATAAGGATATTTTAGTACCATTATTAAAATTGGGAAATATATAATTGATATAATACTATTATCCAATATATAGATCTTATTCTAATTATTCCATAATATTGTCTTTGTAGTAAAAAAAATGAAGATGAAAAGAGTAACAGTGAAGAAGAAAGAAAAGAAAGAGAAAAGGACAGGAAAGGAAAAGAAAGAGAAACAGGAAAAGGAAAGAAGAGGAAGAAATTTTTTAAATTTTCTGCTACAGGATGATATGTTATAGTTAGTTGACATGTCTCTACTATCTTTGATCTGGGACATTTTCTGAGCCTTTCTTTACCTTTCTTGATAGGGACATATTTGAATAGTATCAGCTAAAATATTGTATGCTATTCCTCAGTTAGTTTTGTTTGGTGCTTACTCATGATTAGATTCCTACATTTTTAGCAGAGCTACTGCAGTTTTGATATTTTTTCCCTTATTTATTCTTTTAAGTAGGCATATGATGTTTGTTTGGCTGATTATTGGTAACATTAACTTTATTCATTTGTTTATAGTATCTTCCAGGTTTTCCTACTCTATAATTAGTATTGTTCCCTGTTATTAATTTTTAAAATTCTTACAGAGATATATTTTGACTATATATATCTTGTCTCTCATCAATTTTTTACCCACTAATTTAGCATTCACTTATTTTATTAATAATATATGAATTAAGCTCCTTTAAATTTTTACATAATTGGCATTTTATTCATAATTCTGTCTTATTACATTATGTATTTTAATATGTATATTATGTTATTTTATTGTATGATTTTCTTTCCTTTTCCAGATTTAAAAAATTATTTTGGTATTCTCAAGGTTCACATTTATGTTTAGGTAGTTACCATTATATTATCTTTTATAATGACATTAATACACTTAGGTATCTCTCATTTAATTGTGTAGATTTAAATGATATCTTTTGATGTCAATCTATTGTGTATACATACTGTAAAAGATGAGCTTATTTTACTTTACCTTTCTCCCCTGCTTTTTGAACCCATTTATTTAGTTGTATTGTTTCTTCTTGTTCAAAGCTTATAGGATTTATATCCTAATCTTCTACTCCTCCCCTTTCTTTGATATCATCTTGTGTATGTTCCTGCATGACATTGGGCTAAAGTGTCCCCTGTCACCTTTGATTGGATGATGTACTTTCTTTTAGATGTCTTAAGTACAGTATGTGAGTATAGTTGCTACCTGAGCTCTTGTATATTTAAAATTGTTTTTCTATAAGCTGTATGCTTAAATGGCAACTGATTGGAATATCTACTGGGTTTTCTTTTATAAAAATTTAATTTTATTTTTAACTGACAAGTAATGATCGTATATATTTATGGGGTAGGTACAATGTGATGTTTTGATATACAATTTCAAATATTGGCAGATTGATATTTTATTCATCATTATATCTATAGGACATTTAATATGACCTTATAAACAGCAAGTGATCCATAAGGGTTTAGCAATTGAGTAAAAGAATTTAAACTAAAGAAAACATCATATAGAGAGATGGAGCTCAATTGTACATAGATTTCTTAATCTGGAATGACAATCTCTGTAGAACTTTTCAAATATTTTTTTCATGAGGATATGTAATAAACTCATATTCCTCCTCCTCCAGTATGGAAGCAGCTTGGTCCTATCTCTAACAAGTCATGTTTTGGCAAGTCCAATGTATACTCTCTTAGATTCCATTTCTTCATTTAATTGGCTAATACTTCACCTAGCTAGCTATTGTGAAAGTCAGAATAAATATAAATGAAAGTCCACTATAAAATATGAATTAAAATTAACCAAGGAATTGATTTCAAGAGAATGAATACCTCTGTATAACCTCTTTAGTAGAAAGAAGAAAAGATTTTCATGCAACATCGAGATAACATCAGTTATCGAAGATTCAATTTCCCCCCTTTTTCTAACAATTATTTTTTTAACCATCATCTACTCAGATAAAGAGTAGATTTCAAGTAGCATGGCCTCCTTTTGAGATATAAAGATTAATAATTATAGTAATATGACAGAATATGCTTAGGATCTGCTTAGAATGGCCTACTTCTTGCTTTGCTGTGGTAGCATAGATATCTTAAAAGACCACTGAGACTTTGTTTGCCTTTGTCATATTCGGTTTGTCAACTTCATTTCATCTTCTGTTAGCCAAATGTAATATTGTACACTTCCTGTAAGAGACATGAGACAAAGCATCTAGGTCATCCTTTCATATAGTCAGTTTTAAAAAATATCTTTCCCACTGGAAAGTTTCTCTGATATTATAATAACAGCTATACAATGAAATGTTATTTTGCCAAGTTGCCTCAGTGGATAGGAGGAATATGCAGGCTTGTGCCTTCATAAGTATATGTAAGAGATGACTTCATTTAATTTTAATAACATAGTAGGTGGTTATTTGATTGGTGCATTTTATATTTTTTAGTACCTTCAGAGGAAGTCATTGATAATAGCATCACTTGTGGCTGGAATGTGTAAGTAGGTGTGAGTAGCATGTGCCTCAACTCATTCAAAAATGTAGTACAACCCCACACAGTGTGCAGGGCAAAAATCTGCCAAAAGGTATTATTTTTCAAGTACAGTGGTACTTTGCAATTGAATGCAAGCTATACTTTTTACAAAACTGCATTTCCAAAAGCTATATCATAGAGCAGATGGCCATAAAATCAATTGTATTTCTTCAGAAACAATGCTATTTGTAGATGCTATGCTCTTCATCAAAAATGTGTTCTCACGGTAGCTACAGAACAAGCAATATGTCATAAAATTAAAACACTAAACCTTGGAAACATAATTATTTGAATAGAGGGCACCTGCTCTCATAATCATATTATTTCAAAGCTACAGATATCCTGAAGATCAGAGTCCAAGTTCCTAAATTTAACATGAGGAAATTGAAACTAAATTTAATTATTTGCCCAATATCAACTATCTAGTTGGTGAAAAATTTAAGACTAGATTCTAAATCTTTGCACTCCAAGCTTAATTACACTTCAATGACTTTAGAGCAAACTCCCTTACAAAAATATAAAAACTGAAGTGATTTACAAGTGAGTTAGTTTGTGTGAAGGTGTATCATGTCTGGCAGTTGTTCTTTTATATTAGGTCTTACACCTGCACAGCTCAGATACAGTTGAAGGATTTTATTTACAACCAGATTATGAGAACTGTTTTTTTAGAAAAATGTAACAATTGCTAGATATAAACAAGATGCTTCAAATAATCAAAACTTACCACTTTTATTCCAGATTCTACTAGAAAAGGCGGGAAGGAATAAGAGTTACATGTCCATTTCTCAATAGAATGGATATGACTAGATATTTTTAAAAACGACCTTTCAATTGTTACTTTTTAATTTACTCATCTATTCAAGAAATATTTATAAAACAATCACATTTGACAGGAATTGGTTTTATCTCAAGGATAAAACAATTCATAAGCGTTTATTGAATATTTACTATGCTTTCAGAAAACATCATTTGAAGAAGGTAGAGTGAGCTTACAAAGCAGCTGTGTTTCAGTCTTTCATGTGGAAAGTTTCTAGTTACTGTTACTATACGTCTTATAACACTTAAAGAAGTAGAAACAAGGGAAATTTATGACTAGCACTTAATTCACAGTATTTATTTTCTTTCCTTTCCCTCTAAAAAGCCCATATGTGGTTATTCAGTTGAATGCATCAACTGAGATCCTTTGTTTACCATCATTTTTCTGAGGACCTCTGTGAAGAACATGAATTGCCTTTAAATCAAGTAGGTTGATATAAAGGACATTATTCCCAAGCCTCAAAGTGGTTATGCATTTGCATAAGGAAGTATCAGTCATAGAAAGATCAGATAAGAAAAATTTTACATGAATCAATCCATGGGAGATTTCCTGGGTGGCCAGAAGATTTCTGATTGCTCTGAGACTTGATAGAGCTGGGAGGGAAGAGAATTTTATATTTCTAATATGGATTCTAGCAAAGAGTTTCTTCCCATGTGGAAGTCACAAAACTAATCCAAGCAGTGCAAAATAAATCTCTGACAGTGATTAGCCTGGCTCTTAAAAGAGAAGAATTTCTTGAGTGTAGGTCAAAGAAAGATAAAAGGCCCAATTTAGTGTCCAGAAAATTAAAAAAGATAATTGGGAAAGTTTTATACTCAGCCTTTTGATTAGTTAACAGTTTATGCAACAAACTAAGGTGTCTAAGGGCATGTTTGCAGGAGTCAGAATTCTGTAAACCATTTCCCACCTCCAACACTTTCTTGTAGTGTTATCTTACTGTTTCTGTGTTTCATATTATCTGTCACATAGAGATAATATGAATACCTATGTCTGGGAGTAATTATAAGGATTAAATGTGTTATTGCCTATAAAATACAACAACACCTCAATATATATTCCCCATTTTAATTTTTATTACTATTTGGTGATGATGATGACTATGACACAACTCCTCTTTGATGTCTGATACTTCGTAAATATCTGAAGTCTAGAAGTGAAGGGGATTGAATTGCTCTTGAAGCTAGTGCACTTGGAGTGGTTGAGGATATTGTCACATAAGGCTACAAACATTTTAGTAAGCTAAGACAAGGAGGATAATAAAAGTTGTTTTTGAATAAGTAATAAAGTTTTAAAAAGTCAGAATCCATAGTAATGGAGAATTACCAAAAGAATTTCATTAATGTCATTAATGCAAAAGAAAGAATGTCTGACTATCACCACTATAAAACTTTAGTACAGATAAACAAGAAAAATTGATGAGAAAAATAAGCATTTTAAAAAATGAGACAAATGAGTATTTAAAAATAAAAGAGAATAGAATTATTCTTCGGAGATTATTGAATTTTCTTTAAGAAAATCTGAAAGAATCAGACAATATAAAATTAAAATCATTTGAGAGTCAATATGAAAGTTAGAAATAAAACTGAAATACACAAGGATTTACCTATGTATCAACCAGAGCAAGGAAAAAATGTACTAAAGTATGCCATTTAAAATTGTGACAAAATTTATAACATTTAGAAATATGTTAAAGAAAAAATGTCCAGGCCTCCAGCGAAAAAGATATCATAAATTTGTATCCAAAACATGAAAAAAGACTCACATAAACCAAGCACCAGAGTGAATGCAGAAGTGCCAACTGTATTTTAAATAATTTATAAATTTAATACAATCCTTACATTAAAAATTCAATTTGAGTATCCTAGAACTTGAGAACTAATAATCCTCATATCAACCTAAAAAAGTGTGATTTCATGATACTATCCAAGAAAATTATGAAAAATTAATGACAAAAATTAAATAATTATGTAAGATGAAAGCATACTACAAAGGTGTAGCAATTAGAATTGTTACACAAACATGGACATAGACAATTGAATCAGTGAAATAATAAATGGCCAAGAAACAGATATATAAAAAAGTGACTTTTAAAATATGTGTGAAAATTATAAATATCAATATATAATGATTGATGATCCATTAAGAGAAACCATTAGTTATCCAATTTATATTATACACAAAAATATACAAATTAATTCCCTTAAGGATTAAATAGTTAAAGCTTAGACACACTATTTTTAAATGACCAAATATGAAAGGCTAGTTTTATGGAATTGGGTGGGGAAAAATTTCCTAAGAAACACAACAAATCGACTGAAAAGTGAAAGACTGACAGACACAACTGCATAAATATTAAAATTTCTGAAAAATTTTCACGAAGAGAAATAAGAACAAGCAACAATAACAAAAAAAGAACAAACAACAGACTAGGGATAAATATTTATAACATGCAATAGATGTATGAAACATAGGAAAACAAACCTTATGAAAAATAACTGGGCAAAAGATATAGGCAGGTAATATACTCAATGAAAATGTGAGAAGAGGCCAAAATAAAAAGATGTTCAATCCCTATACAGAAAACATAAAAAAAGATCAACCTCAATAGTAAGGCAAATTCAAAGCAAAAAAATATAATGCACTATTTTCCCCATCATTTTGGGAATAACTTTTAATCCAGTTTTGGCAAGATTTAAAACCAGAGGGAATATAAATTGGTTTAACATTTTTAAATGGCAATTTGGCAATATCTAGCAATACTTGAAATTTACATATTCTTTGTTTCAACAATTCCTCTGATCTGAACACATAGTCACACATATGTAAAAAGAGGGTAATTGCAACACTTTCGTAATGGTTCCAAATCAAATAGAATTTTGAATAAATTATGGTGCCTAAGTACTATAGCAGACACAGTATCTGACAGAAAATAGATTTTATATTAACATTTACTATAATTATAGCAGTCATTGTTGGTATCTGTGTTGAATATTTTCCATTTCTTCTTCAGATCTCTACTCTCTAGCTATCTCCATCTCGTCTGTCTGGGCCTGAGAAGCTAAATGCTGTGGTCTACAGCCATAGACCTTTGACTTTTGCTTCTGTTTGCATCCCACCAGCAAGTAATTCAGTGGATAAATTAGAATAAGGTCGGAGGTTTATGACACTGACTCTCTCCATGCCAACTCACTGTGGGTTAGTGCTTCTCTCCCATAAAGGCCACAGTTCCGGTCCAGTCCCCTCTCTGGTTTCTGGTAGCTATTTGTAGCCCTCACTTCTTCAGGCCTAGGGGTGGTGACAGCTCCCTGCTATTGTGAGCCACAGTGTTCTACACCACCCCTGGTCTATTTCCTTAAGCCTCACTCACACCTTTGTAAATAGTCTCTATAGTTAACTCTCTTTAAACTGCCCTGTTTCAGTGCACCATTGATGACTGCCCTGACAGTATCCACAATATGTTATTTTATTTTTTATTGCTGACTGCAATAGACTGAGTGTTTGTGTCCTTCCCCAAATTCAAATGTTGAAATCCTAACCCCCAATGTGATGGTATTAAGAGATGTGGCCTTTGGGAGATAATTAGGTCATGAGCGAGAACCCTCATGAATGAGATTAGTGCCTTTATACATGAGTCCTCAGAGAGCTTTCTCACCCACGTTCCACCATGTGAGGAGAGAACAAAGAAATAGCCATATGCAACCCAGAGCAGGGCCCTCTGCAGAACCCGGCCACACTGGCATCCTGATCTCCAACTTCCACCGGACAAATTTCTGTCATTTATAAGTCATTCAGTCTTTAGTGCTCTGTTATAGCAGCCCAGATGGACTAAGACACTAGCAGAGCTCTATTTTTTTTTCAGGCCTCTGCCTTCTTCCCCACAGTTTTTTCTCCAGAGAAGATACCCCTTTGCTTAACACAAGGATTGATCTTGATTACTCTCAGTTAAGCATGGTAATTCTATTAACTGTGGGACCAACTGGTTTACGAGTGGTTAATGGGATATGAAGGGAGGTCTAATGAGGGACTTCTAGAAAAAGCTCCATGAACTTAAAAAAAAGAAGACATACAAGAGTGACAGTTTTCTGGTGTCAAGTCTGGGTGTGATGTCTGGCAGCCATGAGTAACCATTGCTGGAGCTCTGGAGCTGACATGTGGCACAGCCAGCAGATGGGAAGAACCTGGGCTTTTAAGGATATGGGCAGCTGACAAATTTATTGATCTTAGGGATGCCTTCATGTGTGTATACTCTTATGTGAGATGCTGCATTTCTCATTACTTAACTCATTTTGAGTTGGCTTTCTCCTAGTTGCAGCCAAAGGCATGCCCACTGACATGAATACTATCGCATGCTGGAAAGCACTAAAAAAATAGGTCACATTGGCTTTTATTGAAAATTGCAATTTTTATTATATTGCAAATATTTCCAACAGTAATTGTTCACAAAAGAAAATAAAGCAAATATGATATGTATGCATATGTATGTTTTTCTCAACCTGACCTGGGCTTGCCTTAAACATATAAACCTACATTAGGAAAGGTAAACATTTAGGTCTTATTCACTTTTTCACCACCTTGTTTTTCTACTGTTTATACTTACGTGCTGTCCCTGGCTCCTGTAGAATTGCAAGAGGGGAGGAGGTACAGGACAGAAGAGGTCTTAATTTACTGGAAAAGTGTAGGCTGGCATGGGGGCCTTTTGTGTATCATATTGACAAATGTTGCATTTTCTTATGGGGTTTATTTACATGTTTCTTGGGGAATTTCCTGTGGTGAGGGACTCAAGCTAAAGCTCTCTGTAAAGGCAATGCCACCTCTGCCTTATTATTTATCTATTTCCACTGAATTTCTGAGTTTCATCCCTCTGTAGGAATCACCTCATCATGTGTGAAGTATACTCCGAAGGAATTCATTAAAGATTATCCATGTCCTCCTTTCTTCAGTGGAGTAAACATTTGGGAAATATACATTTTTTTTCCTCCGTCCTTGCGTGCAGCAAACCTATATCTCTCTGTGATCTTTCTCCCTCTCTCAAGCAATTCTAGCTAGGATTCAGATCTTGAAATTTCAAGCCTCTATCAGTCCATATTGCCAAACTCCAAAAGATGAAGGCTGAGTTGTGCAAGCGCTTATCTCAAGTTCTGCCTATTGCTTATCTCCAAATATATAAAAGAATGCTAGGAATCCATTAGTTTCTAAAGGGATTGGAGAAAAAGAATTTATTTAGGGTAGACTTGGTGTGACATGTTTCCTATTCTCTCCTTTTGGGAAATGAGAGGGTATAACTTACCACCTAACTGAGGACAAGTCAATTATTTAGCTAGATATAACCACCTCTTTGCAAATGGCCTCACAGTTTAACTTAAAATGCACTGTTAATTGGCACACCATTGTCGTCGCAGCTTTGAGACATTGGAGACTGAGTCTTCAGTTAAAATGTTAAGATTTAGAAAATTCCATTTTAACATCTTATTGCTAGTAATAGGTATGCAAATGCATAGAAAAAAGACTGGGAGAATATACCGAAATGTTAAAGAGGTTAATTTTAGGGAAGAGAAGGATATGGGATGGGGAGTAGGTCAAAGTAGCAGGGAACATTTAATATTTACACTATATACTTTTCTTTCATTCAGATTTTAAAAATGAGTATTCATGTATCATTTGTGTACCTGAAAACAGCAGCAAATTAAAAAAAAAAGAGGTGAAAATAACTAGACTCTAGAAACCAAAACTATTGGAAAATAAATTAGGCCATCAATTGTTCACCAGTAGAATTATGTCTTTTTGTACCATTACTCCTTGTACTTATGATCTTGACGCATGGGGAGTTTAATAAATAATGTTCCGAATGTAGACACAAAAGTGAAAAGGAAATACTTGGAGTTCCGAATCAGAGGGTGAGAGTATGTGATGTTTAGACATGTTGAGGGCAACTGTCAAACACCAGCTATACAGAGAACAAGGACATACCTCACCCTATTCCCCTTAGGTATTTACAGAGAAGGAGGACATATGTCCTTTTCCCCCCAACTTTATATGATTCATGTGGAATTAAGCTTGTCTTTCTTGAGAAATGAAAATGAACACCTAACCTTGTTCCCGTTGGCACATTTAATATAGTTTTTTGGCAGCCTACATATGTAATAAAACATTTTATCTGGGCACTCCTGTAGTAAAAGGAAAAATCTAAATCCCAGCGGCTGCGTAGGGAGATTCGATTATAGCAGTATTAACAAAAAGACTCTGTGCTGTTTGAAATAAACACAAAATATACTAAAAAAACATTAATTATACAAGGAGATGTCATTTGTAAAAATATTACTGTACATAAAAATATAACCCTGTCATAAATTTAGAGCATATAAAACTAATCTACTAATCACCAAAAATGCTAAACATCTTATTAACTATGTTTTTGTTTGACTTCTTAGAATTTAGAAGGAATATTTTCAAAATCTATTATTAGGAAAGAAGACCAGAAATGATTGCATTGTTATAAAGCAAGCTGAAATATTCAAAATCATTCTTCTGGGAGCTTATTTGAATAACAATCATTGTAGCAATCTAAATGTTTAAAGGCGATGCTAATGATTACAATTGCTATGGATTAGAGAAAACAGTCATCTTTCATCATGTGTATCTCTTGATCATAGTTTCTCCCCATACCCTATTTCTCTACTCTCCTCTGCCCAAGTTTAAAGACTGAATGACAAGGGAATAGTGGTTTGTGCATCCTAAAAGACCACAAGCATGACGAGGACGGTAGAATAAATGCAAGAGGAAGCAGTCTTCATTCTTTGCTGTGATGGAGGATGGGAGGAAGACCCTGAACTAATTGGCCTCAGAATTTTCACACCAGCTGTTGGAGCCCTTTTCTTGATCATTGCTACAGGGTCACTGACTATGTGGAACTCTGCTATAGAAACCAACATACAAGTACGAAAAGGCCTGAAAAGTGAATAGCTGTTAATTAGACAGTGCTGAATGAGCTGAGCAGTGAAAATGTGGGAAGGCCATACCTTGAGGAGAAATTTGGCCAATGTAATAGCCTACATAATAGTGATAGCAAAGGATGTCTGCAAAAGATGATTTTCTAAAGGCTGAGACTTTATTCTTGCCTCAAAATTCCTTGCACAGCAGAGGGGTTTATCATTCACCTATCACTGACACAAAAATAACAAGGGCTTTGAGACTTTCCACTGAACTTTGCAGATATTTGCAAAGCATTTATGTGGCTTTTAAAGGTAAATGTGTTCCATCAGATTTACATAAATACTATTAGGATGAATACAGCTTCTCAGCCATTTTTCTCCTTTTAATGTCTCTGAGTTTACAAATATTACCCCTGAAATGTAAATGGAACTTCCATGTTCTTTCACTGCAGTATGGACTCTCAATGCTAATATTAATACAGAATAGAATTATCCTGCAATGCAGTTGAGGTCCTGTATTTGAGATCAAATAATAAAGGATCCTTTGTGTGCTAAAAATTTTGACACATAAGTCTGAGAGCTATAAGGAACAATGCAAACACATTTATTGCATACAATCTTCAGACATTTTGGCATTTTTAACAGGATTTTTAGACATAACATCTTACATAACCACACAGAAACCGTTTCATTTCTAGTCTTTTATCATCAGCAAGAAACTAGAAAATAGTGCTTCCCATGCTAAAGAAAAATTTGCTGGTGATTATACTTCTTATAGTTGAGCTCCTTATAGATGATTTTTCCCACTTGTAAAGAAGGTGGTAGTAACTATCTCATATTTTAACAGACGAAATAGAAGGAAATAGATCCATTTGCATCACATTGCATTGTATTGGGTCTGGAAAGAGAGTCCTCAATCTTTAGAGATTTTGTTTACAAAGATAGTTTGGATACACTTGGCAATAGTTTCAGTGGCTCTATAGTTTACAAGCCTTAAAAATATATGAGATTGATGATGCTCCACATATACAATGATGCAACTGCTCTAGAGGGAATCTTTTCCTTCCCCCCTGCTCCTAATTTATTAATAAATGAAACGCCAGTGGATATTTTTAAATGGGTGAAGCTCTAACTACATTATAAAATTTAATGCTAAGAGGAATAAGATTTTGCAAATGAAGCAAAGCATTGCTTTCTTAAAAAATCCAAACATTCAAGAATTTCTAAACATCTTGCAGAAAACAGAGATTGAGAATCTATAAAATCTAATTTAGTTCTTTGCTTCCAAATGTAGAAAAATTATATTTGAAACCCCTGACTTTAGCTCAAATGGGAATCTATTCTAAATTTGAAACTCAATATGGATATTAGAAAAAATATTAAAATTTGATTAATGAAGGACAGTACTCAGGACTTTTTAACAGAAATGTACATGTAAATTATTTAATATTTTAATTATGATGCACTCAAAGTTTGATGATAATGACAATAACAACAAGATTGACCACTATTGTAAAATATCAAGGGCTTGTTATGCTCCAGATACTGTAGGGATGCTTTCTGTACATCTTATTTATGCCTAAGCCAATTTTATGAGGTAGATACTTACAATCTCAATTTACAGATAAAGTGACAATTTTAAGGTCATATTACTAGTAACAAGTAAAGCTAAAATTCTTTTTTTTCTTTTTTTCTTCATTTATTTCAATAGATATAGGGGGTACAAATGGTTTTTGTTACATGGATGAATTGTATAGTGATGAAGTCAGGACTTCTAGTGTACCCATCACCTGAATACTTTATATTCTGCCAGATAGGTAATATTTCATTCCGCACCCCACTCCTATCCTCCCCCTTCTGAGTTTCCAATGTCAATTATACCACTCCGTATGAGAATACATAGCCATTGTTTAGCTCCCACTTCTAAGTGAGAATATGCAGTATTTATTTTTTCATTCCTGAGATACTTCACTTAGAATAATGACCTTGAGCTCCATACAAGTTGATGCAAAAGACATTATTTCATTCTTTTTTTTGGCCAAGTAGTATTCCATGGTGTGTGTGTGTATGTGTGTGTGGGGGGGGGGGGTGTCTATGTGTGTATATCTGTGTGTGTGTGTACATTTTCTTTATCCACTCATCAGTTAGTTGATGGGTACTTAGGTTGATTCCAGATCTTTGCAATTGTTAGTTGTGTTGTTATAAAAATATGATTGCAGGCGTCTTTTTTTAGATACACAGTAGTGGGCTTGCTGGATCTAATGGTAGGTCTACTTTTAGTTCTCTGAGGAATCTCCATACTGTTTTTCATAGAGGTTGTACTAATTTACATTCCCATCAACAGTGTATAAGCATTCCATTTTCACTACATCCATGCCAACATCTATTGTCTTTTGAAATTTTAATAATGGCCATTCTGAAACGGGTAATGTGGTATCTCATTGTTTTAATTTGCATTTAATTTGCACTTTCTTGATGATTAGTGATGTTGAGAATTTTTTCATGTTTTTGGCTATTTGTATATCTTTTTTGAAAAATGTCTGTTCATGTCTTTTGTCCACTTTTTAATGAAATTATTTGTTTTTATTCTTGCTGATTTGCTTGAATTCTTGTAGATTCCAAATATTAGTACTTTGTAAGATATATAGTTTGTGAATATTTTCTCTATAGGTTGTATACTTGTTCTGTTGATTATTTCTTTTGCTGTACAGAAGGTTTTTTAGTTTAATTAAGTCCCATTTATTATTTTTGTTTGTGTTATATTTGCTTTTAGGGTCTTAGTAATAAATTCTTTGCTTAGGCCAATCTTCAGAAGAGCTTTTCTTAGGTTTTCTTGTAGAATTTTTATGGCTTCACGTCTTACATTTAAGTCTTTAATCCATCTTGAGTTAATTTTTTTGTATGGTGAGAAATAGGGATCCAGTTTCATTCTTCTGCATGTGGCTATCCAATTTTCCCAGCACCATTTATTGAAAATGTCCTTTCCCCAGTATGTGCTTTTGTCTTCTTTGTCAAAGATCAGTTGATTGTAGGTATAAGGCATTTTGTCTGGGTTCTCTAGTGTGTTCCATTGATCTATGTGTCTACTGTTATATCAGTACCATGCTGTTTTGGTTACCATAGCCTTGTAGTATAATTTAAAACCAAGTGATGTGATGCCTCCAGATTTGTTCTTTTTGATTACAATTGTTTTGGGTATTTGGGTTCCTTTTTGATTCCATTTGAAATTTAGTATTTTTGTTTTCTAATTCTGTGAAAACTGATGTTGGGATTTTGATGGGAATTGCACCAAATCTGTAAATCACTTTGGGCAGTATGGACATTTTAACAATATTGATTCTTCTATTCCATGACTATGGGATGTTTTTCCATTTGTGTCATCTATGATTTCTATCATCAGTGTTTTGTGGTTTTCTTTGTAGAGACCTTTCACCTTCTTGGTTAGGTATATTCTTAGGTGTTTTGTTTCTTTTGCAGCTATTGTAAGTTGCATTGAGTTCTTGATTTGATTCTCTGCTTGGCTGTTATTAGTATGTAGAAAATCTGAATTGTGTACATGAATTTTATAACCTGAGACTTTGCTGAATTTATTTATCAGTTCTAGTAGTCTTTTGGAGGAATCTTTAGAATTTTCTAAACATAAAATAATATCAAATGCAAACAGGGATAATTTGACCTTTTCTTTTACAATTTGGATGCCCTTTATTTCTTTCTCTTGCCCAATTGCTCTGGCTAGGACTCCAGCACTATGTTGAATAGAAATTGTGAAAGTGAGCAACTTTGTCTTGTTCCAGTTCTTAGGGCTGGGTGCATGGCTTTCAACTTTTCCCTACTCAGTATGATGTTATTGCTGTGTTTGTCACATATGGCTTTTATTATTTTGAAGTATGTTCCTTCTGTGTCTAATTTGTTCAGGGTTTTAATCATGAAGGGGTGCTGGATTTTATGAAATGCTTTTTCTACATCTATTGAGATGATCATATGGCTTTATTTTTAATTCTGTTTATGTGGTGAATCACATTTATTGATTTGCATATGTTGAACCATCCTTGCTTCCTTCAGATGAAACCCACTTGATCATGGTGAAATATCTTTTTGATATGCTTTTGGATTCAGTTTGCTAGTCTTTGTTGAGGATTTTTGCATTGCATTTATGTTCAGCAGAGATATTGATCTATAGTTCTCCTTTTTTGTTGTGTCCTTTTCTGGTTTTGGTATCAGGGTGATACTGGCTTTGTAGAGTGAGTTAGGGAGGATTCACTCCTTCTCAATACTATGGAACAGTTTCAGTAGGATAGGTACCAGTTCTTTTTGTAGGTCTGGTAGAATTTGGCTGTGAATTCATCTGGTCATAGGCTTTTTTGTTGTTCTTGGGAGATTTTTTATTACTGATTCAATCTTGCTACTCATTATTTGTCTGTTCAGGAATTCTATTTTTTCCTGATTCAAGCTTGGGGGATGGTGTTTCCAAGAATTTATCCATTTCCTGTATATTTTCTAATTTGTGTGCATAGAAGTGTTCATAAGAGTCTTGGATGATCTTTTGTATTTCTGTGGTATTGGTTGTAATATCTCCTTTTTCAATACTGATTGAGCTTATTTGAATTCTTTATCTTCTTTTTTTGGTTAATCTAGCTAGCGGTCTTTCAATTTTGTTTATCTTTTCAAAGAACCAAATTTTCATTTTGTTGGTCCTTTGTATTTTATTTGTTTGTTTCAATTGTATTTGGTTCTGTTCTGATCTTTTTTATTTCTTGTTTTCTGCTTCTTTTGGGTTTGATTTGTTCTTGTTTTTCTAGTTCCTTGAGGTTTGACAGTAGGTTGTTTATTTGTGAACTTTCTGTCTCTGGGATGTAGGTATATTTCTATAAACTTCCATCTTCACACTGCTTTTGCTGTTTTCCATAGATTTTTGGTAGCTTGTGTTGCTATTATCATTTAATTCAAAAATTTTTTGATTTCTATCTTGATTTCATCATTGACCTAAAGATCATTCAGCAGCAAGTTTTTTAATTTCTTTGTATTTATACAGTTTTGAGCAGTGATCCCCAAACTTTTTGGCACCAGGACCAGTTTCATGAAAGACAATTTTTCCATGGACTGGCAGGGGCAGGGGGATGGTGAGCGATGGGAAGCAGTTGTAAATACAGATGAAGCTTCACTCACTCACTAGTCACTCACCTCTTGCTGTGTGGCCCAGTTCCTAATAGGCCATGGACTGGTACCAGTCCACAGCCTAGGAGATGGGGACCGCAGGTTTTGAGAGTTCCTTTTGGAATTGATTTCTAGTTTTATTTCACTGTAGTCCGAGAAGATACATGATATGTTCTTGATTTTTTAAAATTTCTTGAGACTTTTTTTGTGACTTAACATGTTGCCTGTCTTGGAAAATGTTCCATGCACTGATAAGAATATATATTCTGCAACTTTTGGGTAGAATGTTTTGTAAATGTCTGTTAGGTCCATTTGTTCAAGAGTATCATTTAAGTCCAGTGTTTGGTGGTTAATTTTCTGCCTCAGTGATCTATCTAGTTCTGTTAGTGATGTCCTAAACTATTATTATGTTCCTGTTTATTTCTTTTCTTAAGTCTAGTAGTATTTGTTTTGTGAATCTAGAAGCTCTGGTGTTAGGTGCATATATATTTAGAATTGTTATATCCTCTTGTTGAATTGATCCATTTGTCATTATCTAATGACCATCTTTGTCTTTTTGTACTATTGTTGATTTCAAGTCTGTTTCATATGACATAGGAATAGCTACTCCTCATTTTTGGTTTCCATTTGCATGGAATATTTTTTCTATCTCTTTGCCTTGAGTCTGTGAGAATCTTTCCAGGTTAAATTGGGTTTTTTTGGAGACAGCAGATATTTGAGTTGTGTTTTTTTTATCCATTCCACCAATCTATGTCTTTCAACTGGGGGCATTTGGATCATTTGCTTTCTTTTTTTTTTTTTTTTGAGACAGAGTCTCGCTTTGTTGCCCGGGGAGTGAGTGCCGTGGTGTCAGCCTAGCTCACCGCAACCTCAAACTCCTGTGCTTAAGCGATCCTACTGCCTCAGCCTCCTGAGTAGTTGGGACTACAGGCATGCACCACCATGCCCGGCTAATTTTTTCTATATATATATTTTTAATTGGCCAGATAATTTCTTTCTATTTTTAGTAGAGATGGGGTCTCTCTCTTGCTCAGGCTGGTCTCGAACTCCTGACCTTGAGCAATCCACCCACGTTGGCCTCCCAGAGTGCTAGGATTACAGGCGTGAGCCACCACACCCGGCCCATTTACTTTCAATGTTAATGTTGATAGATGAGATACTATTCTGGTCATTTTTACCTAGTTGCTTTGTATTCTTCCTTATGTTACTGTTTTATAAGAACTCTTGAGTTTTTGCATTTGCATGTTTTTATACTGTTGAGTATCATTCTTTCCTTTTGATGTTTAGAGCACTTTTGAACATTTTTTGTAGGACCATTCTAGGAGTAACAAATTCCATTTAGTGTTTGCTTGGCTGGGAAATATTAAGCTGAAATCCAAGTTCCTCTGATTTTGTAGCCTGTGTTTTGTCAATTATTTTGATTGTATAAATGCTACATAACCAAACATAGTAATATAAAAGAACACTCACTTATTAATATTAACTTTCATGGTTCTGGAGTTTGAGTGTGCAAAAGTAGCTGGTTCTCAGTGGCTCTTTTATATGACTGCTCTCAGACTGTCTCTGAAGCTGGAGTTATCACAGAAGATTTCTCACTCACAAGCCTGGCTGTTATCCAGGAACTTACCTTTCTTAGAGCATGGCAGCAGGGTTCCAAAGGTGCATGATCCAAAAGACAGACCCTGGGGGAAGCTTTATTGTCTTTTCTAAACTAGCCTCCAAACTCATACATTGTGTATATTAGAAGTGACTCACAAAGGCCAGCATATTGTTAAATGGAGAGGGAACAGGTTCCATTTCTTAATGGAATCAGTGTTAAAGAATTTGTGAATATCTTTTATTATTTTTATTACTATTTATTTGTTTTAATTTGTGGTAAAACATACATAACATATAAAATAAAGTTTACTGTCTTAATCATTTTTAAGTTTACACTGCATCGGCATTAAGTAAATTCACATTGTTATGCAACCATTACTGTCATCCATTTCCAGAATTTTTTCATCTTCTAAAACTGAAACTCAATACCCATTCTCCCAATATTTTCCCTTTCTTCCCAGCCTTGAAAACCACCATTCTACTTTCTGTCTCTATGAATTTGACTATTCTATGCACCTCCTATAACTGGAATCATACAGTACTGGTCCTTTTGTAACTGTATTATTTCACTTAGCATAATCCTCAAGGTTCATACATGTAGCATGTATCAGAATGTTCTTTTTAAAGCTGTATAATATTCTGTGATAATTATGTACTACATTTTGCTTATCCGTTCATCTGTTGATGGAAAATTGAGTTGTTTACTACTGTAAATAATACTGCTATGAACATGGATGTGCAAATATTTCTTCAAGGAGTTGAATTGATGGGTCATATAGTAATTGTATTTTTTTAAACTGTTGTACTATTTTCTATAGCAGTTGTACTATTTTGTGATCCAATCAACAGTGCACGATAGTTTCAATTTGACTATGTCTTGACCAACACATATTTTCTGGGATTTTGTTGATAGTAGCCATTCTAATGGGTGGGAGATGGTATCTCATTATAATTTTAATTTGCATTTCCTTAATGATCAGTGATATGAAGCATGTTTTCATGTGCTTATTGCCCATTTGTGTATCTTCTTTAGTGAAATATCTATTCAAGTCCTTGTGTATTTTAAAATCCAGTTGTTTGGTTTGTTGTTGTCATTGTCGTTGTTGTTATTGTAGGAGTTCTTTATATATTCTGAATATTAATTGCCGATGAGATATATAATTTGCAAATATTTTCTTCCATTCTCTAGGTTTCCTTTTCATTCTCCTGGCATAAAAGTTTTAAATTTTATGTAGTTCAATTTATTTTTTCTTTGTTCCTTGTGCTTTCAGTGTCCAAGAAACCATTGTCAAATCCAATGTCATGAAGCTCTTCTTCTACGTTTCCTTTTTCATTTTTCCTAGACCTTGTAATGGAAACTATTGTTATTTTAGTCATAATTGACTAACTGGCCCCATGATAAATACAATTAAGATCTGCTTGTGATGAAATTCTAGGAATTTTGCAGTTTTAGGTCTTATTTTTATGTTTTTAATCTCTTTTGAGTTAATATTTTTACAAGGTATAAGGTAAGGGTCCAGCTTTATTCTTTTTCTTGGAGGTCCTCTTTTCCCAAAAGCATTTGTTAAAGAAACTGCCATTTCCCCAGTGAGTGCTCTTGGCACTCCATTGAAGATCATTTGACCATATACATGAGGGTTTATTTCTGTGCTCTCTATTCTGTTCCATTGATCTATAAATCTGTCTTTAACCAGACTATTTTGATTACTGTTGTTTTGCAATAAGTTTTGAAATCAGAAAGTGTGAGGCTTCAAACTTTGTGGGGTTTTTTTGTTTGTTTTGTTTTTCCACAATTGTTTTGTCTATTTGGTGTCCCTTGAGATTCATATGGGTTTTAGGATTAAAAAAATTGCAATGTCAGTGGGATGGTTTTCTCAATTTTCTTTCTGATTTTTTTTGACTGTTAATTATTAGTGTATAGAAACACAGCTGATTTTTTCTGTTGATTGTGTATCCTACAACTTTACTGAATTTATTAGTTCTAATTTATTAGTTTTAATATTTTGTTTAACTAATATATATTTTTCATAACAAAACTTTATTTATATTTGAGCCACAGAGCATCACTAACTACAATTTATGTCCATTTATGCAAGAATAAAAGGGTAAAAGAAAAGTCAAAGCAAACCAAGGAAATGGCAAAAAAAGGCTAGACAGTTTATCAGGAATTGTACTGTGGTAATGTGAAGTCAAAGCCACCACTATTAATATGAATATTAAGGGCATGTAGGCTTATTTGTAATTATTTTTAATCTCCTAAAGATTAAAGCTACTACCTTCATAAAATGAAGGCAATTAAGTTTAAGTTTCAGATTAGTTTAATTAGGTTTAAGAGTACTTTTCAAATATTCTTTAAGGATAACAATGGTAATGTTTCAGAGATAAATGAGGAAAGCATAGATTATTTAATAAATCATGTTGAGAAAACTTGATATTGATTTGAAGAAAAATAATTTCAACCTTGAGCAAACACTGTCCCCAAATCTATTTCAGAAGGACTAAAAAGTTAAACAGGAACAATGAAGCCATCAAAATAAAAAGGGAGTATAAGAAGACAGTTTTTATGATATTGGTGTGCAGAAAACCTTTCATAGAATGACATATAGCAAAAATTGACACACATGACAAAATAAAAGTTAAAACTTTTGAATAGAAATGACACAAAACTCATCTGCACCTTTCACCTCTCACAAAAATCAACTCACGGTGAATAACAGACTTAAACCTAAGGCATGAAACTGTAAGAATTCTAGAAGAAAATGTTGGAAAAACTCTTATAGACATTGGCCTAGGCAAAGAATTTATGAGGAAGACTCCAAAGGCAATCGCAGCAATAACAAAAATAAATAAATGGGACATGATCATATTAAAAAGCTTCTGCATAGACAAAGAAACTACTACAAGAGCAAACAGACCAACTTACAGAATGGGAGAAAATATTCACATATCGCACCCCTGATAAAGGGCTGATAACTAGAATCTACATAGAACTCAGGAAAATCATTAAGAAAAAATCAAACAACCCTATCAAAAAGTAGGCAAAGGACATGAACAGAAACTTTTCAAAAGAAGATAGATTAATGTCCAACAAACATGAAAAAATGCTCAATATCTCTAATTATCAGGGAAATGCAAATCAAAACCACAATGAGATATCACTTAACTCCAGTGAGAATGGCCTTTATCAAAAAGTCCCAAGACAATAAATGTTGGCATGGATGCAGAGAGATAGGAACACTCATACACTGCTGGTGGGACTGCCAACTAGTACAACATCTGTGGAAAGCAATACGGAGATACCTCAAAGAGCTAAAAGTAGAACTACCATTTGACCCAGCAATACCATTACTGGGCATCTACCCAAAGGAAAGAAAAGACATTCTATAAAAAAGACATCTGCATTAAAATGTTCATGGCAGCACAATTCACAATTGCAAAGATGTGGAAACAACCCAAGTGCCCATCAATACATGAATGGATTAATAAAATGTGGTATATGTTTACCATGGAGTTCTACTTGGCCACAAAAAACAATGGTTATCTAGCACCTCTTATATTATCCTGGATAGAGCTGGAGCCATTCTACTAAGTGAAATGTCACAAGAATGGAAAAACAAATACCGCATGTACTCACCATTATATTGGCATTAAATGATCTACACTTATGTGCACATATAGTAGTAACATTCATCTGGAGTTCAGCAGGTGGGAGAGAGAAGGAGGGGATTAGTATATATTCATACCTAATGTCTGTGGTGTGCACTGTCTGGGGAATGGACACGCTTGAAGCTCTGACTCAGATGGGGCAAAGGCAGTATGTGTAACCTAAACATTTGTACCCCCATAACATGCTGAAATAATTAAAAAAGAAATGACACAAAATAGAAAGGCAAAATGGGAGAAATTGTCAACATATATGACCAAGAGTTATCAAAAATGGATAAAGAAACAATCAAACATTTTCTTAAATGATTCCACATATGACCCAAAATAAAAATTTACAAATAAAATAAACAGACAATTTAGAAAAAAAGAACAACAAATGGGTAATGGACATTTAAAATTACTTGACCCAACTGCCAAGCAAAGGAAAACAATGATGTTAATTTGCCTGCTGAAGTGGCAAATACTGAAAGATGTGGTGATCTCTAGAGTCTGCAATATTTGACTCTTTGCCTGTTTGCTTTCAACTCCCTTTCTTGCTCTTCTCTGCTTTGTTCTTCATTGTAGGAGGGCCGGCTCTTGAAGACTACATTGTCCATATCCAAATGGCAATTGCCTTCCAGCTGAGTTTGACAAAGGAATGAAGTGGTAGGAGACTATAGGTTGGACAGCAGGAACAGTCAGGTTATTTCTTCCTCCTCTCTCTCTCTCTCTCTCTCTCTCTCTCTAGGGTGCTGGTTTTGGCCCAGCAGCACTGTTTCCTTGGCTTTACTTCTACCTGATAATCCAGCTTCCTGGTTCCGGGGATACCTCCTTCCTTCGTCCCTCCACCAGTGTTATACACAGTGCAAAGCAATGGAAGGGTGGGTGCAGGCAATAATGGGGTACATTGTCTGAAGAGAATTTAAAAGTCTTGTTGAAACCAACTAACGGTCAGTCTATTTTTCTATTATTATCATGTGCTAGCAATTCTAGGCAATGTCGGTGACTTAAAATTCTCCTCACACCAAAGCTACCACACTCCATGTACCCACCTTGATCCCCACTTTGGTATGCCACTGGTTCAGTCCTCAGAGTGATAGGAGCAGCTTCTTATTACTTAATCTCAGGGTTGCCTCCTCATCGCTGGTTTGGCTTCTTAATTCTTCTATTATCTGTGTCACAAACTTCCTACTTTAAATTTAGAGGTTACTGTTTTCCTGTTTGAACCCTTACAGATACAGCCACTATATGCAGAAACTGGCATTTCTGTTTGTTGTTAGTGTTAGTGAAATAGGTATAAGCTCTTTAGATGGAAATTTGATGATATTATGCAATTTTAAATGTACATATTCACTCATTGTGGACATGAGAGTGAGAGGCAGAGGAGCTTATGTTTTCTAGCTTAAACGCTTTTGTATTAGTTACTTTAATTACAAGCAAAATTTACAATTTGAAAAGAAAAAAAAACTGTCATACTTTAAGCATATACTACATGCTGCCAGGCTGAGGGAGTCAGTGTGCATCATTTCCGCTTGCTCGAGTGAGTCTAGATAGCAGAAATTTGAAAAAAAATTTAAATCTTAGGTAAAGACAAGCATGACAGGGACAAATCACAGAGAAGTAGAGGGAGGGAAATAATCAATGGTGAAGGATGGACCTTCTGCCAGGATGCAATTAATTTCCAAGCAAAAGACATAATGAACTGAGGTGTTATAAGACATGCTATGAAACCTGCTACGAAGAAACAGAAAATAAGTAATCGTGCTAGCTCAGAAGGATATGTTCTGGTTTTCTCAAACATTTAAAAGGTAAGCAGGCTTTCAGGGGTCACTTTTACGAGGCTGCGGGAAGTCAATGAAGTGGGAGCCATGTGTGTTATTGTAGAACCGTGATGAGTAATTCATAACTAGAGAAAGCATGCAGGAAAACAGCAGTTCTCAGAGACTGTGTCACAGGTACCTGGGCAATGCAGTTGTTGCAAGCGTTCCACACAGGCAGCATGTTTTGGTTTTGAACTTACAAGTAGTATGTCTGATACATTACTACGAGGGACGACATATTAATGTACCTGAAATCAGACAGACCAGAATTTGAATCCATAACCTCCCTCAAGCTCCCTGACTTTGTAGTTTTTCATCTACAAGATGCAGATAGCAATCCTTACATCATATACTTATTGTATGACATGAGTAAGCACTTATTACAAGTGCCCAATTCTCTTCCATTATTCAAATACTCATTTTTTGCTGAATAATTCATCAAAATTCATTTATATTCAAACTTGCTTTGTTGTCATTATGAAATATTCTCAATCAACTGCTGTTGAAAGTATGACTATTATTATATTGGGTTCCACAAAAATTTTTTTTATACAGCTCAGACAGATTAGAACGAGCTCAATGTAAATATTATGAATATATGAAGTGATGACACTAAACTTTTACTTAGGAGATCCCCATATCACAATAAATAGAAGTAGTCATTTTAAATGAAATCAGTATGAGTGGAGAAAAATTTCCACAGAATAACAGTTTGGAGACAGTAAAATGTCAGTTATCTGACTGACAGATATTATATGGGATTCTTATCCAAGTTCTATGATATGAAAGGCAATTAGCAGTTTCACATGATAGTTATTATATTTTTTATACTAAATAAAACACAAAGCACTTACTATGTGCCAAGTGCTATTCTAAGCATCTCACATGAATTAACTCATTTCATCTTTACAAAAACTTCATGACATAAATATTAGTATTATTCCCACTGTACAGATGAGGAAATACTTTTTAGGAGGTAGGTACTCAAAGAATACATAGAGGTAGAGTATTTGTTACTTGAATTGTTAGACTAACACCACATATACACAAAGCAAAACTACAAGGCATGGTGGAATCTATTTCAAGTGTTATATCTCGGTCATTAGGTATTTGAATTCAAAAAGATGTTACTATAGCAACTCTATGATGGTGTTTCTGGGCCTGTGTAAGTTTTTTCAAGTCTCTTTTTTATCAGAATAAGGAAGTTCCTATTAATTACTAGTTTGAGAGATATTTTAACGAATTTTTAAATGATTTTACTGCATCTATTAAGTTAATTACAAGGGTTTCCTCCCCCTATTCTATTATTATGATAAATTAGATTGATTTGCAAATTGGTTTAACATTTGCACTCCTGGGATAAATCCCACTTGGTCATTATGCATTATCCTCTTTTATAAATATACATTGCTGTGTTGGATTTGCTAGTATATTGTTATGGATGTTTGTATCTATGTTTATGATAAATTAGACTGATTTTCAAGTTGTTGATTTTAGACTTTTCTTCTCTTACACAAAACAAAGTTAAAACTGAAATATTCCTTCTAAACACAATTTTATCTGTATCACCCAAAATTTGCACTCAGTTTGAAATATTTTCTATTTTCCTGTGTAATTTTTTTCTTTAATCAATAGATTATTTACTATTTAATTTTCAAATACTTGGTGGTTTTCTAAACATCTTATGATTATTTATTCCTAACAAAATACCATTGTGATCTGAGCACATATATTATATAATTCTAATCATTGTAATGTAATTTCTATTTATTTTAGATTCCAGCTGTTTGGTGAACATACCATGTATACTTGTAAAAATACATTTTCTGCATTTTTGCATGTGGTGTTTTATAAATATCAATTTGAACAGATGTTTGAGAGTGGTCTTCAGATGCTCTAAGTCTTTGTTTATTAATATATTTTGCTTTAATTGTTCTATCAATCACTGAGAGACATTAAAATCTCTTCCTGTGATTCAGGAGTTGCTATTTCTCCCTTTCATTTTCTCTGTTTTGATTCACGTATTTTGAGGCTGTTATTAGAAATACAAACATTTACTATTGTTGTGTCTTTCTGATGAATTGATCCTCTTTTGTGATGCTGAAATGGCCTTCTTTATCCTGGTAATTAATACTCTTTATCTTGAAGTCAATTTCATCTGATATTAACCATGCCAAGTCAGCCTTCTTATGCTTATTGTTTGCATGGTATATATTTTTCTATCTATTTACTTTCAATTTATCTGCATATCTGTATTTAAAGTGTGCCACTTGCAGACAACAAACAGGTACATCTTAAATTTTTTTACACATTCTCATAATCTTTGACTTTCAATTGAAGTGTTTAGTCCATTAACATTTAACATAATTATTGTTATGGATGGATTTATGTCAACAAGTTATTATTTGTTTTCTAGTTGATCTCACTGATTTTTCTTCCTATGTTGTCATTTTCTATGTTTTTTAAAATAAATTAGAAATCCTTTTTACTTTTTTTGGCACTTTAGTCATTCCTCTTGGGATTTTTTTATTGGTTGTTATAAAGATTAAAATATATACCCTTAATTTTTTACCATGTCTTATCTAGAGTTAATATTTTATCACTTTACATAAATGCAGAAACCTTTCATCCTAGATCCATTTAATACTCACTTGCCATCTTTTACTTTACTGTTTGTATTTATATTACACCTTCATATGTTATAAACTCTAAAAGATAATGTTAATAATTTTATTTTATACAACCATATTAATTTTAAAGAACCTATAATAAGAACAAATATATTTTTATTTACCAATCTGTTTACTATCTCTAGTGTTCTTTATTTATTCCTGAATATCCAAGTTTCCTCTGCAATCATTTTTCTTTAGCCTAAAGAATTTCTTTCAGCATTTATTCCCTTATGGGCCTGGTGGAAGCAGATTCCTTTTATTTCTCTTTATATGAAAAATGCTTTGTTTTACCTTAATTCTTGGAGGATATTTTCACCAAATATAGAATTCTTTGTTGACCTTTGTTGTTTTGTTTTGTTTTCCTTTCAGTCCTTTAAAGAGGTGTTCCATTGTCTTCCAATCTTCATGTTTTTTGTTGAGATGTCTGTGATGTTTTAGATTGTTTTTCTCCTATACATAAGATGCATTTTTTTTCTCTGGGTACTTTCAAGATTTTACGATATTTTCTCTTTATTTTAGTTTCTAGCAGTTTGATTCTTATGATCCTAGGGTGTGAATTTCTTCAAATTTATCCTGTTTGAGTTTCAATAGGAAACTTAAATCTACAGATTTTCTTAAATCTGTAAGTGTATGTGTTTCTCCAAATTTAAACTGTTTCCTGCCACTGTTTCTTCGATATCTTGTCTTCCCTATTCTTTCTTCTCTCACTTTGAGATAGGAGACCCTTTGATATTAACACACAGGTTCTTGCTTGATTTGTTATACATCACTTTAATCCCTTCTTTGTTTTTTCTCTTTGGGTTGCATGATTTTTATATGTCCGCCTTCAATTTTACTTTTTCTTCTATTATATCCCTTGTGCTATCAAGCACAGCTAGTGAATTTCTCATTCTAGATGTTGTGTTTTTCAGTTCCAAAATTTACTTTAGGTATTGTATTTGGGTATGTTTTCTGCTTTCTATTTCTTTTATAGCATGTCCTACCTTTAATTTCATTATGAACATATTTTCTTTACCTGATCACTAAGCTTAGTTATATCAGCTTCTCTGATAATTTCAAAATCCAGGTCATCTTGAAGTTGAAATATATTTATTGCTCATTCTCTTCAGACTGAATCATATATTCTTGCTTTTCATATGTTGAGGATGTGAATTGGATCCTGGACATTTTGTATATTATGTTATATAGGCTTGGATTCCTTAATATTGCCCCAAACAGTATGCATATTTTTTGTTTTATTAAACAATTAACTTACTTAGACTGAAACATACAGCGATGTGTGGCAGTTCAGATCTCAGCTGAGTGCTTTCAGCTTTCCCCACGCAGGTTCAGGGGTCAGCAGTAAACCTAGGCTGTCTCTACCACAGATGTCTCTTTTCTGGGATTTTCCTATTGATCTCCAGGATTTTAATTGTGCTGACTTCTTCCTCCCCTGGATCTCTCAAGCAAGACAGATGATGGGTTCTTTGTTCAGAGTTTAGCTTCTCTGGCACTGCAATCACAGCCATAACTCTGGCCACCCCCAAGGGAACAAAACTCAAACTGGACAAGTCGTTTCATACCATTTTTCTTGCTCCAAGTTTTGATTGACTTTTAATATTTGACTGTCATAAAAAAAAAAAAAATCCAGAGCCCTCTGGTGGTTGTCTTATGTATTTTGCTAAGAGTTTATCACTTATTTTCCTGAGGATTGGTCTAGTTTAGAACTGGTATTTGTGGGAAGATCCTCTACTCACGCCTTCATATTGGAAGCAGGACTCCCTCTTATACCTGTTCTAACAAAGATTTGCGGTGAGAGAAAATAAAGCTAGGGAGAGACCATGTGGCATTTATCTACTAGATCCCATGTTTTCTTAGTAGAGGCTGGGATATCAGTGTCAGCAATGCATGGATGGGCAGTCCATTCTATCTGTCCACCAAGAAAAGCAGCAGTTGATTTACATGTTAAAGTATAATTTTATTGCTCACATTGTTTCTTCATGCAAATGCAGGAAATATTTCCAGCTTTACAGTGTTCTGTGGCCATGTTTGAAAATTAGAAAATGGATCTTACTGTATGTAATTGCTCTTAAGAAAGATCAATAAATGACCCAAACCTTACTTTTTACATTATAATACAATTCTGATCCTGTGAAAATAAACATATAAAATCAGAAATCACTTTCAAATCAGAAAATTAGTCAAATGATTTGGTTAGTGAATACTTTTTTTTATCACTTGAAACTTTTATTCACGTATTGCAAAGGAACTTTTCTTCTTTCTTGTCATGGAATTTCTTTTAATCAAATATTAATCTGCTGCGTTGCCATACTTTTATGCTCACACACATTTTTGTTTCCATGCTGAATTACAGTGTCATCTTTTAAAGATATTTTAAGCAGCAATTAAGCATAACAAATGTAATACTAATAATGCACATAACTCAATTGATGTGAAGACAATAGAACAACTATGATTAATATTAGGCTTGCTGAGGCAATGAAAACTACATCATGGCTGTTGCTGGGCCAGCCATCAAATTTAAAGATCCTCTCAAATTCAGAGACCTCGAAATGTGAAAACATGTGTTTTTTAGTTTGCTAAATATTTACTGTATTCTTTCTAACCAAGAACATAAGTACACCTATTGGTTGAAAGAGGAGCCATTCCTCTAGATAAATATCTTAGCATGTGGCATTTTTGCTTGCTCAATCCTTAACAAAGCATTTTGGTCTGTTTTCATATGTTACAATAATTCAATCATTAGAGATTATTGTCATAGACTATGTTATTTTAAAAAGTAACATCCAAGATCAGAGGTGTGGCTAACTTTTCAGACTAAGAGTAAATTAATTCAAGCTTTATTTTATACTGTTGTGTGCCCCCTCCCTAAACTCCTTATATAGCATATGTTTTAATATGTAGAGAGTTTTTGATGTTTATTGAAAAGAACTACATAGAAAAAGTCTGAACTTTACCTTCCTGTGTGCCAAGGTTTGTCTGTCTCATAAAATGAAAAGAACAATTGCGAGAAAGGGGAGCTTGGGGTATCCTTTCAGTAAATGAAACAAGGTGATAGTATTTCCTAATGAGTGCTCTTAGTTCCAAATAAGCAATCCTGAAGAGAAACACACAGGGAGCAAACACCCACAGAATGAGATATTTCAAAGGAGGATTTTCATTAGATATGCATATTGCAGTTTTTCACCTAATTTGTAGGCATCTGATCTGCCCCCTCATGATCTCATCTCCCATCCCTCTGTCTCAAACCTGTTCCTTCCCCAGCTCCTTGCAAGTCTGCACCGTTATGCTGTTTGTCACCTGCATGTCTTCTTCATGCAGCCGTCCCTGGTTCATGAGCTAACTTTCCTTTTCATCTTGACTTAACGAAACTCTTTTTCATGCTTTGAAACTCAGGGCATCATTTACTCTAGGAAGATTCCTCTGATCTGAATATGTTTGATGCTAATTGAAATTCTAGTTAAGAGTTTGAGGTTTTTGTTTTTGTTTTTCCTTAACTTTCCGGGCCAACAAAGAGATGTAGTTTTCTGCTTTTGTATTAGTCAGCTCAGCTGCTGTAACACAAAATACCATGGACTGAGTGGCTTAAACAATAGAAATTTATTTCCTCACAGTTCTGGAAGCTGAGATGTCCAAGAGCAAGGGGCCAGCTGATTCAGTTCCTGATGAGGACCCCAGCTTCTTGCAGACGGCCACCTTCTCTTGTCCTCTCATATGGCAGGGTGGAGGGGGAGATTGAAGTATTTTCTTATAAGGACATTGATACTATTGTATCAGGGGCCTACCCTTATGACCTCATTTAACCTTAATGACTTTTATAGAAACCCTATCTTCAAACACAGACATACTGGGGGATTAGGACTTCAGGGAAAAAATTTTTAGGGGGACACAAATGTCCAGTCCATAACAGATTCTTTAAGTAATTTTTTTAGACTCAAGGCCAGGCATGATGGCTCACCCCTGTAATCCTAGCACTCTGAGAGGCTGAGGCGAGAGGATTGCTTGAGGAGTTCAAGACCAGGAGTTCAAGACCAGCCTGAGCAAGAGTGAGACCCTGTCTCTACTAAAAATAGAAAAAATTAGTCGGGTGTGGTGGTGAACACCTGTAGTACCAGCTGCTCGGCAGGCTGAGGCAGGAGGATTGCTTGAGCCCAGGAGTTTGAGGTTGTAGTGAGCTAGGCTGACGCCACGGCACTCTACTCAGGGAAAAAGAGTGAGACTCTGTCTCAAAAAAAAAAAAAAAAAGTAATTATTTTAGAATCAGAGAACCAAAGAGATCACTCCCTATGCCCTCACTTAACATTGTCCAAAGAAATACTCCCCTCTGGGTGGCAAAAGACAAGGCTTGCACATAGAAGCAAACAATAGGGAAGCAAATAGGAGAGCAGCTATGTGAGAAGCGTTCCAACTATTCTGTTGGGTATGTTTGTTACAAAGAGAAAAGTAAATAACTACCCTATATATTTTAAAAAGTCCCAATACCTTCCTGTTTTATTGTCTTCACATAAAACACTTCAGGGGCATGAGCAGTGATATCATCTCAGTCCTGAACTAGACGTGGAGTCATTACGAAGTGTCAGGAGTAGCAGAAGAGATTATCCCCCAAGAAAGGAGTGAGATTGTTCCCATCTGTTGCCATCTCCCCAGGGCCCACCCACCAATCCTCTGTAATTTTCTGGTGTCCTGGGTGTTTCCTCATTTTCCCTCCAGATCCACTCCTTATTCATTCCATCCTTGCAGAGAAGTGTTAAATGCTTTCTGCTATTGGTAGCACTTCCTCTTCTCTCTCCTGCTCATTCTCTTTTAAACAATTCCTTCATTAAATTTCATCGCTTACCCCTTGGATTGTGGCATTTATTTCTGGCAGGACCTTAACCAGTATATCTCTTTGTGTGCTTTCACCTAAAATACTGAGTGACATAAGTAAATATATATTTCATGGGCTAGCACAGTGCCTGACACAGTAAATGACTGGATCAATATGTATACTTCCCCATTAGTTAAAATTTTGAGTTTCAATTATTTCTTTTCATGGTTGTTACAGATTCAGTCTGCAATAACTAGAACCATTTTGGTGT
>CM052439.1:71534503-71601845 GCA_028533085.1 Varecia variegata
AGTTTCAATTATTTCTTTTCATGGTTGTTACAGATTCAGTCTGCAATAACTAGAACCATTTTGGTGTCTGCCAATTAGAACATGTAGAATTTTGTTTTAAAATATAAAAGAGTAGAGAACAAATGTTTCCTTTGTACAGTAAAGAAAAGATATAGTCAGGGCAATAAATCAAATCCCCAATCTGTATGCCCCTTGTTTGTGGTAGATATCTCACATGAAGTTTCCTGAAGACTATTTGGGATGGAATAAAAGGTTGATAGAGTTTGTTGAGGAGTGAGGAACGTGTTTTATCTTATGTAAGTAGAACATTGGATTTGACATCTTAGACACAACAGAGAAAATGAAGGGGGAGCAACTGAATATTAGAGAGAGACAGGGAGAGAGGAAAAGTCAAATTACCAGAGCATGAACAGAGTAATGATAGGATTAAAAATCTGATACGGGACATATTGTCTCATGGATCTTTAAAATTTGAAATGCATGGTTTTGTCCATTCTTTCAGCTTCTCATTTACATATAGGCCTGGATTGCTGAATTTAGATCATGCCTTTGCTTATATAAGCACTCTAGCTTAATGACTCCTACTGAATATGCTTTCTTTTAGAAAGGCACCAATTGCAGAGAAAACATACATAATAATGAGTATCTCTCCAAAAAATTATAATGGCCCTTTCAAATGAAGACACAGATGGGAAAATATAATTCTCAGTATGCCTGAAAAGATATCCTTTTTTGAGGGGCAGGGGAAGTCTGTGACACACATAGATAACCTATTAGATGGACAGTGCTATTAGATTTAACTGGTATATTCAACTACAGTTCACCTGGAAATGTTCTCTACAAAATGATGAAGGTGAAGGTATGTATCACAGAGCTTATATGAAGGAGACAACATACTTAGCATTATAGAAAAATCATTGTTTGTGTATTTGGTCTGAAGAAGATCAAAGAGGATGACAAAATAATACAACATAGTCTTTACCTAGTGCTGGTATAGTTGGTGTAGGGGTGGGAGGATTGTTGGTAGACCAGCACTTGGGCCTTCAAACTGGAATGTTCTGCAACCTTAAAAACACAGAGCCTATGGCATAGGAAGTCCTTCCTTTAAAAACAGTTCAACTAATTCATAATAGAGTCTAGAGATGCATACGAATTGAAGAAAGTGTTATCTCAGAGATTTGTTCTCATGGTATATGGAAATTTATACTTATGAATAATTATTAGAAAATAGTTTGGAGTTGAACTATGCAGATATTTTTTTTTTCTTTCTTCCCACTTCACTTCTCTTGCTTTTTATTATTGTTTAAGAAATGCTATAACATCCCATATGGTGCATCAGCTTTCAGAAACTGGAGAACATTTCCTGTAGTTAATTTAACACCTGCATATTCTCCCAGAGCAAAGCCGAGTCTGGTAACCTCATGGATTGCGCCTGCTTTTCATGAAGGAGGCAGAACACACAGTTCTTTAGGAGGGATCTGTTCATCAAAATATCTCACCACAACATTGTAGCTTGTTTCTAAACAGAAACATAATTTATCTCAAATATTCAGTATTCCTTTTGTTCCCCATGAAATAAAAGAATTTCTGATTCCAATATGCTGAAAAGCTAAATTAGTAATGTAATAGCTCAGCTGCATAAAGTGTAATATGTAATGAAATTGTTGTGTTAAAATAGAGATCTAATGATACCTTCATTAACTTGATCACTGAAATGGCAAACCCTTTCCCAACATAACAGTTTCTATAGATACCACATGCTTATGATCAAAATTGCTTTTCTGAATGTGTTTTTCTCCCCCACTTGATTGTATTTTACATCTTTTTTCTGGCTATAAGTTACAATTAAACATAAGGAAAAATAGCGCAAAACAAAATACACTCTGCATCTGTTTTACTGCTCAAATAAATACACAATCTGCACAAAACAGATTTTCCTAGTGGGTAAATTTCAAATGACTCCATAGATAAGTTCTAGAATTTTTTTTTTTTAATGCCACCAGGCATGTACCAAATGTTTCTGGAGGAAATTTCCATGTGCTCTATCTACGTAGCTATCAAACAGCATAAATGCTCTGTCAAAAATGTTTAACCTAAGCTGTTGTAGTAATCGGTGCCACAAAAGATGAATCCTGGCTGATAAATAGATTTTTATCCCTTAGCATAAATATATTTCCCTATTAAATATTGGTTTAAAAATATAAAAACAATAACTTTAGGAAAAGAGTTTTTGAAACAAAAGGCAACTTTTTAAAAAATTGATGGAAATGGCTGATTTGTAGAAACTGTCATTTCTTTCTCTATAGCTTTCAGAAAGTTTCGTGATTGTTCAGTTGTTGTTTAGTATTTTTTCCTATATTATTATAATAATAAAAATAAATCAAATCACTAATGAGGAAACCAACCAAATTTTATGCTATTTTCTATGAGACCAATTTTATGTTTCAAATTTTATGCATATAATTTCTAACTAATTTATGGAGAAAACTATGGCAAAGAACCAGGGGAACAATGAGCCATATTGGAGCCTAAGGCAAAAAGAAAAATTCAGGAATCCTGAATCTATCTTTACTGAAATTTTTGATATTTGTTCATTACGTATTTTTTGAATTAATTTTGACTTTTTAAAAATTTTCTATATGATTTCTCTTGATTACTGAGTTTTTGGCATCCCCTTATATTTTATACCTAAAGCATGTGTCACACTCACCTCATTCTCTTCACTGTAGTCACAGCTCTGCAAAGAATGATATGCTATAATTATTAAAATTATTAAATTATATTCTACACATATTAAATTCTATTTTAATTACTAAAAATTAAAAAAAGCATTATGAATTTTTACAACTCTGGTTTAGTTTGGCTTGGGCATTATGATACTGTCGCCATTGTAGCCCAAAAGATCTTCAAATAATTTGCCTTGTACACCCTTAGCAGAAGTTTTGTCATGACAGTGATGTTTTATGTAGGTTAGTAAACTATTTTATAATTATGAAATGTGGCACTACCATTTTAATTAATATACTTAAGAGTTCAGTTACATTTTTAAATACTGTGACTCAAGCTACATTTAGATCTTTTATGATATTAAAAGTTACAAAAACATTTTCCATGTTCAAATGTTACTTTGAAAAGCTGGGTAGGGCATCCTTCCTTGCAAATTCACTATTCACATTAGTATGTTAAATACTCTAAAATGTTCTGTGATTAATACACTTTTTAAACTTTGAGTAAATAAGTTTTTCCCAAATTATTGACCTTAAAATCTTTTAGTGCATTTTTGATACATAAAATCTGTTAACATAGGATTTCTCAGGGCACAATTTAGGAAATACAGTATTGAAGGAAATTGATATTTGTTATATTTCTGTTCAACAATATTTATGGTATTGTTTTTAGATTCAATATTATTAGAATGTAAATGTTTATATATTTGGCAATATTTCACATGTATATGGCCTTATTTTACGGTCTTGAAAACTAAAGAAGATAAGACCAAAGGTGAAATTCAATGCTTTTACATTGCTAAATTATATATTAATTCAACAGAAAGTGATCTTTTGAAAAGCACAAGACCTATATTCTACTATCAAATATAAATGTTTGAGATATTTATAGTGTCCTATATGCTCTTTAGTTCTCCTTTCTTTATATATTTTCCAATATCTTCAACTATCTAAACTTTCCAATTTCTATCCTGTATTTTGTCAGGTACTTTGGTAAATATTGCATGCTTTCCTAACTAGTTTCAAATTTTTCTTGTCTTAGTGCATGTGTCTACTCCTCAAAGAAGTATTCTAGGGATGATCTGAGCTGTTATTCAGATCTTTCACATTACAAAATTCCTCCCTCCATTATATTGTGAGCTCTTCGAAGGTAAAGATTATGTGTTATTCTTTAAATAAACTACAATAAGTGGCATACTGCCAAGTAAAGAGTAAGTGTATTATAAATATTTCTGAATTAATTAAAACAGCCAAATTACCAGTAATTATTAAAGTTTTGATGAATATCTTTCATCAGGAAGGAATTTTACATCACTTTTCTTTTTAAAAAACTCTTCAAGCAATTGCCACAAGGTGGAGGGCAATCCAGTCAAGCATAGTTGAAAGTGTCTGGATTTTGATGCAGATATAGCAGGGCTCAAATTCCAAGTTCTTCCATTTACATGTTGCAGGAAATTGAGAAGTTACGTTGATTGTGTACTACTATAAAATGGAGCTTTTTCAGGTCTCCTAATGTTACCACATATTTGAAAGAGCCTAATAGCTCCTGTCAGTTCAACTCTCAAGAATTTCCTAATGAAAGGTGGCAGAATATATGCCACCCCAATATATGCCACTTTGGCTAAGGATTAATTCGAGCTAACGGCACTTGAAAAACAGCAGATGTAAGAAAGGAATTCTAAGCTCCCCTTTTTCCTGAAAACAAGCGATAAAAGCTTTCGTGTGAAATATGCACTCCCTGTACCAGGAGAAGAGAAACACTCTTCAAGGAGGAGTCATAGCCAAGAGAATTCTGTACAAACAGACCTTGTTGAAATAATTCTTATCTTCCTTTAGCCTCCCTGCATAATTTAGTTACTTTTCTACAATTGCCTTTCTCTGTTCAACCTAATATAAAAATATTTAGTTTTTGCCACTTCTTTTGGGTCTTCATTTCCTTATGAGGGCCTCCGTGTCATGTAAAACTTATATAAATTTGTATGCTTTTCTTCTGTTAATCTGTACCAATTTATTTAATAATTCTCAGGCCTAGTCAAAAATCCTAAGAGGGGAGAGTAAAATTTTGCCTCTGTTATGCCAAGTGCTTTACTGGGAGCATCATACCTTATTCAGTACCGACTTTCACTAAAGAAGGTACTTAACGTTAACGGTGCATACACAGGACTCCTTAGAGGGCAAGCAGAACATATCTATTTTCAACCATTTCTTTGCCTGTGGATAAGATCTCACTCTGATTCCATCACTTTTCAAGCCACCTCTATATAATGATAGACTTTGGTCAGCTTTAATTTCCTAAGTGGTTCAGTGGGCAAAATATCCGATTTAAATTAATAACATGATCTTCAAACTTTAAAGTTAAGACTCTTTTCCTTCTTTCAGTACTTTTTTAGGTCATAAATGAGCCCTTTCCCCCTCCTCTCTACCACCTGGCAAACTGTGGCTTTGACTTCTTCTGTGTTGGTAGATGTGTTGGAAAAGTGAGGCAAGGTAGGGTGCAGCAAATGTCTTACTCGATGGGCACTGCTGTCACCTGGCATTAACTTCCTCTAAATTTGGTAGATTTTCTAAGCTGGTTCTTTTTCTCATGGGAATAGTTTCTGCTTCTCCAGGATTCTTCTTCTGAGACTGTCCCTCCTGAATTGTCCTGTCACGAAGAGGATTAATTTTATCCTTCAGCCCCTGGGCATTTCTTAGTCTCTTTCCTTTGCTGAGTTGTGCTGACCCTTCAGTTATTGTTCATTGACAAGATTTAAAATGGCACCATCTCTGCTCTCTTCCATGGGGCCCATATTGGTCCATGAAAAATATCCACATCATTTCCCATATCTGAAGTCAAAATTTAGCCAGTCCCTAGTTGTACTAGTTTGCTGGGGTTGCTGTAAGAAGGTACCAAAGAGTGGATGGCTTAAACAACAGAAATCTACTTCCTCATAGTTCTAGAGATTAGAAGTCCGTGATCAAGGTGTTGGCAGGGTTGGTTTGTTCTGCAGCCTCTCTCCTAGGCTTGTAGATGGCCATCGTCTCCTTGTGTCTTCACATTGTCTCTTCTCACTGTGTTTCTTTGTCCTAATCTTCTCTTTTGATAAGGATAATAGTCATATTGAATTAGGGCCCACTCTAATAATCTCATTTAACCTTCAATGACTCTATTTCCAAATACATTCACTTTTGAGGGAACTGGGGATTAGGACTTCAACACATAAATTTTGGAGAAACACGGTTCAGCCCGTAACACCAGTATAGGCTAATTTCTCTCTCTCTCCCCCTCTCTCTCTCTTTTATTTTCTCTCCAATGTAATCCCTATGGTTATCCACAGCCTATGCATTGTACACTGAAATTTCTCAGGACACTGAAAATTAGGATTCTATACCTTGAAAACACCAGGTTATATACATAACAAGTTTTCTGAGTTGTCCCCTTGTGATCTTTCCCACTTCACTTGGGGAGAGAAAGCAAAAAAAATTCACAATACCTGAACAACTTTATCCAAAGAAATTTTCTTTTGGCCTTCTTTCTCAATTGCCACCTTTTCTTTATTTGCTCGAGGTAGATATTAGGCCAAGATTAGCCAAACTCTTTTTTTCCAGTCCTCCAAAAATGGTCCAGTACCTCATATTGAACTAGCCTGAGAATTATTTTGTTCACAGACATTTAGGGCCTCAGCTACATTGAAGGGAAAAAAGTTATATTCTAGTAAATAAATTTTCTCACTCTATAGGTATTGGAAAAATACTTTATAACCTTCCAAATCTTTCTGTTTCTGCAAATTATTTGAACAGAAAGAAAGAGATAGAGAGACTGACAAAGGCTGTTATGTTTACAGAGGCCCCAGGATGCCATGATGAAATTTCCTTCTCCAACATCTGAGTTTTATTATTGATTCTTAACATTCTGAGGGTCCCAAAGTTTACTATTTAATAACATGTTGGGATTTTTTTTTTCATCTTTTTCTAAACGTTATGGGACACAGAAAATCAGTTCTTTAAGATGATATCATATTGCTGCTACACATTTTCTGAATAAGTCAGACAGAGTGAGAGAGTGCAAGCCTGAGTGAGAGCAGAACCCACCACCTTCCCCTCCTCCACACACACACATACACACATCACATCAAAGCGGAAGTTTGGCAGTGTACAGATGATACTTAATATTTTCTGGAGATTTGGAAAAGAGAAAAAAAGGTCAATGAAGGCAAAAATTATCAGTAATATTTTGGCAGTATCTCTATGTATACTACGTATAAAAACTGCGTTCTTAACTCAATGTTAAGAACACGATTCTTTCATTAGGGATATAAGTGGCTGGAGGATCCTTATGTAATAATAATTCTTTTAAAAAATTAGATGTATCTTCAGGGTACTTTCCATCCTCATAAGTATCAACTTGCTTTTTTAAAAAATAGCACATTAGCTAATTTGTTTTGTCTTTTGAATTCTTAAAATTTAGGAAGCTAGTCTTTCCTAGCTCCCAAATATGAAATTTTATGCATTTGGAAAATTACCCCAAAGCATTAGTAAACTAAAGTGTGCTCCCAAACATGCTCCTATGCACAAAATCGTAACGTGGAACCTACACTCCACTTCCTTTACATAAGATTATGTAATTTGTCCTCACCGAGAAGAAAGATACAATGATTTGGCTACCAATATATATTTGGTCTTTGAAACAAGTTTCAAAGATATATATATATATACACACTAATAAACACAGCATTAATAAAGTCCCTTTATCTCTGTCTTTGTTTTTCCATTCATGCACTTTTTAAAATTACTTTCAAAAAGTATTAATTTGGCCCAAGTATCCCATTATATATCAATACTTTAAAATATTATTTAAAATAAATTCCCTTTTCCTGTAACTAACCATTTCACAAAGGCCATATGAGTCACCTCTACTCTTGTTAGTCTGTCATATCTGATTTGAAATGAATCAGCAGTTTTGCAGCATATATTGTGTCTGAGTGAACACTAGAACATGAAAAACTCCATTGAACCTGTAGAGAAAGAATAAACAGTTCTACTATGGTGAGGATACAGAGATTAATATATTTACTTCAAAAACAATATATAACAACCATGTGATAGTAACAACTCAATTACTTCCTTTCCAAAGGTAGGGATCAATATACCACAGAGCTGATGGATTTATACAGCACTAATGCCAAGTGTCTTCTACCATTCATTAAATTGGAGAAATATTACAGTTCCTGCCAGCATTTGGGCTGTTCAGTGGATATCTCACAGAAACGTGTTAAATAGATTTCCTCCTACATTGCAAACACCCAAATCTTGCTCTTGATATGTTTTCCTGAGATGAAAGGAAGATATATTCACCAATTAGCAAAATGAATTTCAGAAAGGCCTCACCCTTGCCTTATCATTCATTTTCTTCCTTTCCTCCTTGCCTTCTCAACATAATGAGAAACATGGCTGAGAAATATTGAATGTGGATAAGCATCAAAGATAAGATAAATCTAAAATAGTTGATAATTTTTTAAATAGCAGCACCCTGTCTACTATTTTTATAAATTCCTCTAAAATGCACAGAAAATGTAAAATGTGTAGAGCCCTATTTGTATTCCCTTCCCCTTCCAAAATATTAATTGTAGTAGTTTGTATTGTGAATTACTACATCCAGAATAAAGTATTAGTATGTTAGTTTACAAAGACATCTATAGAAACTGGTGGTTAAGAGTAGTTTAGCATGCTAGACCCATTTTGGGACTCTCATGTTACCCCAAATTTAATCCATAGAATATATAACAATGGAACCATAACCATATGTCCCAAAGCTCACCAGTATTAACCATAAAATGAGGTCAATTTGATTGTAAATGAATGAATTATGGAAACATAGATTGATACCAACCTGATTTTAGGAAATTAACCTATCAATAAGTCCCACCTGGGAGCCCCCAAAGAGAATCCCATACGATCCCTCAAATATTTAGCAGCTAGTTGGAGAAAGAGTTTGGAAAAGCATCAAAGTTATGCTACAAGGGAAACTTTGGAGGTGGAAAACCTTTGAAACAAGTATTTTTAAAAGATTGCTAAAAGTTGTAAACCCCTTTCCTCTATTGCAAATATCATCTTTCCTCCATAACTCCCTTTTAGCTGAAATGGGTGCTCTAGCCCTGTGCCAGCTCTTTGACAGCTGGTGAGGATAGAGCAGAAGATCTAAGACCAAGGGCAAATAATCCCTAGGCTGAGGGCACTCCTCCCTTCATTTTCTCCCTCTCCTCTCAACCACTTCTCTCTCTCCATACTTTTATACATTTGGTTTGTCGTTACAGTTTGGCTGCTACTCCTTTGTGGTGAAGTCAGTTACTAAGTATTGTTTGCAATTTTCTCCCAATCATGTTTTGTCTTCCTCTTGTCTGAGCTAACTGGCGAGGCCTAACTGGTGGACTCTGGTCGCCATGAAAAGCTCAGGGTCCTTGTTGACTATGAAAATGCCCAATATACTTGCTGGGTTCCAAGAAGAATGGTCAAGAAGACTGAGGCCCCAACTTTTAGCCATACTTTGTCACCTAGGCCTTGAAGGTATGCTCCTTGTGCCTAGAATCTTACCATGTCTCTCTAAAAAAAAAGATTACACCAGTTTCTGCCTCTTTGTCTTCTAACCATAGAGTTCTAACTTGCTCACAAAACTCCTGCAATAGACAAAGTACCAGCTTCTCCATTTTTAACTCCCTCCCCTAAGGCTGTTATTATTCTCTCATTCGTACTTAATTTTTTTTTTTATTTTTAGTCATATCTCTAGGTGTAACCTCTATGGAAGAAAGAGAGGATTAAATGAAAAGAATGTCCCCACTAAAAACATCCATGTGCTGCATCATTTCATTTCTCAGATTCACTCCCCACCTTTCTCCATACTGTTCTGTGCCTTGAGGCTATTCTTTGTCTATTTTCTCAACAGATTCCCTTTCCTTCTGGTTTGGATTTGGTCATTGAAAAGCAGGGAGGAAAGTGAGGTCAGATTATCCCCTCTGCTGACTCCCTCCTTGATAGATCACAGCTGTGACAATGTCCCTCTATCAGTGATCTCCTGTTGAGTGATCCTCTCTACAGCTGTTTTCTCTGATTTTCAAGCAATCACTTTTTTCTTCTTGGCTTCAAGTTTAGAGATTGTTATTAATCCTAGGGTTCTTTACCGACTCTTGTTGGTTTCCCTTGTTAACTTTCCTCAATTACCTCATTTGAATGCGGCATCTAGTTCCACATTCTCATTCAATTTGTTCTCCATGATGGTGAGCTTAACATACCTTGTGACAGCACTTTAGAAAGAAAAGACATGAGAACATCTAGATCAAAAAGTTGTCCTGTCCCTCCACTGCCACGGCTAAGGACCTCAGCCTGGATCCTCTGTGGATACAGGCTTCTTACCTTCTTCCATACGTAGTTCTTTCTCTACCCTGAAACTTCTGACTTAGCTGATAAGGGAAATGTTAACTAGCTTGATTTAGTGAGTCTTTATTTGTAAGTCACTTAATCATTTGAAATCATTCATTTAAAATATCAAATCAGAGAATTTTTTTTCCTATATGGCGGAGAGCTTCATGTTCAAAAGTCAAAGGAACAGTTTTCTAGAAAGCATTACAAATGGAAAAGAGTCCGCCCAGTTCCTTCTTGCATTATGGAAAATGCTTAGTCCCTGAATATTCCTACCAAGAATATTTTTCTTCAGAGATAATCATTATTTGCTAAGTGAGGGCCAAGTCACAGTCACAAATTCTGATATATTTGCTATTCCTGAAAAGACATAAAATAGGAAATAAAAGGCCACTACAAACCATTGCTTCCCAGTGTGAGAGAATCCCTTGAGAGTGCAATTCCTAAGACATCCTTTAGGATTTAAAGCAATATTTCAGAGGTCTACTTATTTAATATATGTTAAAATGAGCCATCTTCAGCCATTCTGCTCCACTGCTCTTAAGCTTAGCTTTCCAAGGATTTCTTTACATAAAAATTCACTTTCCCAGAAAATTTTCAATAGTATTTTACAGATTCAATTATTAGAAAACATGAATGATAAAGAAATGCAAGCATTATAGTTTGCAAAATTCACTCATAATTTCATCACAAATATCAGTTGTTAAAATATTGAATTTGTGGTTCACACTGTTCATGTAATTTTGATTTTCCTATATTTTTGTACAGATTGCATCATAAGCATTTGGTCATGTTTCAAAGCATATGTCTTTGAAATATTTTTTCATGTTATATAATATTTTATTTTATATAATTATATGATATATACTATATAGTGCTGAATGATTCTCTGTTGTTAGATATTTAGAAAGTTTACAATTCCTAGATATATTTTAAATTATTTTATGATTAGCTTTTCAAAAGCATAATTCCTGGGAGTCAAGGTATGATCAATTTTTAAACTCTTGATGTTTACCGCTAAAATTCTTTCTGAAAGCATTATTTACATTCCCCCCCCACACCCCAAGAATTGCAAGAGAGATCTGTTTCCTTACACTCTGCCTAGTTCCTTAATCCTAAAGAGAATTACATCTTGGAGAGTTTACATAGTAAGCATCCAATGTAGAGATAGCATATCAACTTCATAGTATTTGTATAGTGAGACTTTGGAAAAATGTGCTATATATTCTACTTTTAAGGTTATTTCTATTCCATTCATGTTTTGAACTATTAAATTTTTGATCCATTTCATATCTTGATCTCGGATATGTATCATCTAATCTGAATCTTGCAATTCTCTACCATCAACATAAATTAATAATGCTTCAATTATCTTGACAAAACAATTAGCTTCTTGGGGAATATTAAGTTTTAGCTTCATGCATATCTCTAATTTTTAGAAAAAAACTTTGAAATACTCTGTTTCATTTGAAACATTCTAACATATTTTTATCAGTTTTAATATTTTCAGAGGAGTCCTCAAAATATACCAATGCAAACAATAAATCATACTTTGCTCTCTCCTTTCAATGATAGTGTCACTTCCAAAAATTGAAATGAAACAAAAAAAAATTTGTAGCATTTTATCTCCATAACTTTAAGACATTCACTCAAATTATTCCATAAAACAATTTTCAGTTTCTGACCTTCTGGTTGTTCTTTTGATATCCAGAACATCCATGCATGTTGCAAGGCACAGTGGCAACCTGCTTCCTAACTGTGTGACACATGACGTTTGTCTTTATTCACTCTAATGGCAGGTGAAAGTTCAAGTCACCACTTTCTTTTCAAAGGATAGAGTAATAGGGAAATTGACAAGTTGTGTTCCTCACAACAGAATCATTTCCAAAATTATAGTTTACATTTATTCGTGTTTCCTAACCAGACCAATATTCTGACATATGAAGTCTAAATCAGGACTCTCTTGATGAGGAAAAGTTGTATCTCTGCTCACATGTGAGAAGAATAAATTGTAGGAGAATGTAAGTTGCCATTGCCTTGGGCAGAAATATGGTCTCAAGAGGTTCCTGTTAAACTTCTCTGTTCAATATTTAGTGGCACACTGGGAAGTCAAAGCCAGAAATTTGAGGAGCCAGCTGGCAATGCAGAGAACGATTTGGCCTTGGAACTTGACCTCTTATGAGGATGAAATGGAATGAGTGTGTAAACTCCTTAAAAAAGATAAAAATGTTATAGACAAATGGAAGTTATTATTAATTGGGTCAAATCAAATTTGAAGACAAAGAAACCTCTTTTTCTGGCATTCTTAGGAATGCTAGGAGTGCTAGGAGTACAGTTGGGTCTCAACATGAACCTTTCATAGACTTTAAGATAACTCCTGGAGAAAAAAAAGCCTGGTGGATGTTTATTCTTCGTGAAGGCATACACAAGACATAAAATGAATGGTAGGCTCCACACAGCAGTTATAGAGGACTAAACAAATAGTCTAAAATGCATAGGTTGCAAATAGATTTACTTTTTGTGTTTGTTTTAGACATAAGTTTATTTTTTCGAAGTAATAGATGTAAGGACAGCTTTATGAGGGAACCTAAATGTGTCATTTACATGTATCATTTTTAACTGTATCCCCAGGACCTAAAGAAAGGCCTAAAACAAAGGATATTCTTTTAAGTCAGTGAATTCAAAATTTGGCATGCATTTTGTCCAATAATCCTCTAATTACCAGATCTTTTTAACAAATGACCTTTGAGATTATTCCCCCACTATTTTCTTAAAGCAGAACCACAGAATACAGTCATAAGTGAGCTGAGAGTCTGCATTACCATAATATACCCTGGTACTGACTTCAAAATAACATTCCCATTAATCTAAAAGAGATTTCTTCTCTCTGTCACTCCTGAGCTCCTATAGGCAAGTTCAAGTCCATCTATCTTGTCATGGTACCACAAAGGATCAATACTTTTCAGTTTATGCAATACTTGCCCTGCAAAGCTGAGTTTATGGTAGCTATCCATATCACATATTGCCTTCCTATACATATTCTCTTGACTATTATCTCTTAGGCTGTTCTTGATTTTTGCCCTAGTAAGTACTAGGGCAGCTCAGTGAAGCTGGTTTATTGTATGTTGATTGCAGACAGGGCATTTTGGGTTTATACTTGTACTCAATCATCCAGACACTGATGATAGATAGCAAAAAGCAAAGCTCAAAATGTGGAACAAATGCATGTTCCCTCTGGGGGCTCTTTTGGAAGCCATTTACTGGAAGCCAAAGTTCCTATGCATTTGACATCTGTGCAGTTAACAGACCAATGGAGACTCCTGATCCAACACGACTCCTGGACGCAGGAATGATACACTCAGTTCTCCTCTTGTCTCCATTACCCATGGCCCCTGCATGTGACCTTCATTACCAAATCACTGATCTGGCTTACACATTGTAGCAGTTTCCTAAGGATGCTGTAAGAAATCGCCACAAACGTGGTGGCTTAAAACAACAGAAATTTATTCTCTCACAGTTTTGGAAACCAGAAATCCAAAATCAAGGTGTTCGTAGGGCCCTGCTCTCTCTGAAGGCTCTAGGGGAGACTCCTTCCCTGACTCTTCCAGCTGCTGGAAGTGTATTCCTTCGCCTGTGGCTGCTTCACTTCAGTCTCTGTCTCAGTCTTCATACAACCTCCCGCTCTATGTCTCCTCTTCTTCCATAAGGACATTCGCCACTGGATTTAGAGTCTACCCCTATCCAGGATGATGTCATCTCAAGATCCTTAAACTAATTACATCTTCAAAGATTCTTTTTCCAAAAAAAGTCACAGTCACAGGTTCTGGGGCATAGACATCTTTTGGGGGAGGTGGTCACAATTCAACCCCCTACACTGATGGATTAAGGGGGAGTAAATAGTCAAGCTTCCCTACTGCTCCCCTCCTGAACAACTACTCTGTCTCCCAATTTTTTCCACCTTACCAAAAGCTCTATTTGTGTTCTTGCCTCATGATAGCACTTGTGGAAAGTCTCAGTGGAGGATTAAATTTAGAGTCCAAACGATAAGCAATTGAAAACCAGACCTTTTGAGAAAAAGAGACCTTGAGCCTCATAAAATAAACATCCCTAATTCCCCTCCCCAGGGAGAAAGGCAGTCTATGATTGAATAACTCCTCTTAAATAATGAAAAAGCCAAAATAAGCCAAATCTGGTGATATTTAACACATTCATATATTTTGTAAATATTGAACAACTACAGCCTATGATATGTACAGACAAAAACTAAGTATAAACTCCCTATATTTAGGTATTTTATTTAGCTATATAACTAGAACATATTTACAAATTAAATAATAACAAAACAATTAAATAGAAATAATTAAAATTTTGGCATTAATTGTATCTGACAGATGATTATTTTCTGAAACTAAATTGCCACTGGTGAGACACATGTGATTGTTGACTATTGAATATAGTTTCTTTACAGTATATGTTACTAGGAGCTGTGTGCTGTGGGATTATCTCACTACTTTCTCCATCCAAGTGACTGTCTAACCTTTGTCACACACTGAGAAGAATTGGTGTCTGGGCTTCCCTTCATGAAAATTCTTTTCCTTTCTCCTTATTAGAACAATTAAAGGGAATACTATTGAGTGCTAATATAATAATTTTTAAAAATGCAATATAAACATTAACAAGAAAACAAGGCTGTAGACTCTTAAGTAATTAAGTAAATCCTACAATTAATCGTCTCCAAGTCCAACCCATACACACTTACCAGCTCCAGGTTTGGGGTGTGGATTATGCATGTTGCTCTTTTTGGGCTGAAATGATGATGCTAGAGTCTGTAAATATAACTCAACGCCACGGTTTCCAGGGAGTTACTTTTTACATCTACAAAGTCTTATTTTAGTCTGAGAATCATATACTGAAATGATTTTATCTCTGGCTGAATTTCAAGTGAATCAGGTACTATGAGTTGCTTATCAAAGTGAGAAAAGTGACATCCATAAAGTCATATTACTCAATTTTTCCAACTAGTTTGAAAACTGATCCTGAGAGGGATAAGGTACATTTTTTTTACGATTTCTCAACAACTCCTTTTAGAATGGAGACAGATATAAATATACGGCTCTTAACGACATCATTGTCATTCAAATAGATCAGAGATTATTGTGTACAGAAACTAAAACAAGAGGAAGAATTTAGTTTTATGCTTAGGCTCACACGCATAAAGTAGACAGAAATATTGTGCTTCTGCAAGTGTGTACAACAGACAAGTCAAGAATGTTTAGGTCTCAATCATCTAACATTTTATAGTGTTATGAACTGAATTACCCCTCACAAATTTATATGTTGAAGCCCTCATCACCAATGTGACTGCATTTGGAGATAGGGTCTTGATGGAGGTAATTGAGGTTAAATGAGGTCATAAGGATGGGCCCTGATCTTATAGATGTCCTTATAGCAAAAGAAAGAGCAGCTGGTGTCCTTATAGCAAGAGGAAGAGACATCAGAGCTCACTCTGTCTCTGAGCAAACTGAGAGAAAGGCCATATGAGGACACACGGAGAAGGTGACCATCTACAAGGCAGGAAGAGAGTCCTCACCACAAATTAAATTTTCCAGCGCCTTGATTTAGCCTCCAAAATTGTGAGAAAAGAAGTGTCTATTGTTTAAGCCACGCTGACTGTGGTATTTTGTTATGACAGCCGAGCTGACTAATACATGTAACAAAGTTCGATTGGTCTCATCTCAGATAATAACCTTACTCTGCACTTTTATTGTCCACCTCTAGTTATAACTATAATGTCAAGGTCTGATAGAAATTTTTTCATCTGTGACTTTGCTGAGACACAGTCAAAGCATTCCATTTTTCAGAGTGTGGAAAATGATTTTAAGCTTAATCCAGTGCTTACAGGACAAAAGTTGGCATCACAAAAAACTCCCGTCTCCACTGGCACTAATTAGTCTTCTTCCTGACAGCTGAAGTAGGTATGACTAGGACTGAATATTAAACCAAGACGGAATATATCACTCTCTCCCTTAGAGTTAATATTTTGTTCCCCATGGTTGAGATAGAAACTTGTACTTCACCATCCTGGTTTTCTGACCAATTAGAGCATTTTATCTTTATGTTATTATGACATATTCTAGCACGGCAGAAGGGCAGAAACAAAAAGCAACTTATGATTCCTTTAAAAAGTGTTGCACTACTGTAATATATATTGAAAATTAAAAGACATGAGTCATAAAAAAGAATTTCACATTAGAACTGATGCACACAATATTAATCCCTCATGTCTCCAAAATGAGTTTTTTAAAAACATACTAAAATGGCTTTAATGTATTGCAAAAGGTAGGAGAAAGTATTCATGAAATCCATAAATCATTGAAAATTCAAATCAGTTGACCATAAGGTGAGTCTCTTATTTAGCTTACTTAGCACTTCTACTTTGTGCTTTGAATTTGCAAAGTGCTTATCAGCCTTATTAGTTAACCCTTGTAATGTGCTCATGAAGTATATGGATGGCAAGCATTAGCGTGACACACATTAGTGCAGTCCTTTGAGGGATGTCATCAATGAAGCACATGGAGGTTAAATGATTGCTACACGATTGCCCATCACGCCTGAAGAAAAAAGTCTTGGTCTCAATTTTCTACCTTCTAACCCTTGGCAATAACAAGAGTAAAACTAAACATAAGATCATCCACAAGCATGTAATGTGTAGTCCCCTTTAAAAATGAAGCCTCTCAAATGCATTTTCTTAGGGTACTGAAAATCTATCCATTGAGTAAGTATATTAGGTATATATTTCTTTGTCACTTCCCCATTTAAGATGGGATCATCTTAAAAGGCTGTGACATAAATTGTTGTGGAAAAGATCGATTAGTTTAAAAGCTTTTTTCCTTTTAACAGATCAGATAGTCATTATATTTCACCCTTTTGTGTGTGATTTTCATTGAGCCATTTTAATCATTTATTCGTTTGAAAAAATTTCACCAAAACCAGGAGGTTCTACAAATCATTTATCAGTTCTGGCTTTCCTTTCTAATCGCTGGGTTTGAACTTCTGGGAATTGGGAACAACTGCCTGACTCTGGAATCCATATCTTCAGAAGCAGATTTTTCTTAAGAGCTCTTCAGTTCTTCTCATGGGTCAGACTTGCTACTTCATTTATAATCCTTTATCTCATTTGAGAACATCATAAGGAAATGGATATGAGACACCAAAGGGGGATATGTTTTGAACCTGAGAGTAAAGGGAAAGATATTGCAGCCAGTTCAATGGGAAGAAGCCTAAATGATACACTTTCGGATGAATCAATCTTTTAATTTCACTTCTTTCCCCTGTATTGTACTCTTTTTGTTATTTTACACCTGCATGGCACCTTCAATTGGGCATGGCTACAGAGTAAAAGAACATTCAGGGTAAAAGTCATAGTATTTTATTATGTCTTGGATAATATAAATGAAAAATTGGTTAAAAATAAAATTAAAACTATTTTAATAAAATGAAATTTACAGATATAAATTATTTAACTCTCTTGACCCCAAACATGGGAAATCTAGCATTTTGAAATAGTAGTAGCATAAATATGACAGATATTTGTAATAAATATTTTCATTTTACAAAATACTCCAACATTCAACATTTAATTTGACCCTTATATTAAATTTGAGTAGCTGGCATTATATGTTATCATTTGTAGTTTACAGGTAAAAAAAAAATAGAGCCCCCAAAATATGAGGCTTGTTGAAGTCATATGGATGATACCTTATAAGTCCTAGAGACAAGGCATGAGCCTTTTGACACCAAATCCAAAGGAATTCTTCCTATAATGTCCTCTCATTATTTTATACTGTGTCTCTATAATATTCAGGCATATTCACACATACATCTTGGAGGAAATGCAATATCACCTGCTTGCATCTAAAACAAATAAGAAAGTCATGACTGAGACAATGCCACTAAAAATCTTGATAAATATTTCTAATATTAAACACTATCAACCCACAAAAATATAGAAAAAATATTTTTAATAAGTTTTTAAGGATTTTTGATGTGTTATCAGCAATAAACCAAGTGGGTGGTTTTCAAATGAAAATTGATCCAGAAATCCTTTATGTGATTATTACATAAGAGCTAAAATGACTCATATTCATCAATCTTATGGTTTTGTGAAGCTCATCTCCTGCCCTTCTTCGGATTTGCTTTGTACTCTTTTACACGGCCACTTAAAATGTTTTATCCTTTTCTCTTCATCTATCCAAATCCTATTCACTTGTTACTGTCTAACTCAAGACAGAGTCCCTCCATAACATTCTCTTTCTTTCTTTGTAATTTTTTTTTTCCAGAGACAGAGAGTCTCGCTCTGTCACCCAGGCTGTGGCACAATCATAGCTCACTGTAACCTCAAACTCCTGTCCTCAAACCATCCTCCTGCCTCAGCTTCCCAAGTAGCTGGGACTACAGGCACCACCACACCCAGCTAACTTTTCAAATTTTTTGTAGAGATAGGGTATTGCTATGTTGCCCAGGCTGGTCTTGAACTCCTGCCCTCCAGCAATTATCGCACTTGAGCCTCCCAAAGCACTGGGATTTCAGGCATGAGCCACCACACCCAGCCTCGTTTTCTATTTTGAACTCCAGCTTTGATACACGTAATGTTAATTTAACATATAAAATGCGCTGCTATTCTTGCATCATATTACACATTTTTAAATCTCTGGCATCATTTCACTTTCATACTTCCATTTTTTAAGTGGATGAGTATAATTAAACATAATATCTGTTGACAATCATTAAATGTTAAGGTCAAACATCTGCTAAGCACTTTAAATACATTTTGTCACTTAGGACAACAGCCCAGAAGTTGCTAGTATTAGTCATTCTTATTTCACAACTGAGTACCCTGATGCCTAGAAAGCTCAAGTTCCATGGTTACTGTTATAGTGGTTGGATAACTGGCACAACAAGAGTGTGAGACCAGGCATTTCTGACCCTAGGCCCCAGTTTTATATTAACTTACAACTTCTATCAGGGAGTATAATTAAGGATGGAAGTTATGGGTTAAAATTAGTTGTATTCTAAATGCAGTGTTGTATTCTATATCGAATTCTACAACAGAACAAGGATATTAGTTGAGAACTTGTGAAATCCGAATAAAGTCTATGGTACACTCAATAGTAACATATCAAGGCTAATTTCTTAGTTTTGACTAACGTAACATTGTTACAAAAGATGTTGGCACTGGGAGAAGCTGGGCATACAGGAAGTCTCTGTACTATCTTTGCAACTGTTCTGTAAATCTAAATGTATTACAATATTTTTAAAGTTTTAAAAATTTGTATCTGCTTATAATTGATGTTCTAGTTTTAGTTTCTAAGCCATGTAATTTTCTGCTTTTCCATAGCCTCAAAATATTGTTTTTACCCCTTTAATGGAATTTGTTTTATTGCTTATATTTGTGTGTGTGAGTATGTATGTGTATAAGAGAAAATACTTATTTTTGTTCCCTACAACTTTGTCAACTTTATGATGGCATGCACTATATCTTATTAATCATTTAATTCCTCCATAAATTCTTGCTAAAGTATCATATATAATGAGAGTGCAAATAAATTTTGTTGAATTAATTTTAGTTTGAGATTGATAATTTTGAGGTGATTTTTGGAGTTGTGATAGATTTTCACATATCCAGTCATTCTCTGTCTTCCCATTTTCTTTGAGTGTAAATAAAATTTGTTGAATTAATTTTAGTTTGAGATTGATAATTTTGAGGTGATTTTTGGAGTTGTGATAGATTTTCACATACCTAGTCATTCTCTTTCTTCCCACTTTCTTTTTCACCAAGAGTACATAGCAAGATGCTCAGTGAGATTTACAGCTGTAGTTATTAAGTAAAAAGGCTAATTAAGTCATGTGATCTCAAAAGTGTGGCACATGACACTACTGTAAAAATTCACCCCCAGATGATGGTTTTAGACATTGTGGAGAATGAAATCCACTCTTATGCAATATATCCATCACCCAAGAAATGTAGATTTTGAATTCAGAAAAGAATAGTGGGATGTCTCTTCCCGAATAGAAAATCATAATTTTTTTTTTATTTCAAAATGCATTGAATCATATTCTAAAGACAATTCAAAAGCAATTTCGGTTTTTCTTGACCTGAATAAGGGATTTAAAGATAATAATAATGAAATAAACCCACACCCTTCTTTTGTTTGTTAAAACTTCTTTGAAAACCACATAATCATATCACACGAGACATCGAGACATAAGATATGTGACTTCATAAAGGCAAAAATCTCTCCCAGCCCCAGACTTCAGGCTCAGCTCTAACAGCTGCAAGCCTGTCAGTGCATGCCTTGGTTGCACTGGGTAAAGAAAGTGGCAAGGGATGCTGACAAATCTATTCCTCTAACTGTAAGAGCTCATCTCATCCTGAGCTTAAAGGTAGTTTTTAAAATTAACCCCCCAGCGTTCATGCACCTTGTCTCATTGGTAAATGTAACAAATCAGTGGCAGTTGAATTAGAATTCTTTGCCCTTGACACCTCAAAGCGCTGCTCAGCCCAGCGAGTTAATGGGATATTGCAATGGCATATTACAGCATCCTGATTTCCGAACACTTTCATACTTAAGAACAGAGTGACAGGACACTTTAAGTCATCAACCAGGAAAGATTTCTCCACTCGTGCCTTGAAAATGGGAATAAATGTGCAAATCTATACAATTGTGCTTCCCTTGCCATCTATCTTGTCAAAATGAAAATCGACATGGGAATCAAGTCAAATGTGCTTCAGCAGATTAGAGAGAAATAATGTATATTTTTCCTCTTGAGTCACACAGAGCAACTATCACTTCCTGCTGTGCTAATTTGTCTTGGGCTAGTGGTTCTGAAGGTGAAACTTTGAAGGTCCTATGTAGGAGAAGCCAGTACTACACGGGGTGAGATAAACACAGAAAGAACAATGTCTGGATAAAATAAAGTACTGTAGAACAAACTGTAGGTTGCATTTTTTTAATGTTCGAGAGAATGTAGTGTTCTCTTGAATGCTGTTACATATAATTAGAAGAGAAGCTATGAAATTATATATAAAATATTTTTCTAATAAAAATTAAGGAAGCTGTTTAGTTATCTCTGAGTTTTTCATTCCGTATGGGTGAGTGGGGGCAGGGAGTTGCACAGAGGGGTGGGGAAGGCCTATGAGAAGAAAAGGAAGAGGTAACTGATGGCTAAAACTTGAACTATTTGAAGAATGAATTCTGGTCAGTGTCAAAAGCCAAATGTGATTCACTGTATAAAACACTCATTCATCACCCTGCCTACATGTTTGCTTTCTCCAGTAACACTATTATATTCCCTTTAGTACACCCCTACCGCCATGATAATTTACTCACCTCTGTACAGATCCTTATTCTTTTTCAAGGAAATGACATGCTGCCCTCATTTCTAAGCCCAGATGTAATCTTTTTAAAGAAGACACTGTCATATTCAAAGCTAAGGGCAGATAATTCTTAATTATGTTTGGCTTTCATGAGATCACTTTTTGAAATCCATCAAGGCGACCTACATTGAAGACCCAAAATATTATAATCCCCCTACCTCAACTCTTGGGATTCACCAGCAATTCAGGTTGTCTAGGAAAATCTCATTACTGCAGGACTCACTGTCCAAGCTACTGTTAGCAGAGAGAGAGCACAGAGAAAAGTAACCCAGGTGACTGTCTGCAAATTGACACAGATTAACTGTTCTTTGTCCAGAATCCTGGTGGAATACCAGAGAGCTGCAGAAAGTCATTTTCAGACACAACATTGAGAATACAGCTCAGAGATGATATGTAGGTTTCCACGAATTGCAATGAGTGCCACAGAAGTGGAAGAACCATGAGTTAAATTAATTTGGCCCAAAATTATATCCAAAGGAACAGTTTTAGCCAAGATTCAACATGTTCCTGCAGCTGACAATTTATTTAATTGGGAAGGCTATTAAACCATTAGATTGCAATGGGAAAAATTCTAAGAGATTGTGGAGCCATATTCATAAGCATAGGTTTATCTCTTCTCCTTGTATTCAATTGAGGACACTAATTCAATTCATTCACATAGCAATGGATTTTATTGTGGATGAAGTTGGTTTTTTTCCAGGAATCAATTCCCACTTTAAAAGGAGGCTAAAGTGCCTGGGCTTTAGCCAGATGTTTCTGAGAGGAGAGTGATTAAAATGGTTGCTAATTCCATGGTGAATATTTTTCTCACCATTATCACATTCCACCTTCAAGAGTCAAGATAAACCACACTTCTGTATTACACATTTCTGGGAAGGTTATTTTAATTTATGTTAGTCTAAGATAAATTTTATTTGTCTAAAAGAAATTTATAAGAAATATAAGTTTGATATGGACATATATACAATATTGAAGCCAAGACAAATGATATTTATCTATGGAAAGCTAAGTGCATTCTCTGGAATTATGACCATATCATTTAAACTAAAATTCTTGTAAAATATTGTAATCACACTTTTGAAGGCTGAGGTGGGAGGTTCACTTAAGGCCAGGAATTGGAGAACAGCCTGGGCAACACAGCAAGACCGCATCTTTACCAAAAAAAAAAAAAAAAATCAGCCAGGCATGGTGGCACATTTGTAGTCTTAGCTACTTGGGAGGCTAAGGCAGGAGGATCACTTTAGCCCATGAGTTCAGTTCTGCAGTGAGCTATGATCACACCATGGTACTCAAGCCTGAGGAACAAGAGTGAGATCCTGTCTCAGGGAAAAAAAAAAAAAAAAAGAATTGTAATCACTAAGAATCACTTGGAATTTTTATTGCTTCAAGATGCTTCTCGACTTACAATGGAGTTATGTCCCTATAAACTCATCATAAGTTTAAAATATCATTTAAGTGAAAAATGCATTTAATACACCTAACCTACTGAACATCATAGTTTAGCTGACCCTACCTTAAATGTGCTCAAAACACTTACATTAGCCTACAGTTGGGCAAAATCACCTGGCAACACAGTATACTTTATATATCAGTTGTTTACCTGGTGATCACATGGTTGACTGGGAGCTGGGGCTTGCTGCCGCTGCCCAGTGTCACAAGAGCGTATCCTACCACATATGGCTGGCCCTGGAAAAGACCTAAATTCAAAATTCAAAATATGGTTTCTACTGAATGCATATCGTTTTCACACCATCATGAAGTTGAAAAATCGTAAGTGAAACAATCATAAGTTGGGGCTGTCAGTATTTATAAATCTTTACTTCCCATGATATTTTAATGTGTAAATTTGTGATACCAACCCAGAATATCTGCATTTTTGAAGGGGTAGTAAAAGTGAAATGACAATTTCCCTTGTGGGAACCCAACTCTAATGAGTAACACACATAACAGCAAAACCACAAATTCTAGAATATAGAGCTAGTGATATAAGAGTTTTCATTATTCTATGATTTGACCAAAAGTTTGCTTATCTGCTCACTTTTCATTTCCACTGCTGTATAATATTAAAGAGCCCTGTTCTTTATATTGGAGACTGCTCAAAATTCAGACACTAAAAAAATAGGCATCTACTGTAACTCTTTTTAGATATTGTGTTTGCTACTTAAATTTCTGTCTATAAATATATCTATCCCTGCAAGCCAGGCAACTCAGGAGATATAATTATCCTTTGTAATTATTTTCCATAGACTAGCACTAAAGAAATTTCACTATCATGTATACTATTGTAGAAAAGGTCTGGAAGTCAACTTGACTTGAAGTAGGAGAAATTTAAATATCATAACCACCGTATAAGAAAAATGTGATTTCCATTTTCCAGATAAGGAAATTTAGCATCAGAGAAATTATCAAACACAGGGAAACCTAGCCAATAAAGGAGGGAGGTAGGAAGGCTATGATGTAATCACAGGTTCTCAGGGACCCCTTGGACAAGAGTTAGGGATGATGATGACAACATTGGGTGGGTGTCTTAGGCAAGGCTTTGGCACCTTTTCTTATTAAGAGCAGAGTAGCTTCATATGCAATTGGTTTATGTTGTAATTCCAAGTAAAAATTTGTTTGAATAAAAAACAAATAGCTTAGACAATTTACTGCACTACACACAGGGTAACCAACTGTTCTGGTTTGCCTGGAACTGTGGGGGTTGCCAGGAAACAGGAGTTTCAGTGCTAAAATGGGGAAAGTCTCAGAAAAACAAGGATGAGTTGGTCCCCCTACCAGTCTACTTCCCATGAAAATATTTATTTTTTGGAGGCTGCAGATTGAACAGATGGGAAATAGTGTACTGAGGGCTCTAATTCATGTGGAACATGGCCCTGATCCACAGCTTCACATGATTCAGCATTGCAAAGACCTGTGCCCTCCCCCTCGGTCTTGACTTAGTGCAGGAGGGATGCAACCAGGTACTGACACATTGTACTATTCCTGTGATCATCTTTTTTAGAAGTATGAGTAAATATGTTGATATAGATATTAGAATTTTATTGTTTTACCTTTTTTACTTCATTGGAGCAAGGACTTTCAAAACTTTTTGACCAAAACCCACAGTAAGAATTAAGTTGTACAATTAAATTTTATCAATCAGTACACACATCATATATAACTGTTACAGAAGTTTCACAGAGAATTTTTATGTTTGTTACTAGCCTTCAGAATGGCACATGTATGGCCTTCAGGAGCTACCGAGGTTCAGCATCCTGAGTTTCCATTTCTGTGATCTGCCCCTTACATGCAGTGCCCACCCCATGGCTTAAGGCTGTGGTTCTCAAACCATAGTGAACACAAACATCACCAGGGAGTGTGTTAAACTTGGCAATATTGTGGCACCTCACAGATGTCTCGATTCTGGGTTTGATTATGGGGTAGGATCTCAGAACTCACTTTTAACAAATAATGTGGACACAGGTAATCCTCTGGCTAGACTGAGGAACACTGCCCTCAGGGATATAGTCCTGAGCTATCTCATCTCTTACTCATCATTGATTCATTTTTCTGCTATCTATCCAACTAGTGTATGCCAAAAATATGGGAGAAATCCTGGGGGTACATAATTTCACATTGTTAGGATACAGTTGAACAAAATGCAAAAATTGGAATGTAACATAATCATTCTTATTAACACTAATATAGCAGTTCAGTGAAAGATTTGATTTTGTTTTCCCTAAACAATGGATAACCACTAGATCATAAAGATCACGTTAGTATAAAGGAAGGCAAGATAAGGGAGAAGCAACCTGTTAGAGGTTGTTGCAACAAACCAGGTAAGAGAAGGTGAGTTAATGTACTAAAGAGTATGTACTCAGGATAGAAGTGATAGGAAATGTAATTTTTCATAGTTTAATAGGCAAGGTAGACAAGCAGATGGTTGTCCTAATGTGGTGCAACATGTTCTGTGCTAATGGTATTTATAAGTTGCAATGATTACAAAATGCAGGGACCTATTTAGAAACACTGTGATATGCATTGTGACTCGTCTGAGCAATCAAAGGGTCTGTAAATGAGCATTTGACACCCAAATCAAGATGGACACAGGTATATACCAACCTTATTTAATAAATTCAAGGATAAAATACCATTTAACATTACAATAGATTAGAGACCAAAAAAGCCAAATTTCTTTGCTGTGTCTTCAACAGTAGCATCGATGGGATCTAAATCTAGATTTACAAAAGGCAGGGGGGTAAAACAAGAGGTGCTAGATCACTATTGTTTTTTGTGGCTGAATATTCACACCTAATGGGTGTGATGCACAGTCTAGGGGATGGGCACGCTTGTAGCTCTGACATCGGGCAATGCAAAGACAATATATGTAACCTGAACATTTGTACCCCCGTAATATTCTGAAATAAAAAATAAATAAATAAATTAAAACAAAAGGCAGGGATGCCAGGTGTGGTGCCTCACGCCTATGATCCTAGCACTCTGGGAGGCCGAGGCAGGAGGATTGCTTGAGCTTAGCAGTTCAAAACCAGCCTAAGCAAGAGCAAGACCCTGTCTCTACTGAAAATAGAAAAAAAAATTAACAGGGTGTTATTGCACGGGCCTGTAGTCCCAGCTAATCAGCAGGCTGAGGCAGGAGGATTGCTTGAGTTCAGGAGTTTGAGGTTGCAGTGAGCTACAATGAGGCCACTGCACTCTACCTGGGGTGACAGAGTGAGACTTTGCCTCAAAAAAAAGAAAAAAAAAAAGGGCAGGGGGCTATAATATTTTCTCTCAATTTTATATAACATTCCAACTTAGACTATATATAACAAAATCATTTGCTGAAAAGCCTCAGGGCCTTCTCTAAGACAATGCAGAGATTGATGACTCTCCTCCCCATGACATTCCTGTTCAATTAGGTAGAGGTCAGAGAGACATCTGCTTCATATTTCAGCAATGAGTATTAAGGACTTCAATGGAAATGAAGTTCCCTAATTTTAGGTCTTGGCACATGCAAAGCAAATTCACCTTTCACTTATTAAGAAAAGCTGACAATTAGATGACTTTCTCCACCAATTTTATTTTCGTTTTTTTTTTTTTTTTTTTCACTCTCCCTTAATTTATGGCCTTCTTTTGTTGGTTTGAGCTTCTCTCTCCCACCTTCCTGTTTACACTCTTTATATACAGCTTGACTTGGGATCAAATGCAGTGGAGGGGCTCATTAAATGCTGAGCAGCCAGTTTTGACAAACTCTACTTTCACACAAGTTACACAAGAGAAATACATAATATAATTTTTATGGTTGACTGCCTTGAGAAAATTTAGCACACCAGAAGCATAATTCATTCAAGGGAAAAAAAAAAATCTCTTTAGCTGACTTATTACCTGAGTGCAGCTCTGCTGCTGGAAATAAAGTTTGAAAGCTTCTACGTACATAAGGAGTACAAATGGATTTGGGTCATCAATAATGTGACTAAGTTCAGAATCAGAGTGTTAAGGGATTTCCCTCCAGCAGGTAATAATAGTACTCATTGCGCTTGTGTCTTTGATGTGACAGGCTCCGTGTCCTACATTTTGCATATGTTACCTCGTTGTACTCCTCACAGCCCCCTTGTAGGTACAACCTTACCCCCACATACAGATGAGAAAGCTGAGGATCAGAAAGGTAAATAACTCCCACAAGGTCACACTGCTGGTAAGTGTTGACTCCGAGTCTGTTACATTCCATAGCCAAGGGCTGTCCTATGATTTCCATGAAATTTTTACTTCTCAACCTGGAAGGTTTGTTCATCGTGGAGTGTCTGCAAACCATATATTCGATGCTCTGCCTGTCGTTTGTCAGTGCAAGCAAGAGAGGTTATAAAAAGTACAGCAAGAAGTAGTCTGATCCAAAGAAAAGCAATCAAAATGTTTTAGTCTCTGAAAATCCATGCAGTGAATGTTTTAATAGAGCAGTAGATGATGAAGATGAAGAAGACAGGAGCCAGGGTTGATTCTCATGCTAATGCTCAAGCACATGACACTGTTTATCCCTTGCCAAATCATTCGTTTGCTGTTGTTTGCAAAGTCTAATTGTATCACACTACAGAGTGCAGAATGCTAAGTAAAATGTTTCTTTGCCATATCTATCTATATATAGACAGAGCTTTGATTTCCAAAATCCAATATTTGCATATATCCAATATAGTTATAAAGACAGAACTGAATTGCAGTGGCATTTTAAGAAAGTCATTTAGAAAGTAAATGAGAAATAAATATAGTACATGTAACTAGGGATATATTATGCCCTTTTCTATTCTGATTCGTGGCCTATTCCCTTCCCTCCTTTGACCATTAATTCATTTGTGTCATCTATATTAGGACTCTTTGCTGTAAGAAAGAAACTCTAAATACTCTTCTTCATGAAACAAAACAGAAAGAATGTGGTCAGATTATCAGAGGAAAAATGAAACCTAGAAAATGCAAAGATGTCAGTTAATGCTGTTCGCTCACCTCTAATCTCAGCTGTTCACTATGATTTGGGGTCTCTCTTTTGCTGATACTCAGTGCACCTGGCAGGCAGAGGATGGTCATTCAGTGACTCCCAAATTTATATGTCATGAATGTTACAACATATGAAAGGACAGATAATCTCAGTGCTAACTTCAGTTTTCTGGAAAAGGAACACCAATATTCTCATTTTATTCAAATCTACTCTTTGTCCATGTCGTGTGATCAGGTGCTCATAGAGGACAAATATGGCTCTGGGTCCCCCCGAATGGCGATCTGAGCCCAATTGAGAATCATTCTGAGCAGAAAAAATACTCCAAAAATGATCCAGTGCCCCATCTTTTGCTGATTTATTCAAGTTATGACCTCTATGCTTAAAATAGCTCCTTGTTTTGAAAGTTCTCTCAAAATATCTTAGTAATAAACTTTACCTGATTATATTTCTTCATCCACAGGAGGAGCCTTGATACAGCTGATCCATCAGCTGAATCACTCTGGTTTTCTCACTTATCTGACCAATGGGGACCACAGCATGACTACTGGGTCATGGCAATTGGTATCAATTAGAAAAGATTAAATTAGTCACATTGCAGTCTTGCTCAGATTAGAAAAATTCTGCTTTTCCCTCTTATCACTTAATTTATGTCCTACTTACAGTCCATACAACCCTTACATAAGTGCCCTAAATACTTACCATTTAATTGTTAATCCTTTTCTCACGTTCTTTGTATAATTGACTCATTGCTATTAACTGTAGAAATTAATGCCATCTGTTTTTATACTTGAACCTCTTGAGAACAGGGGCACTATACAAATGCTTTTGCCTAAATACTTGTAAACTTGCAAATGGAAACCCTTAATAATTATCATTTAATGGCAATGATCATGATGAAGATGCTAGGGAATAAAATGAAACAATATATGAATCAGTCAAATGATATAATCGGTAACTGAGAATAATAATAAACATTCACATTCCAAGAACATTATGCCTAGACACAAGGCATCTGTTTCCTGTGGCTTAAAGTCCTCAAATCACTTCAAGGAAAGTTAAAATATTTAGTGAATTTATTATGCCAAAGCAATAGTTCCATAATGTAGTAGAGACAGTAAAATAATCTAACAGCAAACATTGTTTAACTCTTTTCATTGTAAGAAAAAGCAGTTTTATGTTAGTTCTCAGGCTAACAAAGTACAAAAATCTTCCATTAGAAAAATATTTTATAAAAAGCAGACTAACAAATCACACATGCATAGGCTGAAGACATATTTACTAAATAGGATATAAAGCCCAGCATGCAGAATGACAATTTACCAGAAAAAAAAATCATTGTGGAGAACATTTATCATAAAATATATTATAGTGTGAAAAATATAGACACATATCCATCTATTAAAACATAAATATAGATACAGTGGTAGAGATAGTCTGTACATCTCCAGACATACTGATAAACCTAATTTTTTTATTTATATGTGATCAGTGTTAACTACAAAGATGAGAAAGTTGGGCCAAATGAGATTTGAACATTATCTTGGTCAAAGTCAAGGCAACAAAGAGGCAGAGCCTAACTCATGGTCACAAATAGGAGAAAGGGAATAAATTAAGCCTGAAGAAGTAAATGAGATAGTGATTGCAGGTGTACTAGGGAGAGTTACAGGAGGAACAGAAGAATCAGTTATTGTCTGGGATGTTCCTCACTTGCCTTAAATATCCCAAGTCTGTTAGGCTAAGTCTTAACGTGCGTGTAATCAGATGTATCCTCATCCTACCAGAGGGACCCAATATCTTCAGCAAAGGCAATTCCGCTGGACAGAATGATGTCTCTTTGGGAGCCTTCTTGCATCAGTTTGGTCTGAGAAGGGTCTAATCTCCCTTTGTCCATAGTCACTAGATTATTCTTTTCCCAGGTTTCAGCAGCCTTTCTGCTATCATCACCTTAGAACTGGAGCACAGGACTTGGTAACTGACCCCTTAAACTCACATATCACCTCTTGGATAAAATATCCACAACAGACTTTAAAACCCAAAATTCCATTTTGTCTATCTGCAGTGGGCCACCTACGAAACAAAGCTGTTTCCTTATTCTACTTGGCCTTCAACTTGTCCATTGTTTCCTTTTGCAATAATTTCGACTAGAGATTTACATGTAAACTAGATATTAATAAGTGAACACACTTGAAGGCAGGAAAAAGGCAGGGAAGCTATGGACAGAGTCTCCAGTACAACTCTTAGAAAGACTCAGCCTTTGAGTGTCTTTTCTTGTGTAGTAAAAAGGGAAATACAAATTAACTTGAACTTTAATTGTTGTCTCTTTGTATTGAATTCCTCTTCTGAGATTGGTCTATATTTTCAGTAAACAATTTCACATGAATATCATAATCTAATGTGCTTGTCCAGTAACCACCATGGGGTGCAAAGAATGATGTTTTGCCAGCATCATTTTATTCTGGGCTCCTGAAGGGAATATGCAGTGGCAGCTTTGGGTGTGAGGCAAAACAGGATTTTTAGAGTCTAACAGCAACGGTAGAGAAATATGAAGCCTAAAGGAGTTACAGAAGATATTTGCCATGAACACATTAAGACCATACTTTATGAATGCTCTATAAATTGAGACCAACTTTGAAATATAAAAAAGAAGGGGTTCAGAAACAATTTTCATCTTGTGGATTGCTTTACACATGAAGATGAGTTAATATCAATAGGAGAAAGTTCTATGCTTAACTGGAAAGAGTCTAGGCACTTGTAGAGAAACTAGATAGTGTTTTAAAAAATCAGGCCAGTATGAATAAGTGGCTGCTTTGGGAGTGATATGTAGAAAAACATTACTACCAGGGGAAACAAGAGAGCTGAGGTCACTCTATTTCTGTCATATGGCTTCAAATTGTGGCTGTTTATCAAGCAACTTTGGTAGAAAGTAGAAGGGGAGGAGGCTTCAAGTTCCATGAGGAAATAGTATCTAATAGCATGGTTTTAACCAGAAACATGAGTTCATGTTGTGAGTGGTGGAATTATTGTAGGAATGACTTAGTGACTAAAGATCAAATTCCTAACAAGGGGCTCTCAGGACATGGGGCTCTGTATTAATATGTGCCCCTATCTGCTTAATGAATTCTTCAGTATCAACTTTGGCCACAGGGTAGAGATCGTATTTGCAAACATGCCTTCAGTGTGGAGACAATTATGAGAAGCCTGGAAACCTAAAACCTGAGGATGTGTGAATAAGGTGGAGAATAAGAAGAAAGGATCTCCTGGGTAGACTGGCATCAGATGACACTCTGAACATCAGAGGATCTCCTCACTGGACCTCCAGAAATGAAAGTTGGGAAATTAGAGAAGGACCAGGGGATGAGCTCTTTTGACTTCACGAAAATTAAAACTCTTCACTCCCTAGGGAAGAGGCTGGTTCCATGAAGGGGTAGAGTGGAGGCAGCCAGTGGTCGTCTGATGATGCTCATACCCTTTGTGAAGGGTTAGAACATCTCTGATTATGGAGGAAGTGTGGCAGAGGAGTGGGCTGAGCAGTCTTTCTCCTGGATTACCTTTAAATTCTAATACCACTAAATATAATCTATAATATCTCCAGAGACATCTGCCAGCATCTTTTTGCCTTTTTCCCTGAGTTTCTGTAGGGATCATATGGGTTCTGGCTGGCTGGGTTTCCATGATAATGAGGAACTATTGACCTTGAGGAGAGGACAAGAACATTTCTTTTTACTTTGTGCTCCAGAATCAGAAAGTCAGAACACTAAAAGGCCATCAGAGAAAAATCTTGCTCTTAAGAAGAAAAAAAAAAAAAAAAAGAGGAAGTGTTTATCTGTAAGTCCAAAGATACTCATTTGCAACTGTTAATAAACTTTGTCTCATGTACCAACAAGAGAGAGAAATAATTTCCAATGAACTAAAAGTATTTTCCCAGAGGAAGGTGTACAAGAAAAATTTGTATATACTAGAATTTTAGTGGTCTGACAAATTGATAAGGTAGTTGGCATAAAAACTAAAGGGGCACCCCATAGTACTGCTTTTGACTGGAAGTGTCCAATGTCAGGGAGGCAGGAGAGTTTAGGGCATGGAATGTTAGCAGTGCACAATTCCATGGTTTCTGTGACACTCAAAATCACTGGATAAATTAAAATCATAAAATGCATAGCTTGGGTAAGTTTTTTTTTTTTTTTTTTTAATTTGTAGCTGTTGAAAGCAAGAAGCTTGTACCACTTCTTGTGAAACAGAAGTTAAGCAATAGGTAAGAACCAAAGGGTAGGAAGAAGAGACAACAAAGGAACCTTGGAAATACACAGAAATCCTAGTCAAGATCTGGACTTAAGAAGTCATGAAATTGAGAGTTTGAGTCAAATTTATAGCCATGTTCTGAGAAGAGACTCCAAGTAAAATCTGATTTACATATATCTCAACTTTGTGTTTTAAATATTCCCTTGATTTGTACCAAGACCTTCCAAGACCCCAAGTGTGATTTTAATATACATCTGTTCATGATTCTGGGGAATACCTCATTCTCCAAGCTCATTGATATTCTCAATCTTAACCACATTAGAATCAACTCAAAGTCTTTCAAATCTTGATGCCTAAGCCTTCCCCCTAAACAATTTATTTATTTTTGTGGCACCTGAGAAACAGAAAATTTTTTTCAAGCTTACGTTTAATTATCAAGCCCAGCCAAGGTTGATAATCTCTGACCTAAAAGCACTGGTGTTTGCAATTGGCAGTTATAGCATTAACTTTCACCTTAGATAAATTAAGGTAGCATATTAGTAGTTTTTGGAATTTTTTTCTTGTATGCTATCATTCATTCATTCATTCTTTCCTTTATAAGTTCAACTAATAGTGACTGCATTCCTTTTGGGGAGCAGTAGTGTGTTGATATTGAAAATGTAGTGATGAACACAAATCTTAGCACTAGACTTAGTGAAGCTGGTAGACTTATGGAAGAAAAATATGGATCAAATAGTCACTAAAACAAAAGTATAATGACAAATTGTAACACGTATTATCAAGGAAAGAAAAAGGTTTTCATGAGAATGCAAGAAGGGCTGCTGATTTAGATTGTTGAGGGAATGGGGATAATCTCTGTGGAATTTTTGAAGCAGATACCTGATGGATAAGATGTGAATTATTTAAAAAGGACCGGGAAGTAAAGGGACTCCGGGCAGATGAACCATCCTGTACAAAGCCCTCAGATGAGAAAGAGCAGCCACATATTTGAGGGACTGAAAGAAAGTCACTATGTGGGAAGCACAGAAAAGGATGAAGGATTTGTACAGTGTAAGCCAGGAGAAGTAGCAAATGTCAGCTAATGCAGGACTTTCTGAAGACCTTGCTAAAGATTTAGATTATAGATTGTGTTATATTTTTATTATTTTGTTTTGTTTTTGTTTTTAAGAGTATATTCAGGAGGACACCATGAAAATGGTTTTAAGGAGAAGAAGCTGAGATCTAATTTTCAAATTCAAAGACGATTTTGACATTCTGGCTGGGGGCTGGAGAATGATTTCAAGAGGGGCAAGATTAGAAGTCAGATCAGTTCATAGACCATTGCATTAGTTCAAGTATAAGAGATAATGTGAAGCTAAGGGAGATAGTTGCAGAAAAATGGACAAAATTGAGCAATAGTTTGGAGAAAGATCCACATGTCTTGGTGGATTAATTATAGCATGACAGGAAGAGGGAAATTGCATGGAAGCTTGGCCTTCCACTTATCTTGTGAGACATGAGGAAAGTTACTTAATCTCTCCATACTTCAATATACTCATCCATCAAATGAGTACTATGCTAGTTCTTTCCTAATGCCTATACAAATATTGTATAGTAGTGAACTGCTGGTCTCCAAAAGACCACCAGAAACACATTTTGATAAAGCAAAGCTTAATTTAGTATATTTAACTGCAGTGGGGAGCACATTGTCTTGACAGAGTCTTAGTGTCAAGATGATGACTAAAGAAGATACATAATTTTAGAACCTGAATTGAATGATTTTAAGGTGAATCTTGCAAGATGAGAAGTTGGTTAGGACTGGGCAGAGTTTATGACTCAACAGCTTTGGATTGATGGGCATAGAAAGGTAAAGGGCTTACCTTGGTGAACAAGTAATTACTCCCGAGGGGTTAATTGTTATATTTGATTCAGTCAAATCCTTATCTTCCAGGAGCAGGTAGTTAGTTTTTGTTGTTGTTTTCTCAGTATTGTTTAACATGTCTATTGAAAACTTTGTCCATGGCAGAACTGTTTAATATGGGACCAGGTACTATTTCCAAATCCCTGTAGGATGTCACCACTCAGAATTTGAGAATGAGAAATTGGAATTCACAGAGATTCTTGGGACTTCTTGAACACATAGTTATTCCAATTTATTTACATGTTCTTAGATAATTAGGAGTTATTGTAATAATAAACTGGATTAAATTTCTGTGATAAGACTATACTAAAACTTTCACATTTTTAAAAGAATTATGACAAGTGCATGCTTTATTATTAAAATGAACCAATACATTATGACAAGATTATATATTTTAATAACATTCAAATTGATCTCTATCAGACATAAATATTTCATAAAAGAAGGGAATATGGAACAAAATAAATACCATGTTATAATAATTTTAAAAGTTAAAAAGGGATACAATAAATATTTAATATTTAAATGTTATTCTTAAAACTAAATTTTAAAAGAAAGCATTGTTGTCTTCAAGTTAGGTCCTACAGTATATATTGCTTCTTATAAACTCATTTTATTTTTTAACTATAAAAATATTTTGTGTGCTTGAGCTGATTTTAGTGCTATGGAAATCAATATTGCTTTTGTTAATTCAAATTTTGGATTTGTTTTGAATTTATGTTAGAGTATTCTCCAACAACATCCACATCTGCTTCTCCTTGCATCTCTTGTTAAGTTATTTACAAATAACTGTAGGCTAAAGTAAGTATTTAAACACAGAAAATCACTAGTGAATACTATTGGATAGTATTAAAATACCCTAACGTTGAGTTCTCTTAGCAAGGGTAATGAAACTACACAATCACAGTTCAAAATTGACAATTTAAGAACGTATTTTCCTTCTAAAACTTGTTATTTCCTGGAGTGCCACTTATAGGATTTGTATAAAATGCACAATGCCTGTAGACTTATTAATATTTATTTTATTTATAAGAAGGACTCACCATTAGCAGCATACAGGACCATGAAAACACACATAATGCAGCAACAACTATGAGCAAGGCTCAGTTATTAAATCATGATCAATGCTTCTTCCCAGAAATGTTCAGCTTTATCCTTCAACTCCAAGTGTCAGTGCATGCAGCTCTTGCTTTCAGTGTGACGTCAGTGCGTTCCTTTGAACCAATGTTTATTTTAATTCTAACAGGAAAATTATAATAGTTTTATAGTTGTTCTGATTTCTTGACTGGTTTTCTTTGGGATTTGAAAACACTTTTAAATTTTCAGAGATATACCGCAAGGAATTTGTGCTTGGAAATACCAGGCACAAGAAAGGATCTTGGCTCCCATTGCTATTTAGAACAGGCTACAGGATTATGTTTGTTTTGGTTCTAAAAGCTGAGGACATCAAGCACTTAACACCTAAAACATATTAAATGATCCAAAATTTCAGTAATTCTTATTATCATTTGGATGAGGTTGTCAGTTACTGAGAGAAGAATCTAGTTGGGAAGAGAGAGGGAAAGTGATGATTCAGTTTGGCGTGTTAAGTTTAGAAAACCTGTGTGATACTCAAGTGCAGAAATCAAGGAGGTAGTTGGGCCTGCGATCTCTAGATAATAAAAGTCTGGTGTGGAGATATAAATACTATTGGTACCTAGATAGTGCGTAAAAAGATGAATGAGGATAAGGTCACATACACAGACAGTGGACTGTGAGAAAAGAAGAGGGCTAGACTCTGGTACTGAGTGGGAGACCTGATCACTCATGCGTTCCCTGAACTGCACTTCCACGCCCACCGTATTTTATCCTCTCAGTACAAATGAGCTGTTTCTTAGTTTTCTCAATAGCATGCTATCTGGGCTTGAAAAATTACTTGACTTATATACTAATGAATCTAAGAAGAATTGTTGATTTTTCAGCTTTTTAATTCTTGATGGGATGAAGTGATGATTTCGAAGCTCCTTGCATGCCAGACTGGAAACCAAAAGTAAACAATTATTTTTTGAGAGAAAGCATTGAGTCACCAAGGAAAATACAAATGCTTTTGTGTTATCATCTATTTTAAATATTTTCTATAGTTTAGCTTTATTGGTCATGCAGAAATATCACAAGATGGAACCAGAAGACTTGTATTGTAATTTATCTAAAACACGTTTTACTGTGAATGCCCAACATAATTTTGGATAAATTGCAATATCCTTATGCTTTTCCTCTGAAAATTAAACATAATAATATTGGCCCAGGTGCTGCTAACTTGTTGGTAGAACAGAACAAACACAAAAAAAGGGGACTGTGCTTAACAAATTAAAATTGTTTCAAGAATTAAATCTTTTATTGGCATGAATAATTGACAGATGTGTTTTCAGGGACAAAATACTTATTTTTCTTTCCTATTTATAGTTTTTATGTTTAATGACAACACATAATTACTATTTAATTTATTTTCTTAAAAGAAGTGACATTTTTGTGAACTCTGAGTATTATAGACTGAATGTTTCTGTCCCCCCAAAATTCATATGTTGAATCCCTAAGCTCCAATGTAACTGTACTTGGAGATAGGACCTGTAAGAAAGTAATGAAGGCTAAATGTAGTCATAAAGTATTAGATAATTGTTTTCTGTGCTCCACAAATTTCTTGTAACATTATTATTGCATTTACAAAATTAAATTTAATTTAAATTTAAATCAAAATTAAATTTACATTGTATTTCTCACAAACTGACTATAATCTTTGAGGGCTAGAGCTATATTACATTCAAGTTTGTGTGTCCATCAGCAAGTATATTGTTAGGCATAGTAGATGCTCAGAAAGTACCGGCTGCACAAATGAATGTGGTATAAGAGCTGTAGCTCTAGTATCATAAAAGAGTGTGTGTGTTTTTCAGTTTTTGTTATGTCCTATTTATTTATTTTTTTCTTGCAATTTATTTTTATTGATATATCTTAAATGTACATATTTTCATGGTACATGTGATATTAATAATTTGATACATTCATATAGTCACATCAGGGTAATTGGGATATCCATCACCTTAAATATTTATCTTTTCTTTATGCTAGGAACATTTGAATTATTCTTTTCTAGATATTTTGAAATGTATAATTAATTAATGTTAATAATAGTCACCCTACTGATCTATCAAACACCAGATGCATCCATTTTAAGAGTTAATTTTTTGTTGCTGTTGTTGCTGTTGTTTTGCTGGTTTAATTTTATAATTTGCTAACAATGCTTTAACATGATCCACATTTCATGGTGAGTTGGATTTGTTGCTATAAAATATTATATTCCAAATCATTATTCTTCAATAGATTTATCTAATAAATAAATTGGGTAATATGGAAAGCACTGACTTCTGAATAAACAACTATACCATCTTAGATACAAAGTCAAGAGTGTAATTTGGCACAAAGAGGAGAAGCATGAAGGAACAGTACTCAGGTATACATGATTAAACCGTAAAGTATCAGAATTCTGCAAAACTATTCTACACACATGAGTGACATGAGGAGACTAGGGACCAATACTACATCAATACAACAGCCAGCAGGAGGACACATTAGAATATAAAAGAGGTGTGTCCTTACATTTTTAAAGTGGATTGGCTTTAGAAGTTGTCAATATGTTTCACCTAAGCCAGAAAAAGATGAAAGAGAAAGAAGAAAGAAAGGAGAAAGAAAAGAAAGAAAAGAAAGAAAGAAAGAAAATGTATATGTATGTGTGTGTGTGTTATGTTATGGGAGCAGAGGAATGCATAACAAAACCAGAACATGGTATGGAGACTCCTGATTCCACTGTCAGTGTTCAGTGACTTCAGTGAAGGTAGCCTTGATGACTGTGCTAGGTTATTGATATGAACCAAAAGCAAGGTAACCAATATACTATGACTCAGTAACTAGTAACAACACTTAGGATAGGCAATCTTTAGTTAAAATTGTATTTCCCAATCTGGTATTCAACTAACTCTGATCTTTCTGCTGAATGTTTGTAGATGTACTGTGAAAAAAAATTAAGAAGTATTTTTAAGTCAAATGAATTAGAGAACAAAAAACAATACAAAAGATGAACAAAACAAAAAGTTGGTTCTTTGAAAAGATAAACAAAATTGACAGACCTCTTGCTAGATTAACCAAGAACAGAAAAGAAAGGACCCAAATAAGTTCAGTCAGAAATGAAAAAGGTGATACTGATGCCACAAAAATACAAAATATCATCCATGAATACTACATAAATCTCTATGTACATAAACTAGAGAACATAGAGTAAATGGACAAGTTCCTGGAAACACACAATCTCACAAGACTCAACAAGGAAGAAATGGAACTCCTGAATAGACCAATAATAACCAGTGAGATCAAATCAGTAATAAAAAACCTCCCAACAAAAAAAGTCCTGGACCAGATGGATTTACAGCCAAATTCTATCAGGCCTAAAAGAAGACCTGGTACCCATAATGGACAAATTATTCCATATGTTGAGACGGAGGAAATACTCCCCAACTTATTCTATGAAGCCGACATCACCTTGATTCCAAAGCCAGGAAAGAACACAACAATAAAAGAAAACTACGGACCAAGAAACCTTATGAATGTAGATGTAAAAATCTTCAAAAAATGCTAGCAAACCAAATTCAATAGTATATCAAAAAAATAATCCACCATGACCAAGTGGGCTTCATCCCAGGGATGCAAGAATGGTTCAACATACATAAATTAATAAATGTGATTCATCACATAAGCAAAAGCGAAAACAAAGGCCATATAATCATCTTAATAGATGCAGAAAAAGCATTCAACAAAATCCATCACCCTTTCATGATAAAAACCCTCAAAAAACTAGGCACAGAAGGAACATACCTCAGAATTATAAAAGCAATAAATGACAAACCTACAAGCCAACACCATACTGAATGGGGAAAAGTTGAAAGCATACCCACTAAGAGGTGGAACAAGACAAGGATGCCCACTGTCACCGCTCCTATTCAACATAGCACTGGAAGTCCTAGACAGAGCAATCAGAGAAGAGAAGAATATTAAGAGTATCCAACTCAGGAAAGATGAGGTCAAACTATTACTCTTCACTGATAATATGACCTTGTATCTAGAAAAATCTGAAGATTCTACCAAGAGTTTCCTGCAATTAATGAATAAATTAAGCAAAGTCTCAGGATATAAAATCAATGTACATATATCAATGGCATCTCTATATACTAATAATAGTCAAGCCAAGAGTCAAATCAAAGATTCAATACCATTCACAATAGCTGCAAAGAAAATAAAATACCTAGGAATATACGTAACCAAGGAGGTGAAAGATCTCTACAAGGAGAACTATTAAACTCTGAGGAAATAAATCACAGAGGATACAAACAAATGGAAAACATATCATGCTCATGGATAGGTAGAATCAACATTGTTAAAATATCCATACTACCCAAAGTGATTTACAAATTCAATGCATCCTCATCAAGTTACCAAAGTCATACTTCACAGAACTAGAAAAAATATTTCTACACTTTGTTTGTATCCAGAAAAGAGCCCAAATAGCCAAAGCCATCTTAAGCAAAAAGAGCAAATCTGGAGGCATCACTTTACCAGACTTTAAACTATAGTACGAGGCTATAGTAATCAAAATAGCATGGTATTGGCACAAAGATAGAGATATAGACCAATAGCACACAACAGAGAACCCATACATAAAGTCATCTACCTACAGTCAACTGTTCTTTGGCAAAGCAGACAACAATATGTACTGGGGGAAAGAAGCCCTATGCAATAAATGGTGCTCAGAAAACTGGATAACCACATACAGAAGAATGAAATTGGACTCCTACCTCTCACCACTGACAAAAATTGACTTAAGATGGATAAAAGACAGATCTAAGGCATGAAACTATAAGAATTGTAGAGGCAAATGTAGAAAAAAACTCTTTTAGATATTGGCCTAGGCAAAGAATTTATGAAAAGGACCCCAAAGGTAATAATGGCAATAATAAAAATTAATAAATGGGATTTTGTTAAACTAAAACGTTTTTGTAAAACTAAGGAAACAGTAAACAGAGCAAAAAGACAACCTACAGAATGGGAGAAAACATTTGCAAGCTGCACATCAGGTGCAGAGCTAATACCCAGAATTTACAAAGAACTCAAGCAAATCAGCAAAACCAAAAAACAAACAACCCTATTAAAAAGTGGGCAAAAAACATGAATTCCATTAGGTTGACAAAGGCAAACAAATTTTTTTAGAATAATGAAAATGAAGTCTTGGGACAATTCTTCAGTAATGTACATTGTGAATCTCTGGGGAGGGCAGGTGTTGTTAGTGTGTTGTACTTTATAAAACAATGGAACCCTACCAAACACAGAATCTATCAACACTATCTATCAACAATTATAAAGGGGTGAATTAGAATCTCCTGATACTCTGTAACTTTTGTTGAGAGTTGAGATCTTTTAAGAATGATTTTCAAACAACATAATTTTCACTGAAACTCCATAATGAAAACCTTTGGCTTAGTAGCAATGAACACATCAGACACTCAGATATTTATTACTAAATACCACTTTCCAATAAAAGCAACCAAGATTCCTTGGAGAACTAGTTGACTAGAGTCTGGGGCAGGAAAAGTGCAAGAACAGCCTGTAGCATCTTGCAGAGTCAGAAAGCAAAGAAATTGAAAAAGAAACTAAATAAAAATGATGGGAACATATCAAAAGGGCACAGGGGCTAATCTGAAAGAGTCCCCAGTGGTTACAGTTGAAATAACTAGAACAATAAAATAAACAATGATAGCATTGATTATAATCCAAAAAATAAAATTAATATTCATAATAAATTAACAAAATGATGAATGAAAAAAGAAATAACAATAGCACTTTACTGAAAAAATCCAATTAATACATGTAGAAGAAATGAGGGAAATATAAAATCACTGCTAAACACCACAGTAATACTTATGTCAAGCAAGTTTCTCCAATGGATAATAAAATGAGTGGGTGAAAGTTTAAGCAGAAACAAGGTATTCGTGTGGTCTCAAAGTATCTTTCCTAAGATATCTTGTAATTACAAAGAGAAAAATAGTAATTCTACAGTAGAGGATTCTAAAAGACAGATCAAGGTTAACATCACCATTAACACATACAAACATCGCATACCACTTAGTACAATGCCCTGAGAATGGCACATAGTCTCTGCGGCATCCCTTCCAGTAATGCATAACCTAAGTTTAAAAATGAGAAAACATTAATAAAACCCAAACTCAGGCACATTCTACAAAATAATTAACCAGTACTCTTCAAAAGTGTCTAGATCGTGAAATATGAGAAGAAATTATACTTGCGCAGATTGAAGGGGACTAAGGAGACAAGAGAACAAAATGGACTATGGGATTCTGCATTAGATTCTGGATAAGAAAAAAAAAAACATTCTTGAAGAAACTGGTGAAATCTGAGTAAGTTCTGGACTTTAGTTTATAATATTGTACCAAGATTAATTTCTTAGTTTCAGTACATGTCTTCTGTTTTTTTTTTAAATGTTAACAATAGAGGGAAGCTGGAGAAAGAGTATAGGAAAATTCTTTTTGCACTATGTAACTCTCCTGCAAGTCTAAAATTTTCTCAAAAATTTATGTCAAAATATAATAAAAAATTTACAATAAGGAGCTGGGAGTATAATAAATAAATAACTAAATAAAGGCTTTGATATGACAGTATTTAGACATGGTTAATATCAGCTGGATTCTAGCATGACTATCCCAAAAGCTGAGTTTGTCACCTGTATTAAACATTGCCACTGTAATTATAGAACGAGGAGATTTCTATTTTGCTTCAGACTGAGAAAAATTAATACTTTGGCTTTTTACCATTCTGACTCCTTTTTCTTTGTAATTTAAATTATGTTGTTCATCTTACAGCAATTGTTTAATACATCTCCCTAAACCCCTAATTCTACTGATTCCAACAAGATGAGAATGAAAAATCCATAGGATATTATGTATGATTCCTCTCGGTTATAATTTGTAAAGTTAAGAGTTAATATATCAAGATAATAAAATGTTATAGCTTTTAGTTCAAGCAAAAACTATAAAAATTGAGGATATCAGAGTACACGCAATCATACTATGCATGAAATTGCCTACTTAGAAAGAGAAATAGTAAAGTGATAATTGTTATGATGCTAAAATCTCTGAATAGAAATTGCCACATTGTCAGCAAAGCCAAAATTTCCGGTTGGTTTATCAATAAGATTGTAATTTTCTTTGGGCTACACTGTACTGTATACTGCCTTCTGAATGTATTTCACCTCTCCTACCAGCACAGGAAGCTGAATTTCTCTAAGAGGATTCAATGGCTGGGCAGCTAGTCTAACGCTCATGCCCACATTTTGTTCGAGTGAACTGAGTTTAAAATAATCATCGAGGGCAGTGAGGGAAAAGAGCTGACAGTTCTGCATAGGAACTGATAGAGAACTGGCCCTGCTAAGTACAGGATCCTATTTTGTAGGGCTCTTGGGATTGGAGAGAGCTTACAGACAAATCGTGTGCACACATTTGAATCTCAGGTATCTTCAGCTCCTGCTAGCTGCCTCTACAAATCACTGACAGATCTAGAAAGGGGCGGTCAACTAAATCTCAGGACTCAGAGAATAATCCCTGAGTCATGGTACCCTAGGAATAACCTCAGAAGGAAGTTTTAGCTATTGGTTGAGAGATGGCACATCTGAGGACAAAAGGAGCTTTTGAGGTGTACCTGGGCTTTCTCTGAAGCTGTGGCACTAGCTCAGTTTACTCTCAGCCTTCCAGGAACTCTATCATGGAATGTACATTATAGGACCTTAAAATAATTAACAAATTTCCATTTTCCTTCTCTCTTTTTGGATACACATAATCTTTTGGTTTTATAGCAGAAGTGATGCAGCTGTGGACCTTTAAGGCTTGAATGTAGGTTTTCTCTTTTTCGAGAGTCACCTGAAACCTGAGATACTACTTATTTGTAAGGGAAATAGCAGATAAACTTTACAGCGATAGTTACAAATTCTAAGTGATTTTTAAAAAAATTCCCTAAACTAACCGAAATGAATTTATTGGAACTGTTGCACTTTATTGGGGAGAATTCACCTTCTGAACGGATGGGTCCTAGCTTCTCAATTCTTAATAAGCCCTCAGTGTTCAAGCTATTATTTCTCCACGTTCTCCTAGGAAACATGAGAAGGGGACATATGTATAGGCACCTCTTGGGAGCTAAAAAATTCAGCTGCTTCTTTGTGTTCCCAAATGCCTTTCTCAATTTTCCATTCCAATAATTATCGTGGGCAACTTCAGGGGCAGATATGCAATTGCTTACTTAAGGTAAAAAGGACCTTTGCTGGAGCCCTGTGTCACGTTCTGCCTGCCTTTTTATTGGAGTCAGGCTTGCCCAAGAACATGTTTTATGTTTTAACAGTGTTTGGCCCCGTGCCTGCTTTGTACTTGGCCGTGTCTGTCCTTAATCTTTCCTTTGGCACTTGTGCTTGCGAGGCCTCTGCCGGACTCCAGTCCTCGATGTTTCGTAGGGTGCCTGCTCTCATGTCTGCCCACAACACTTTCCTCAGCCCTGCTGAGGATGTATTGAATGCATCCTTTGAGAGCTTGCCTGGGCTTCTTGACTTTGGTTAATCTGCATCTCAGTTTTTGCTGGTTGGTCTATAAATTATATTCTTATGTTCCTTTCCCTTCAGTTAATAAAGGGAAATCAACTTAACTGTCACATAGCACAGTATTTTCATGCTGTAAGATTCTCTTCTGGGGAGGAGAATTGGTATCCAAATACCAAATCCTAGCCATTGCTGTCAGTCAATAGCTAATTTAAATTATGTTCACATTGTTAATTAATATTCCTTGGTAAGTAGGAAACTTAAGAATCATATTTCAAGCAACTGAAAACTTTTTTAGACTCCAAAAACAAAAACAACCACCAAAAAATCCTTGGAAATTTATTGAACGGATTATGAGTTATCACAGGAAATCTAAGGAGAGAAACTGCAACTGGAATTAGAAGCCATTAGAGACTTAGACAATTTCTGTCATCTGTTCTCTCTTCCTATCCCTCTTCCATATCCCACACCACTCCACAGCCAGATAGTCTGTGTATTTATTTCATTTATTCCTTTTTTTCTCTAAAGCCCTTCACTTTCTGCTTTCAAGTACACCTCAGTCTCAACTCTCATGGCCTCCTAATTCTTTTTACAAATACACTTTGAGTGTCTGAGTGACAATTCCAAAGTCTTTGCCAAAAGAATCTAATTGGGCATTTTGGCTTAAGTGCTCATCCCTGGTCCAATGAGCAGGGGCGATGGGTTGGCCACCTACCTGCTGAGAAGCAAGAGTGTGTAAGGAGACTTCCAGAGAAGAGGACCAGATGCCCAGGTAACACTATGGCACAACTGCTTGGTTTATAATGTTTAGCGATAGACTCCAGTTTTTCACCTCACTGAAATAAGTACATTTGCCTACCCTTTATGTTGGTTTTACATGTTGCTGTCTCCCTCCAACAAAAAAGGGTAGCAAAAGTATTTGAATGCGTTTTGTACATTAAGTCTTTGCCGATGAGATTTCCTCTCCTGATACAGGGACTCATTTCTAAGTGAAGTTTCCTCTTTCTCTTTTTCAAAACATTTATTGTCACTCATTAGGCCAAGACCATTCTCAAGATTACTTTCGCTAGAGTTAAGAGTATAAGGGTAATTTTCTGGAAGAATTTGTGGTCAGTGTTGTTACATGTGTGCTTCCCTCTTCAGTGGTTCTCAAATTTCAGCAGGCATAAGAGTAACCGAAGGACGTGTTAGAACAGAGATTGCTGGACCCCAACCCCAGAGTTTCTGATCCAGCAGGTCGGGGCAGGGCCTGAGAAATCTGCATTTCTGGCAAGTTCCCAGGTGATGCTGATGTTGTTGTTTCTGCAATCATTCTTTGAGAACCACTAACCTAATTCATCTTTATTCTTATTGCACAGGAAAATAGCCGAGAAAAGGCATTATGTTTTACCATCAGGGGTCCAGGTGTGAGAAGTACGTTCCCTTGTTCCCCAACTTATGTCCATATTCTAAAATCCTCTGGCTATCAGAATAGAAACGACCTTTGAGATTATCAAGCCTGCCTTTCCTACACATGTTCATGATATGTTAATGTCCTGGGCCACTTCCATGTACCTTCTTCACTCTTATGTTCTTGATAACTTTATTTTACTTACACAGGAAAATTTATATCACTTCCTTAGCTGACAAAGAACATTTTTTCCTTTAAATTGAAGGTAACTACAAAAATTAAATTTAAAATGTTACTTAATTTTAAAAGTAATGACTATAAGTGATACCAAATCAAATAGTTTCAAAAATACACATGCAAAAGTAAATTATTCATTGAGAATAAAAATGAATATAATTCATTCTTAACAAAAGGGTAATCATCTCAATGTTACTTTGTTTAAGACAGAAAAGAAATTTGATAACATTGAGTTAATTCCAATTTTTTTGGTTGTAATATTTGCTTCCACTGAGAATCCCAATGCATATGTGTGTGCAGTCAGGAAGAGCAAAAGAGATCTCAGAACTTCCCTTGAAAGAGTCAGATATTAATATTTATTCCTACTGTTGCAATGCAAGTTATTTTGTTCGACCAACAGAGTTTCAAGAAGACCTCTGGAGCCATCTGCAGAACTGTTCTACTGAGTTTGCAATGTGAAGGAAAAACAAAGTTTCTTTTCTCCTACACTGCCATACTCTTTTAGGAAAAACTTATGGAAATCATGTTATTCACATTTTTTTTCATACTGCTCAAAAATGCCTTCACTGAGTTAGCTGGTAAGTATAGTCAGGTTCTTCCAGGAAGAATATTTTTCAGTTTAACTGAACAAATGAATAAAGTTCACAGACCCTCTCTCTCTCTCTCTCGTCTCTCTATGCACCATGTCAATCACAATAAAAACAGCCACCATGTACTGAGTGGTATATATAAAATATTTTTTAAATCTCACTAACGTCACCAGGTTCACATTATTATCCTCATTTGCCAATGAATTGGGAGGGGGTGGGGGTTCAGAGAGATTGAAGTGACTTGGAAAAGTACAAATAGCAAGCGATGACTTAGCCAAGACTCTGATTCACTCTAGAACCTTTCAACTCTGCGTCTGCTATCTCAGGGGATTGATTTAGGAGTAGAGGTAGGATTCTGTTTCCCCATGGATGTTTTGCTCTCTCCACATAGTCCCGGGCATGTGTCCAGTGCTCCTCAGATACAGCCTAAGAGGCCTGTTTTCTGAAATCCTTACCCCTTCTGTCCTGGAGAAAGGTCATCTCAGTCCACTGGCCTGTGTTAGTGCTTGTCAGTTGGGGTAGGTGTGAGTGGGTATGTCTGGGCGAGAGTCTGACCTAGAAATATAAACAATGCCAGTCACCTTGCCCTACCTCACTTCCTTCTCCCATCCCTGCCTCCACACTGTCACTTAATACATATTCTTCTGTTCTTCAGGAAACAACTAGTTTAAATCAACCCTGATATTTTATAGTTGAGGAAAGTATTTTTTACCCTCACTGAAGCACCAATCTTAAAAAAAAAAAAAAAAAGATGATTGCATGATCTCTAAATGTTACTAAAATGCAGAATAATAGATATTAAATTTACAAAATCAGCACACCCCAAATTTATACTGGTTTATGTAAAAATTCACATGAATTTTTTTTTTGTTTGTTTGTTTTTTGAAGATCTTAGCATGATCTGAAGGGAGCTCTAAGGCCTTACATTAAATATGTCCAAAAACTTTTACTTTAAGCCTCCCAAGATGTCTGAATAATGCCAATACTAATCGACACTAAAAGTACTAAGAGAAGCCACAGGGATTAGAGCCATCTGTGTGCTGTGTCATTTTCCAGCAGTATGATGTGGGGGAAGTTATTTGTCCTCTCTGTGCCTCAATTTCTCACCTGCGAAATGATCATAATTCCAGCATCTATTGTGCAAGTGCACAATGGCCCATCCTACTGGAGGTACATGGTATAAAATATGCTGAGATGGTGTGAGAGCAACTTCAGAGCAGAGACATAGGACAGTGCTCAGGAATCCCTCTGTCCTGCTGTTGCTCCTTGGAGGTCAGCCTGGCCCTACAGCTGGGCTGACTGCGAAGCGCCCTCTAGTGGGCGAATTCCACCCCTGCACTAGTTACATTTGTATGTTGGTCTAAAAGAGAGTAAAGTAAAACTAATATTCTATGTAACAAAGGAACTTCCTGGCCTAAAATTACTAAAGAGCCTCAGAGCTCAGCTAGAGAGTTGGAACACTAATGCGACTGTGTCATCCTGAGACCTTGTTCTCCTTTCTTGCAGTGGTTCAGCCCAACTGTCCCAGATCCCTGCCAAGCCACTGGAAGAACATAAGGAAAGGCAGCCCCAAGGTCATTGGAGACCAAAGATCTTTCTTTCCTCAACCTCACAGGAATTTTGTGAGGATCAAATCATAATATTGTACATGCAAAGTGCATACAAGTTCTCAATATTAATTATTAATTTTATTACCTATTGTGCGTAAGACACTGTACAAAGCATCTAACTTGTTTTTGTTTGTTTTTCTTAATTCCCTCAATACTATGAGGTAAGTGTTATTGTTATTCTCCTTTTAGGATATCAAATAATAATTGAAGCTCAGAGAGGTGAAGTTTCATGTCCAAGGTCCCACAGCTCAGTGGCAAACCAGGCTGTCAGACTTCAAGGCAGCTTTATCCTCTAAAGTGCAAAAAACGCTTGCTGGACAGCCTGTTAGAAACTCAGACTGTGGGGTAGCCTCATACCAAAGTTTACTCTGTAGGACTGGGGAGCATCTGCAAATTAATAACTAAAAAAAAAAACCAAAAAACACAAAAAAAAAACTTTCCAGGTGACACTGACATGAAGACAATTTGGGAATTCCTGGAAACATTGTCTATAGGTGAGAAAGGATGATCATAAAAATTATTATCCAAAATATGCTTTTTGGAAAAGTAGACATATTGGAAAAATAGATGGAAACCTAGGATGCCTGGGGCAACTTACAAGTAAAACAAAACAAAAAGATAACCCATGATCTGATTTTGCACAGATTAGTGACTTACAGGGACAGAGTGTAGGACAGTTTTTGTAGCATCATAGAGGTTTTATCAGGATAGAGACACAGTTGGAAACTTGGGAGTTCTTCCAGGGGTTGTGGGATCAGGTAGGCCCCACAGGACAGGTAGCTGAGTGTTTCAGGAAATGCCTGGAGGAGACAAAGCCAGGTCAGCAAAAGCCTGCAGAGCTGAGTACACTTGTTCGACAGGACAGGCATTTGTTCACATATAATTTCACTGGCTCACTATCCAAGCTAACACTGCTAATACTTTTACAATCAATTGTCAAAACCCACCCTCCTCACTTAGAATTTGGAATCTTGCTATTTGGCCACAGCTGTAGTAAAGTATAAGAACAAAGAAGGCAAACAAAGGGAAAGTTAAGAGACGAGATGTCAAACTTCATCTCCTTCAAAATATTGCCGAAGACCACCCTCTCCCCACAGCTCATGATTCATGATCACAAGAGGCAAAATACAGCAGTGGCTACGATTTGCCTCTAATTTCTTCCAGCATCCACGTTCTCTTATTCCAACACACAGTAACTATCCTTCAATTACTAAAAAAAAAATGATTTTCATAAAGGAGGACATTGTGACAGCTTACAAAAAGGATGGTGACATTTTTCCCGTTTTTGTGAAATTGTTAACATTCTGGTAAAATTGTTTTTATAACTCAATATTATATTTACTCTGGGTGAGGTTTTATAAATAATAATTGTCTCTGAGGGCCTAGTACTTTCTCCATTACATAAATCACCTAAATTATAATTTATCTCAATGTTTTGAGATTTGGAGGGCCTCTGTAAACATTTAAAACTTCTCAATTTTGTGAAATGCTTTTCAGGTAGCTCTTCAACAAAAACCGCCATCGTGGAGATAGTAACACGTAGGTAGTACCAGGAAAGGCCTAGTTTATACCTCACTATGGAATGACTTTATGTTAGAGACCAAAGGATTACTACATTCAACTTTCTTTCTTTGAGTAAGACGGTGTTGTCATGGTTTCTGATCTCCCTGGTTACACATCTGCATGAAAGGGGAAAAAATATTACAGAAAACATATCCAAGGAAACAGGAAACTATGATAAAACAATGGTACTCATGAAATGTGAAATACCCTGAATGTACCACATTTTCCTTCCACTACCTCCCCCCTGCCAAAACCCCCAAATCACCCAAACACACACTGAAGATTCCATAGCACTGATAAGAAGTTTAAACCAAAATTGATTAATCTGGAATGAAAAAAACTATGTAGCTTTAACAGTAAGATATATTTTATATTTTATATTACCTAAGAGAAATAAATAATAAATAGGCTCATCACAGGAATTTGTTGTAAAGGAAACTAATACTTTGAAAAATAACATGTAATGGATGCAATGTTGACTGACTCATTGGCCTCCATCTCCACCTCTAGGATTTTCATGATGGTTTTGTTCACCCCAATGTTATAAATGATGGCCTTGAAGCACAAGGGGAAGTGTACCTTAATTCATCAAAGAACTAGTTTACAATTATCACTAACATTTTAGTTTGAAATATACTCCTTTAATTGAAGTTGTTTTCTGTGATATGATATCACTATAGTCTAGACATTTAGCAGCATAATTTTAAAGTGGCATCATTTGCCTTCAAGTCCCAGTTCTACCAACTATTACCTATTGCTGCCAGTTTTCATGTCATAAAATGAGATAATAGTGATGTTAAACTCATTTGGTCTATATGAACTATCAAATGCTACTTGTTACTACCAATAAAATTATCATCTTTTAAGGTAATTTTTGGTGACTATTAACTAGAGAGTCCATTGGGAATTACTATTACTGAATGTTGAATATACAATATTAAGTAGATAAACTAAATTCAAATCTCATCTCTGCTATATAGTTCCTCTGAAAACTCAGGCATGCTAATTTACTTGAGCCATGGTTAACTCATCTATAAAGTAAAGATGATAACTAAAAAGTTCTTATTTTATAGGCTACTTGTAAATGTAAATAATATATCTAAAGAGCCTAGTATAGTGCCTGGCATATAGTAAAGTATTAAATGATAGGGAAATTATTTTTTCTCCAACCACGTAGAAGAATCAGCTATTTACTAAAATGATGTTGTAGCAATAGTTCACTAAAAATCAGATCCCAGAATCAAGTCACTTTTTTTTTTTTTTAATTTTTAAAGACAGGGTCTCCCCCTGTCCCCAGGCTGGAGTGTAGTTGCACAATCATAACTCACCATAATCTCAAACTGCTGAGCTCAAGCCATCCTCCCACCTCAGCCCTCTGAGTAGCTGAGACTAGCTGAGACTGCAGGCATGTGTCACCATGCTCATCTAATTTATTTTATTTTACTTATCTTTTTGAAGAGATGAGGGCTTACTATTCAAGTCACATTTTTAAGCTAAATTTTAGTGAAGACTATTTTTAAAATAAGGAAAATGTTCTTCAATTTTTAGATAGTAAAACATGCCCATATTATTTAGTCACATAATAAATAATATGTGACTGTCATATGAAAGCAAAGAACAAGTCTACAATGTGTGTCCTTTAGGTTCAGAGTAAAGGATTAATCAATGCTGAATCCCCTTCTTTCCCTCCATTGTGCTTAGAGACCTGAGAAAGCCTCACCGAGATGGAGACAAAGATTTCTGAGTGATTCAGAAATAAAGGCAAAGCAATCTGATGGGAGCCTTTATTGAAATGATATTTGACAGGTCAGCATGCTATGGAATTTAAAAATTATACCTCAAATACATGAGAGGAAGTAGGGGCTAAGTTCCTTTCTTGTATTTTTTGTTTATCTGTTTGGAATAGGATATTTTATAAAAACTATTTTGCTAATTATTTTTAAAGAAGTTATGCCTTTCTAATTAGAAATTGAAGTCCTGGTTCTGTGTTTAAAAATATTTTGTGAATGCATTTTCTTTTTCTCTTACCGGGAAAATAATGGCATTTAGAATTTGAGTCACCTCACAGAAATTACAGAAGCAAACAGAAATGTTCCTTTGCTAAAACCTAGGAAGAGACTCACAATGCTGTGGGGAAAAGTGTATCAGCTGTATACACTTTTGGAACATTTGAATTGGAATATGATTTTGCTTCAATGATTTTAAAGGAGAAATAAAAGCAATTCGGGTGATCCTGCCTGGAAGCTGTTTTATTGTCAGTCCTAATTGACTTGTGTAATGCTCTTATACTATGTGAAATAATGCATAATTAGTTCTTTGACTTACCTCTAAAAATATGTTCCTTAAAGTGGTGACACACTCAAGTAAGAATATTACATTCTTTCCTGAATCACCGGACTTTTTTTGTTTTCTTTGTCAATGTTGAAAATTATTCTTCCAAGGATTGCTACCATCCACACATTCTCTGGCAGTATCAGCTATAGTAGAACAGTGGACTGACTAGGCATCAAGAAACCTAATTTTAGTTCCAGTTTGGACATTGATTAATTGTGTGACCCTAAGCAAGTCATTTCATCTCTGTATGTTTTACTTTTATCATCTGTTACATAAGAAAAATGGACTAGGTGGCCTCATAGGATTCATAAAATGTTAGAGATGAAATGAACCATAGTCTACAAATGGAGGAATTTGTTTTACTGATGACAGAACAGAGGTCCAGAGGGATTTAGTGTCTTGCCCAGTGTTCAAATTAGTTGGGGGAATGTGAAAAATAAAACTCAGATTTTCAGATTTCAGTCCAATGCTCACTTCTACCCATTGAAACTTTATATGCTTATCTATTAGCCAAAGAACCATGAATTAAATGCTTTTCTTATTTATGGATTAAATAAATATATAATTAATATATAAATAAATATATTACTGTATTGTTATATTAATATAAAATGTATGAACTTATTTTTATATATGTAATATTCATCTCTCTTGTCCAGATCAATAGCATATGAAGGCTTTTTTGTATAGTTGGAGGTTTTTGTTTGAATTTCTAGGAAATTTCACATTTTGAAAAAAAAATCTATTTATGCAATGCAAAAAAGTCAATATTTGTTCATCATTACTTAACAACAAATTTGCAAACACAATTAATTTAGTTTAGATACTGCTTAAAGACAGACTATGTGAAGAAGTTCTTTACAACTATACAAAACCATCATACAGATAGTGCCAATAGGAATGAAGAATTAGACCTGTATAATACCACAGAGGGATATTTCCTGGGGTGACATGGTCCCTGACTTCCAAGGTCCCCATGAGATCTTATTAACTTGGTGAATTTAGTACAACTTTGGATTTGTCAAATCTTTGTAATTCTCATGTCACAAGAAACTCTCAGGACTTGCCCAAATGAACTAAACTCATAGAAAAAGATATATAAAACCCAAGTTAATTTACTATTTATAACTGAAATATAATTTCCAAGGTATCTAAGGCGTTCAGTCGTTTGCCCACTTCATTCTCTTTCTAGGTAAAACACTAGGGTAGTCGATCTGTAATTGAATTTGCTTTCATGAGTTTGCAGTCAGATCAAGGATAGGTCATGGCTTACTGTGAATACTTAGTGGTGTCAAGTGAGGTAGCCAGACATTTCTTCAGTGCCCACACCCTCTGCTCAGAGAACATGCCACTTGTTCATAGACTAACTTAAGCCCTGACACTCCTGTTCTTTCCGAAATCATGTATAGAGAGAGAGCAGATTAAAGTGAAGAAATTTTCTTTGGTAAATAATTACACCATTAGGAATAATATACAATATATTTGGCAACACTATGAAACCAGAACCAGTAGTTCTCAAAGTCTTGGAACACAAAGTGCTTTATCCCCTGATTCTGCTAGCCATTATCGCTATAATTGCTAAATTGCGGGGCAGTCTGGCAACACTTGGGGTGGAGGTGCACTGAGGTGTGGAGCCCGAGCTCCCAACCACCATGGAGGTATTGCAGTATTTTCAGTCACCAGTTCAATTGTCCTGGTGCACACTGGATGAATATCTTTCCTGAATAGTCTAAGTCTTTCTAAATATACTCCATTTTTTGTTCTGCTCACTTCAATAAATTATAACTTAAACTTTTTAAATGTTTAAGGTAGATGTTTAGGACATGAGTTACTGCAGCAGGTTATAACGGTGATGCCCTCCAGGTTTCCAAAGTGCACCAGATGATGCCAGATTGCTATGATTTTTGGAAGTCTTAAATCTGCTTTTGAAAACCTTTTTTTCTGTCTCTTTCTGTCAGGGCTGTCACTTCTCATTTTTATCCAGGCACTTTCCTCTAGCAACAAGCCTCAAATTTCTCACAGACCGAACCTAATTTAAATCTACTCTGAGCAGGAAAACCTGGCCAATTTCTTAGAAATATGTGTAAAATAATGATGAATAAATTCTAAGTTGTGGCCCAAGGAGCTATTTTATGAGTAAAGGGACACATTTTATTTTAGTTTTGGACCTTGTGACATATATTTTGTCTATTCTGGTTAACTTTTGGGTTATTTCGTGGTCCTTTCATGTGTTAAAAGTATTCTTATTTGACTCATTGTAACCACTGGAAACATGACCTTATTTTATCTGGGCCTTATTTTATCACAGAGATTGAAACTCTGTAGTCTACAATCAACCGTGGGCAGCAGTTGTGTTTCAATTGGCCAGCAAAATACTGGCTTATGGCAATGTTTTTAGAGTTTTGGTAGGTAGTCAACATGTAGAAATCAGAATATTTCAAATGCAAAGCTGAATTTCTAGCTTTTCTTGAAAAACAGAGTCTGTCAAAATTGGATCTATATATTAACATAAAAACAAGAGGTGAGAGCAGCTGTTTTCTTTAGGTGATGTTATGGATTGAATTGTGTCCTCCTAAAAAGATATGTTGAGGTCTTAACCCTGAGTACTTCAGAATGTGACATTATTTGGAAGTAGGGTCATTATAGATGTAGTTAGTTAAGATGAAGTCATGCTGGAGTAGGGTGGACCCCCACTCCAAGATGACTGTTGACCTCATCAAAAGAATGCCATGTGAAGGGATGGAGAAACAGGGAGAAGAAGGCCATGCGAAAAGGAAGGCAGAGGTTAGAGTTAAGCAGCCACAAACCAGGGAATAAAGGGACCACCAGAAGTTGGAAGGGGCAAGGGAGAAGCCTTCCCTACAGCCTTTGGAGGAAGTATGGTCTTGACAGGACATTGATTTTGGACTTCTAGACTACAGAATCATAAAAGAATATATTTCTGATGTTTTAATCAACCCAGTTTGTGGTACTTTATTATGGCAGCTGTAGGAAACTAATACAAATGGAATTTCCGGATTGCTGTTTCTAACAATATGGTTTACTAGATGATCAAAAGTTCTCCACAAAACCAATTTCAAGTTGAATACAGTGTCTGAAGACTTTTTTTGGATTTTTTTTTTATTTTTTGCATAGTTAGGCCACACAGAGATAAGAGACAAGGCCTTGAATATACAAAAGACAAGAAATAAAAAAAAGGCCCTTCCAAAAAGAACTTTTTATCATCAGTCAAAAGTAGAATAGAAGCAGACTTTCCACTGGCAAAGGAGCCTACAGAGACAGAAATGTTAGTCTATGTCTGCCTAAGATCTTAAGGGGGAAAAAAAACAAGCAAAAAAAAAAGCTGACCTGAGAATTTCAAACCATAGGTCTATAACTTCCCTGGGGTTTGGGGCTTGTAATTTAAACTCCAATAGTTGCCCATCAAGCTAGGAAAAGAGCATAACAAATGATCACAGGTTTATGACACTCTTGGACCAATAGTAAAACCTCTCTGAGGAGATCCTCAACTCAGGCCTTGAAAGATTCCTATGGAGAAAAATATAAAGCTAAGAAGTAAATATACATCATGTGAGCTAGGGAGGCCTCTCTGCCCCACTGAATATAAAAATCTTCAGATAAGTAAAAAATTAAAAACAATACAACCCAAAATTCCACAATACATAGTTATAATCCACCAAACATAATTTAGTTTAAAACATAAATAACAGTATTAGACCTTCAAAAATTTCATATATTAGAATTAATAGACTAGATTATAAATTATGTTTAAAAGGATTGAAGAATAAATAAAAAAGAAGGAATTTTCATTCAACAACACTTATTTATTCTACTTAACAAAGATTTATTGAGGACCGATTGTGTCACACATTTTCTGTTTGCTGAGGATACAAAAATTAACTGTCACTGTCTTTATGGAATTTATATTCTAGTTTTAAGAGACAGATATAAAGCAAAATAAGCAAAATATGTTTCATGGTGAAATTTGCTATGAATGAAAATAAAGCATGTGGACAGGGAGCTCTGTGTAAAAGTGTGATTTCAAGTTTATTTTAGAGATCAGAGAAAGCTTCACTGAGAAAAGGATACTTGAAGCTAAAAGAGGTAAGAGTATAAATCAGATGTATATCTGAGGGAATAATGTTCCAGGCAGAAGAAATCGAAAATGCAAAGGCTCTAAAGTGGTTTCTGTGAAAACAATAAGGAGGCCTGTATCGCTGAATAAGACTGAATGAGAGAAGGTGTATTGGATGTAGTAGAAGATGAGGTAGGTCCAAGAGGTAAAGTTAGGGCAGAAAAGTAAGATACAGTGTGGTATCAAAACAATACCAGAAAGGTATTAAAAAAGAACCAAATTAAAATTTCTGATAAGACATGTCATTGTTAAAATATAAAAATTGAATGGATAGTTAAGCTGCAGATAAGAGAGAACTGAAGAGAGAATTAGGCAAATGAAAAGTAGCCCTGAAGAAATTAACCAGAAAGCATTATGCAGAAAAAAAGCAATAAAAATATAAAAGCCAGGTAAAAAAATTTTAAGAAAATAAACAAGTATCACATATGTCTAACAGGGGTTCCAGAAGTAGAGAATAAGATTGCAGAGAGGCAGTATTTGAAATGATACTAAATTGCAATTTTCTGGAGTTTTAAAAAACGTAACTCTTCGGATTTACAATGAATCCTAAACAGAATAAATGAAACTAAATATATATTCTTCCATAATGTAGATAAATTGCAGAACACTGAAGCAAAGGAAGATCTTAAAAATAACCAGAAAGGAGAGAGAGAGAGATAAAGTAGATATAGTAAGTTCTACTTTACATAAGTCCTCTATGTTACCTGCTTCACTCATTTAGTTTGCCTGCAAGTTTCCTTATAAGCATTCGAAATTGTGACACTTGCAGACTAAGTTAGAATTTTATAGTCCTAATTTACATTTATTAACTGTTCTCCTTAAAAGGTAAATATTTTTAACATTAGGCACTTGCTAAAAGAACTGAGAACAAACTTTTGATATTTCTTTTTCATTACTTCCATCTCTTCCTTCTAACCCTTTTTGACTTTGAGAAGAGAAGGGAGATGGAAATGGATGCAGAAAGAAAGGCCAGGCTGTTTCTTGATACTTGGAAATGGATGGCTACTCTTTCAGATGAGAAAATGTTTAGCCTTCAGCATTTTTATTTAGGTAAATATAGATGACTACATAAATTTATGATTGTCTTTGATTATGTGATCTTGGAAAGGTTTATCCAAATATTTTATGTGCTCAAGTCTATGTGGTTGCAATATGAAAACCAGAAGCTGGGACCATCAATTCCAAATTACAGCATCTGTCCTAGGGTAGGGTTTCTGTTTCCCAAGATACGTCAAGCCCCTCTTCTTCTCTGTACATTTGTTTTAATGAATGATACTTACTTATTACCACATATAATTTTTTTGGATTTAGTTCTTCCTCCAACATATGCTTACCAGTTTTACTAACCCATACGTCGTCTTAATATTAGGTGATTTAGATAGATGAAATTTTACAATTTGATCTGTCACAAAGGCATAAGACTTCTAACTTACAAAATTATAAATCACACATACCCAGAGTAATCTATCCTAATAAATACCATTTTCAAAGCACACTTTTTGTGAGGGTTGAGACACTACAAAATATTGTGATGAGTAAAATAGGAAACTGCTGCCAAGTGAGAATTTTTATAGTCTTCTCACCATAATACATATAATTTAAGAAATTAAAACACAGCTTCACTTGGTAGAGAAAATAAAGCCAAGAAATAGTTAGAGGTTTTTCAAAATTAAAAGGCACTTAACAAATTTAAAACAAATGATAAATGTCCATGGTTAGTATTTCTCTAAAATGAATTGTTTAACTGAATTTTCCTTTTCACAGCCCTGATTCTGGTCATAGTGCCTACGGTATAGAATTTAATGTGCTGTGTCAGGTAGAGGTGAACCAGAGAAACAGAACCCATAGGAAATATATATTAATATTGATATTAATATATTAATGCTATTGTGGGAACTGGCTAAACAAGTCTGAAATCAGTAGGGTACACTGTCAGGAAGGGCAGGCTGGGGACTCTGTGTCTGGCACACAGACTGAGGCTGTTGACCACAGGCAGAATTTTCTTCTTCAGGGAAGCCTCGTCTCAGCTCTCCTCTTTAAGGACTTCCAACTAATACTGATCTCTGGGCAGGGGCTGGGAATCAGCATCTGAGCACTGGTCTCAGGCAAGTACGGAGGTGATGGAGTGCAGGACTTCATATGAACAGAGGCTCCAAGGCCTGTGTGATACATGCTCCACTATCCAATTGGAATTCACATGCAAAATCCAAAATCAAAGATAAAATTTTTAAGAACTTCAAGATAATGGTTACACAGCATTAAAGCCCAAACACAATGGACCCTTTTGAGCACTGGACTCTGTGTGACTGCACTGATCATCTGCCCATGAAGCCAGCCCTGACTGTCATCACATGCTTCCCAGAGGGCAGGGCCTCCTTAGGAGGAAGGGGAAACATTTACTTACATGGGGAAACACCTTCTAACCAAAGCCTGCACCATCACAGTGGATGGGCTTTGCAAGAATGAAAGGCCACTAGTGAATCATTAATTATGACAGTTTCTTCAGGCTAGAGACAGGGACAGGTAGGAAATAAGTATAAATCTTGGTCTCCCTTTTCTTCATTCACTTATTCATGTTTATTCATTCAACTGACAAATATGCACTGTTTTGTCATTGTCGTTGTTGTGTTGAGACAAAGTCTCCCTCTGTTTCCTGGGCTAGAGTGCCAATGGCATCAGCCTAGCTCACAGCAACCTCACACTCCTAAGCTCAAGGGATCCTCCTGCCTCAGCCACCCCAGTAGCTGGGACTACAGGCGTGTGCCACCACACCAGGCTTTTTTTTTTCTATTTTTAGCTGATCATCTAATTTATTTTTTATTTTTAGTAGAGAGGGGGTCTTGTTCTTGCTCAGGCTGGTCTTGAACTCAAGCAATCCTCCTGCCTCAGCCTCCCAGAGTGCTAGGATTACAGGCGTGAGCCACCATGCCCAGCCTACGCACTGGTTAAAATTCTGCAATATACTAAGCTCTCTGCTATTTTATAGAAACACAGATAGAAACAATATATGATTTCTTCCTTAGAGAATCTCAGTCTCAAAACATAATACTATTATGTTCTCTATAATTCTTGGCATATTTAACCAATCAACCCAATGCTTATTTAACATAAAATAAACATTGAACTTGACTGATTGAATATGAGAATGTGAGAGTAAACTGTCAATAGACAGTATGTAAATAAACCTTCACTTTAAAACTAACCCTAATTCGTGACTTTATTTCAGCACTCCTGGAACTTACTGATTCAAGACATCTATTTTGTTTTTCTTTTTTTACACAGAAGCATTAAACTCATATTGGTGTGATTACCTTGCAAAGAGTCTGAGTAATGAAAGAGATTTACCATATGTTTGAGATTTTCAAGTCTTTCTACATATTTTGTCAAGGAAATATCAAGTTGTGGTTGAAAAAGGTAGGTATTTTAAAAGGTTACTTAGGATACCAATAAACAACATTCTCAATATTTTAAAAAAATAGTCACATGCCTGGTCTTATATGTAATATTATTTAGTAATACGTTTAATCATGAGTAATAGAAAACTCTAATTCCAGTGGCTTAAATAGATTGAAGTTTCTCCTTCCTTACATAACAAGAACTCCAGAAATAGACAGATGCTGGCATTGGTTCTGTGGCAGTACTTTTAGGGGGCAGCTATCACTGAGATTCTAGTGGCCCTTCCTTTATGTGTTGCTTCACGCTATTAATAGCTGAAGAAATTATACCACTAATGAAATGAGGACTCAGTCAACATGTGTTTCTATCCTGTGCTAAACAATTCTGAGAATAAACATACTTTTCTTTTTTTTTTTTTTTTTTTCTGCTAGTCAATTCTAAGATGGAACATACATTTTCATTTCTATGCTAAATAATTCTGGGACTAGGCAAAAATAATTGAACTATTTGTTCCAGGAAATACATGTTCCTTGATAAGCTTACTTATTGAGACTAACTCTTTCTTGCCAGGGCTTACTTCAAGATTCTCACCTCATGGTATTTATCAGCCCAAAGTTATCATGCCATGCCACACGCCCTGCCTAATACCAACCACTTCCCTGCCTTACAAGACGCACCTTAATAACACCCATTTTGGGCTCCAAAATCCTGACACTATCCTCCTCCAGCTTACCTCTTCTGAGACACTGCTAAGAATCTCTCTCTCACTGCAGGGTGATCCACAGGTTTTCCAGAAGTCATTCTGTTGAGTGGACACGTAAGAGCAGGATGAGGGAAAGCAGCCACATGTGCCCCATTTATCACAAGTCCAGTGTTCCAGAAATCATGGCAGCAGCCTTTTTGTTTAGATATCACTGGCCAGAAGTGGGTGATTTCTATGCCTCTAACTACAGGCAAAGATGGGGAAATGAGGAATCCATCAAGATGTATCACCTGCAGATTTCTCCATGTTCACCCAAGGGAAAGGATGGTTCTTTTAGTAAGAGAGAAGGTGAGGCTCAAATGGATCCTGGATAGGCAAGTAAACGATGGATGTCTTTTTCCAGAATAATCAAAAGAGCTTCATTTAGAAGAACACAGGATTACATTTTCAGGAAAACAATGTACAAAATGTATGACCTTATTGGAGGAAAGTAATGAAATATGAAGTTGAATAGACTTTTCAATGGAAGCAAACGTCTAACCCTCCTCCCCGATTCGAATACAAATAGCCTAATCAAGAAGCAGAAGATCAAAGGAAAGGACTGAAGTGTGTATGCTGTACATAATAATAAAAATAATATTAATAACTTCTCTGTGGAAAATAAATACACGGCAAATTAAGAAACAGAACACATTTGCTCCTCCTTGAGAGTTTAGACTGCAGTATTTTCGAGAATCAGCATTTTTCCTTGGGAGAGTGTATGTATGTGTATGTGTGAGTGCACATATTTGGAGCAAGAGTTCTGCACTGAATCATTGAAAAAAGCAAATATCAGTGACATTACTACAATTCAGAATGGTGCTAAGGTCGAGAGCAAACCTTGTCTGGGTGACTAAGGGTTTCCAAAGAAATTACTAAATATCATGTTAAAATTTTTTCCTGTTTCTCTCCCTAGTCCTCTCCTCAACCATTCATTCTGCCTTCCTGTCTCACATACAAATACATACTGGAAAATTGTTCCAGACTGAAAATTCAAATCTACCATGTGGATGAGTGTTCTGAACTTAGGATAAAAGGTGACATTTCTCACGGGGGAGATTGACAGAGGGAGGTACATTGGAAAGAGAATAAACAATCCAATAGCCAGATGGCCAGGGACACCCACAAGAAGACTCTGTGGTTGAATGTCTTAGTGAAGACTCAGTGGACATACAAAAAGTCATGTTTATGCTACATGTTTATTGATGATTTGGAATAATTATAGGGAGTTATACCATAGGAGATGAAATATCCAAAGAAATTTGAACAACATGTAAAACCTTTGGAAATGGTGTTGTGGAACAGATGAGCAGATCAATAAAGAGAAGGAGTGATCTACTCTGCATGTCCCACTGAGAAGGTGCAGGTCCCACATGGATGGCTGTGCCCAGCTATTCCAGAAAAGTGAGCAGGGTCACATGGCAGAGAAGGGTGAAATGGAGAATGCTTGATGGTAAGAAACAGTCTAAGATGAAAATGTCTGTTTTCTGTCATACGCTCCATTAAGGTAGAAGTTGATGGAATGACCGCCAGGTAGAAGAAATGAATGCTTAGGGTTCACTTTCTTTGGGAGGTGCTCCAAGCACTTCCCCAAAATGCATTTGCTGTAAATGATGAACCTGATTCCATTCCCGATCAGGTTACATGCGGGCAACATGGTGAACTATGTAGCTCCCTCCCACTGCTCCAGTCAATGAGGTTTAGGAACTCCTGTCTCCTCTTCTCATTTGAAAACTACATCGTATTTAAGATTCTCCTTTTCTGAATTCCGCTTCTCATTTATGTATTATGTGCCTGTTTTAGGGACTTCCCTAACATTAAATGTCACTCTTTTAAGAGGAAAAACTGTGCTCGCTTTGGCAGCCCATATACTAAAATTAGAATGATACAGAGAAGATTAGCATGGCCCCTGTGCAAGGATGACATGCAAATTCATGAAATGTTCCATATTTTTCCATCTGTGAACTGGATTCACAATATTTTCTGTTAATAAATTACCTTTGTGTAAACTAAAAAAAACAAAGAGGAAAAACTTACTTTCTTTGAATCTGCTCTAGCAGTTAACATAGCATTGAAAAAAGAATTTTTTTTTCTCAGTGAATACATATTGAATTAAGTAATATTTCCAAAGACATACTGAATGTGTTTAGAATGTCTCCAACATAGCTTCTACTTTTTCCCATTAAAAAAAGGTTGGCAAGAGGGGTGATTTATGGTTAAAATGGATAAAATGATTATATATAGATGCATATTATCTTATTTCTTTAAATCTTTTACAGCCATTGAATCTGAAAACAGGAAAACAGTAGACATGATTACGCATAGGAATATAGGAGGAGCTTATTAAATTGGAAAAATGTTTAAATTACTCCAAATTTTCACATATTAAAAAAAAAAAGCCTAGTTGTTTTACTGGGTGAAACTTTATTAACCCAAGACCAATTTTAGTTATCTCAATATAGGGTTTAGTCAGAAAAGGAATAGCAATTTTAATGATATATTTGCAGGAGTGATTTTGTTAACAATGGTTATCTTCTGCTCAAATATTGTAATGTATACAAAATCTATCTTATGTACTCAATAAATATCTTACTTTACCTTCTTAAGATGGTCTTTGATGCTGTTTTTCAGAATATTAAGTGTTGTATAATTTCCTTAAAATTTAATTGTTAAGACAATATTAATTTGGGGGAAAATTCCACTTTTGTGTTACTACAAAGAGAGCCATTTAAAGGATTCTGAGCCTGCCCAAAGTTATAATATTAATGCACTTTCTTGGCTTATTGCTCTTTGTCTCATTTCAATAATAAAGGCTCATTTGCTTTTTTCCTCCCAGCATAATTTTCCTCCTTGGCAAGTTGTCAGCTGGAGTAGTTTGGAAAGTCTGAAAATGTGATAAGAGTAGGTATAGAGGTGTGAATTGTGTTTAATTAAATTCTGTTCAGGGCAGGTAAGTAGCAGAGTGATTAATTGCTGTTCACCCACCTTTCAACTATTTTTGTCAAGAGGCTCTTCCTGGCAGAGGCTTGCTGCTAAACTGATAATCACCAGAACTCTCTCCTGTTTCCAGACAAAATCTGGGCTAGAGTTCACCACCTTTCAAGCTGCGTAACCATGACTCCCTCCTGATGCAACAATTGTTAGACTAAAAGGTCTGAAAAAGAACATACAGAAATCCCTTTGCACTTAGAAATGATAGTAATGGGTACACCAGGAGTGGCCATGTGTATCACAATATCTAAATGTATACATTGACATTCATTTTTTATCTTTATGTCAAAGGAAGTATATGACCAGGCAATCCCATAGTTTTTTTTAAAGTCTCCATGCATAAATAATACAAAAGAGGAAAGTGACAAGAAAAATATGCATTTGTTTCCTATTGAGAAGATTAAAAAAACAGAATGTGCTTAGAACTAAGTTTATTTTATGCTATTAAACATTTACCATGCATACATAATCAGTGCAGTTATCTATCAGGAAACCTTAATAAACCAGAAAATGAATACTGACAAATATCATAATTAAACACTATTTTAATTTACTGGAAAAAATAGAATGGAAGACGGTGGTACTGATATTACAGTACTAATTGTATCTCCAATCACAATGCTTAATCAGCTTTCAATAGTGTGCATGAATAACCCAGTGCTCAGTTTAAATTGTGATTAATAATTTAAAATATGTAAAGATAAGATCCTATAAAATACAAGTTGGACAGCTTGAGCACTAGATTAAAAAAAGGTCAGAAACAACCAATATGCAGTGGTTAATAATAATTTTCCTTTTCTACTGGGATGAATGTCATATTTTCCATACACATGTATAAATTTGCAATATTGTTCTCTGAAACTCAAACTTATGTTAGGAAATTTGGTAGCAATTTATATATAACTTTGAGAAAGTCTTATTTTCTTTTTCTTCATTTCCTTATTAATAATCTCTAAGTCAAACATTAGACCAGTGTTCAACAAGGTTGACAAGTAAGTGAACTGTTATTAATGATGTAACCAATGGGTTTAGTAGGGAATTTTTGTTTGTTTGTCTGTTTTTTGCATAAGCAGCCCTGGTTTGAGTTGAACTAACTGGCTTTTTACCCGTTTCCTACTGCTTCTATCTTGCTACCTCTGAAGAGTTTATATGCACAGACACATCTCAAACAATATGAGATCAAGTGCATTTTATGTTCTTTGACTCAAGGACAGCAAACTTTTATGGGTTTAGTTTTTGATGGGTAGATTTTCAACATCCTATTTTTGCCAAGGAGTCTATAAAGTAACATCATTGAGACTGTTAGCTTCCCTGACAAGATAACTTGAAAGCAGACTTGTGTGAACTAGAGGAGATTTCAGTTCACCCCCAGCTCAGTGAATTTCACAAATAGCAGTTTAATCTGCAGGGTGTCCACGTCGATAATAAGGGGAAGCTGAATTAGTGTTTGGGAGAGAGGGATCTTTTTTTCTTTTTTCCTTTCTTTTTTTGTTGATTAGTTTTGAACTTTTTGAGCTGCCCCTTAAAATTCCAATTTTCACACCTTTAAACATCCTGGGTTTTCTTTGGCATCATTAGGATTATATTGTCAGATCAAAGTTTTAGGGGATATTTGCTACTAATGTTTAACATAAAATCAAAGTAGGTTTCATTTTTTTAAAAAAGAAGATTAACACCAAAGTATGCACATTTCTCATCAAAGCTTATTATTATCCCTGAAAATACTTAATGTATTAATGTTAAAGGTCTTATAACTATAGCTATCCAGATATATTTCTAAATTTGACAAAATAAATATTGCTGAACACTATGCAGTCAGGGTCAGAGGCTCTGTATACAAACAAATATGACATAAATCTCCCATCTTGGAATTTATTAAATGTATAACCTGAATAATTTGTTTATACTCTCTGATGTGTAATACCCTCACTTTGAAAATCAAATAATAATACTTCTTTGGTAATGTGGTTATAAGGACTTAAAGAATTAAGGCATTTTGTAACAGGAAAATAAAATTTGCTATTAATAAAAAGAAGTAATGCTGCTCATTGTTCTAAGGAAGTATGAGGACACCATTGGATACATGCATTTTTTTGGAGAAGAAATTCATGAAAATGGGTATGTATGATAAGAATCTTATGTATGAACACAAATAATATTTTAGCTTAGTATGATATTGTATTTGAATTTGGAAGACAGAGCAATTGGAGTGAAGGATTCTGGAAGGAACAAAAGGGAAACAATGAGAGAAGGGTCTGGTAAAAAGGAGGACAGAAGATTAAGTTGGAGATTAAGTTTCAACTTAAGGCCAAGGTCAGTAACTTCCAGTAATAACTTCCCTATCATTGAGATGACTGGGGGAAGTTAGCCAGTGGATGGAAGGCTGAATAGTAAGCTGCTTTCTGCTCTGTGTTGTTATAATCACGTCCAGTTACATTCAGTCCTTCAGTAAAACTTTCTGTCTACTCAAATGCCTTTTATAAGTCACTCTTTGAGGACTAAAAGATAAGGGCAAATGAGTAGAAAGAGATGATAATCAGAGGTAAAATTGTAAGCTAAATCAATAAATCAGCCGGAGCAGGTATTTCAAAAGAGGTAACTAGGGAAGAGAGGAGAATGTGCAATTGAAGTGACCAGCTATGCACCCATCCTTTTATCCTTAGAAATATTGAGAAAGTTGCTTATCTTCCCATAGCATAGATGATTCTTGAGTAAACTGATAAGGATATTAAAGAAAAAGGAGATTCTAGAAGCATGGCAGACTTGTGGATCCTCAGGTTACTCACATAAAAGAGATTTCTCCCTTACCATGGAGCTTAACAAATTCCCTAAGTGGAATTTTCATGTGTTGTTTTTCTCACTGAATCCCTTTCAAAACCTATGCAATGTTGAACAATTACTTCTTGAATGAGTCTCCATGTTTGTACACAGCAGACCTTAAAATATTTGTTACCTTCGCTTTTTCCTTTGTGATATTGATGGTCTACTGAATGTTCCAAGTAGTCTTTTCTTATTTTAAATCTTATTTTTCATTGATTTATATTATAAAATTGGAAATATATTAAAGAAAATAGAAAAGTTCCAAAAGAATAAATTAACAAAATTTGTTAAGGATAGAAATTTGGTAGTGTTCCTCATATTGGCCATAACTGTGTTCCAGGAAACTAGTCCAATGGAGGATAGTGTAGGATTTGTACCGCATCTTGACTGAAAAAAAAATTGAGTTAAAGGAAGTCAATAATGGGTCTCATATTTTTTTTAAGTTTCTTTTGAATTAGATAAACAAGGATTTTGTTTCAGTAAAAGTTTAAAAAATTTGATCTTATCTATAAAAAGCGGATAACCTTAAAGTAGTCTACAAGAAGACAACAGAACTTATATGTCTATCATATACACATATCATGTAAGTACAAATAATTATGCCAGGCATCATTCAAAACATAAAGTGTTTTTCCCTTTCTATTATTTCCATTGGAATTTTCCATCCATCTTTACTCTTCTTTCCTTGAATCTCTTGTCAGGTATCATTGACATTATTCCTACCTTGTTCACCTCTTTACCTCTCTTCTGAAGATCCTTTAGAATTAATTACTCCAAAAATAATTTTTTTATTTCTTGAAATCAAATGTCTTGAACTCTCTTCCTTTGTGAACAGTCTTCCTTTGGTCTGTTTAAAATAAGTCAAACTGAATGTTATTTTGGTGGCTCATGTTTCTCAAAACTATCAGGTATACTTATATATTTTATCTAAAGGATGAGGAGAAAGCAAAAATAAAGGACATAGGAATGTTCACTTTTAGGGGAAAAGAAATCAGGAGTGCTTAAAACTAATGACACTCTTCAAAATTAGAGAGAGTAAATCTTGAAACCAGCTCTAGCTTCCATTATACTGAATTTGGGGCAGTGTCGTCCTGTCTTTGTACAAGTTAGGACATGGGGGAAATCTACTTACACAGTCATTTAGTGGACGTATTGTCTGTAACATACTTAAAAACAATAATAAAAATTATGTAGCATGTATATGACAATCCCCAAAAATGTAGTGGTGAGCTACTCTTACCCAAACAGCATCTCTCTCCTTGGCATGCCACTAATTCAAGGAATATCTTGATTAAAATTTTAAATAGCCTTAAATCCTTCCAGCAGAGAGCAGTCCTAGATCTTGACAGCTCCATGCCTCTTGCCTCTCAGAGAATCTAACTTAGCCATAATATAACATTCTTCACTAGAGATTTGGAGCTGGAGTTCTTACTGCCCCAAAGACAAGGAAAGAGAAAATTCTGGACACTATTTCAAAAGCACAAGGAAGAAGTATTTTTTCCAAATGATATTCTACTAAATTTTGCCTTTTTATATTTTTTATTTATTTATTATTTATTTATTTATTATAGCTTATTATGGGGGTACAACAGTTCTTGTTAAATATATTGCCCATGCCCCTCCCAACCCCCCGAGTCTGAGCTTCAACAGTGTCCATTCCCCAGACAGTGCACATCGTACTCATCATGTAGGTATACACCCATCCTC